>BMAU01008570.1:0-600000 GCA_019973935.1 Trichonephila clavipes | reverse complement strand
TAGTATAGATAAATGACGAAATTTTCAAAGCAAACAAACAATATTGTGTCCGAAATAAGTATTTGGTGCAGCCATCACGCGCTGCAATAAGTGTTGCTATACGACGACGTGGCATGGAGTCAAACAGATTTTGAATGTTTGCTTGGGGAAGAGAATTCAATAATGCTTACATGTGCAGCAAAAGTTTGTTTTTTCAAGCAGCAGCACGCGGTTTACGAACGAAACACCAACCCACCGAATCCCACACGGGCTCAATAGGCAAAATATCCTGCGAATAAGCATGCCAAGGAAGAAGTTGCATATGTTGGGCTGAACAGAAGTCTCAAACAATCTTTGCCAAATGTGGGCCTGCATTATCCTGCTTAAAGATCGCTCAAGAGATGCGTTGAAGGAAGAGAACGACTTCGAGCTGTAGCATTTCACGGACGTACGTGTTGCTGTTGCGATTACCCTCAATTCGTAGGAAATTGGATTCTCCATGATACTAAATCACTCAAATCACAACTCCGGATGTTAGGCAATTATTTCGTTCGATACCGCACTCTGGAAGGCAGCGTTTACAGGCATGGCGTCTAAGACGAATGCATCCATCATCGTTTCCCAAATTGAAGCGTGATTCATCTGAAAAGACAACCTGGCACCAATCAGCTTGCTAAGTTCTGTGCTCGTGAGCCCATTGCCGACGCAGCCGTCGATGGTTTGCTGTGAGTGAGATCCTGTATAAAGGCACCCTTGCACGTAATCCACGCTGCAGCAGACATCAACGGATTGACGAAGCCGGCATTAGTACACCTGTAGCAGTAAACCAACTGCCTGCGTACTGCCTGGAGGAAGCTGTACGGTGATTCACAGCCATGCGGAGTAGGTGTCCCCCCGTTCAAAGTCCGTAAGTTGTGGGAGTTTTTCCTTACTTCGTCGTGGATGTATACTTAGGTCTCCCTAAACGTTCACCACTAACACAGAATCATTTATTATTTTCAACGGGTCCCGCTACAGCCCTCTAGATACGTTTTCAGCATCAGTTCCAAACGCCCTGCGCACGCCACGCATGCTCGGTGGCTCTGAAACTTTACTATTTTATGTAACTTCCTATAATTAATATTTACTGCGAAGTTCATTTAATTCGGATGATTCATTCATGATGTTGCATTTTTTACAAACAGCAGTGTATTTAAAGCTTCACTATTTATTTTAATGTTATACCTTGAAATATGCAAAGAGAAAAAAAATCAAATTCAAGCAATTTTCTTTAAACTGCAACACTATAACAAATAATTTCAAATTTAATCGAGTTAGTCTACGTAAAAAAAGCTTCCAAATTGAAAGGAAATTCTAAAAGTAAAGAGGAAGTCAAGACTTTTTTTTCTCTTGGAATTCCCTTTCAGATTTTGTTACTGAAAACTCAAGTCTAGGAGATAAATTGTTTGATAATATTTCATTATATATTACAATATATGAATAAGAAAGAACAAAATATACTTGAGCTTTGGAAATTACTTTCAACCGCCAAAGCGTTACAATTTGTTCTCTGAAATTGCTGTCATTTGCTAAAACATTTCGAGATTTTTGCTGAAAAAAGGAAGCAGAAAATATTTTTAAAATTTAACAGAAAACGCGTCGTGTGTGTGCGTCTACGCACAAGGTAAAGAAAACTTATAAAATCCAAAACTTCCCAGTTCATTAGATTTCTTTATTTTATTCAAAGATTTTCTAGCTTTTTACCAGTTATTTATTTTCAAACAACATTTTGATTTTAAATTTTGAGAAAGGAAAGGAAGAATGACATTTTTATTTATTAAAAGTGTAACTTTCTAACATTCTAAAAAATAAATTGAGTTTAATATATTTAGTATTTGTGAAATAGAATTCTTAAGACTAATAATTTGTTATTAAAAATTCAGAATATTTTATGTTCCTTCTTAATTGCAAAATAAATTATTCAAATTAAAAATATATTATTGGAAAGAACAATAGATATTTATAGAAGTACATTTAAAAATATGTGCAGTGCTTTATTTTAATAGTTCTAAAACAGATTTTTTTCTAATACTGTACATGAAAGTATTTCTATACACACATTCCAAGGCAACATTTTGAAAGCTATACATTTCTTGAATGTGCTATACTATAATTAAATCTATCTTTAAGTTAAACGGATAGTTTAAAGTCCGAATGAAACAAAATGACCTATGAAATGAGCCACATACATAGCTAAACACTCTGTACAATTAAGAATAATACCTTATGAAATAAGACTAAGAAAATATTAAGTTAGGGAAAAAGAAATCCATTAATTTTTTTCGGTAGATGGCTGTAGTGTCGATATCTCGTGAAGTATCAAACAAATAATTTCAAATTTATACTTGTTTTTAAGGTGAAATTTCATTCTAAAACAATTATTTTGTGGGTTTTTTTTGTTTGGTCCATTCAATTGTGAGTTGCAGGGTGTTAAAAATGGAAGTCAACAAAGAGAAGATTCAGTACATTTTACAGTTTCTCCTTGATAAAGGAGAAAATGCAAGCCCGGCAGCTGAAATTGTTAATGGTTTTTATGGTGCCGATACTGTAAGAGCTAATTACGTGCAATTTTGGTTTCATCGATTCAGGCATTTTTGATGTTAAGGTATCCGACTACTTGCGACAACTTTTTTTTGAAAAAAAGATATGGAGTTTTTTTTGTGATTTGTATGTTTATTTAGTATATTTTAAGGAAAAAATCCTAAAATTGGTAAAAGAAAAAAAAAATTATTATTATTAAAATGGGAAAAAACTAGTAAAAATGTACGAAAAGTTACATAAACGGAGCCCGCTCTGTACAAAGATTTTATGAACAAATTCTCAATTTTTCAAATTTGATGTGTTACTTTGTTATTCCTGTTTGAAGTGACCTTCAGGATAAGAGATATTTTAATTTTTACAAAAACTAGAGCACTTTATCTTAGTGATTATACGAAATTGCTTACAAAAACATTGACTATATTCACATAAAGGACAGCAAATTTTGAAATGAAATAGTTATTGATAAATCTGAAATCAAAACACTTCTAATAATTGCACAGAACATAAGCAAAAAATTTCAAACAATTTATTTTCAAAACTTTTTGAGCAATCACTGTCCCCGTTTGAGTTTTTCGAAAAAAAAAACACATTTCGAGTAAAACGCATTTTAAAGTTTGACATCTTGTGTAAAGTTATGGCATTTGCTTTTACTAAAACACTTGTAGTTTTTGTTCTAGTGGAGGGAAAATAAAATACTTGGTATTGTTATTAAGATAATAAAATGGTGTATAAAATAAAGTCAGAAAAAAAATTGTCAATTTTTGAAAAAAATCATGGTTTTAGGGGTAGTCGGATATCTTAAAGATGCCCCACGCCCTTCATCGAAAATGTCGAAAAAAAATCAAAAAATAATCGAAGTTGACCGGCATGTTAGTAGTCGTAGCATCGCCCTTAAGCTAAAGATTGACCATAAAACAGTTTTAAGCCATTTGAACAAAGTTGGATTCAAAAAGAAGCTCCATGTTTGGGTGCAACACCAACTAACACACACACAAAACATAATGGATCGAATTTCCATCTGAGAAGCTCTGTCCAAACGAAATGAAATCGACCCATTTCTTAAGCGCATTGTGACTGACGATGAGAAATGGGTCACATGCAACAATATTGTGCGAAAACGGTCGTGATCAAAGTGCGGTGAAGTAGCTCAAACGGTGGCCAAACCTTTGGAACCTTCCTTGACTAATATCCAGGAAGGTTCTGCTGCGTATTTGGTGGGACTGGAAACAAATAATTTATTATGAGTTGTTTTTGTAGGGCCAAAATTTAAATTCAGATATCTACTGTCAACAACTGGACCGTTTGAAGCTAGTGACTGACCAGAAATGGACAAAATTAGCCAAAAGAAGATGTATTGTGGCCACATACGTCTGTAGTGATTCGCCAGAAACTCTGGGAGCTTGATTGGAAAGCTTTAATGCATCCACCATATAGTCCTGACCTGGCAGCAAACGACTACTACCTTTTTCTCGCATTGCAAAACTTCCAGAGTGTTAAGAAATTTTGATCAATAGAAGATTGTGAAAATCGATTACCAGAGTTTTTCACCAATAAAGGCCAAGACTTCAAAGAGAGAGGCAATATGAAGCTACCTTTAAAATGTCAACAAATTATACAACAATAAGTACATATTTGACCTAAATCGGACAATCCAAAATATGTTAAATAAAATTTGAATTTCATTAAAAAATAATGGATTTCTTTTTCCCCAACCTAATATTAAGCATAGTTTAAATGCATGATTTAAACTATAGGTAAAACTTTCCAGCTTACAGCTTTGTGCTCGTAACTCTGCTTTATTTGGTTGGTGTGGAAGTATAAAAGATGGGGTGCATGTTCAGGCGTCATCCTCGTCTAATAGCCAGTGTGTTGCTTTGTACGGGTGAGTGAGATTTATAATATTGTAATATCGCACTACAAACCAACACGATGGCTATTAGACAGTGGCGTAACGTACATCCCCGCATCGCGGGGGGCAGGTTTCTAAGGGGGCCCAAAGCCTGACTGACACAAGTGCCTACCCTTTGTAAAGTTCAACGTGGGGTCCCAAAACCTGACTTTGCAGGGGACCCAAATGTTCTCCGCTACGCCACTGTGATTAGCGTAGGATCTCGTCATTTTGGACCCGAGTCAAGGGACGAGGATGAACTATCATCTTTCAACTACCACGCCACACCAACGGTAGGATATTAAGTCTCGATACACTGCCGATTACTGACTTTCCGGATAAAAGAGGGTTTACTGTAACATTTTTTTTAAAAATAAAAATACATTATTAATAAATTAAATAATAATCTTCAAATACCAGTAATTTTAGCGATGACGGAATTGAGGAGTTCAAAATTAACTAATATCTAGTTTCACCAGAAGAAACCAGAATTAACCATGGATTGCTCGATAAGAACAAAAAAATTTGCATGATGATTTTCGAAACACGACACGATAGTCAAACGCAGAAATCAAACATTGTTCGTATGACGACAGTAGAAGGTGCCGCATCTAAATTGGAACGATCACGAAGAACCGTCGTCATTATCTCTTTACCGCTCGGATGTTTCTTTTTGTGGCGCGTCATATTTGCCTTCAAACGATCGCAAAAGCGATGAAGAGTTAAACGCAGTATTTACACACTTGGCATTTGAATACGTTGTCAAAAGATATTTTTAAAACTACAGTCAATTTTCGTGACATTTTATTTTCCAATAACTTAACAAATGCGAAAGATAACTTAAACATTCCTTTATATATTAATGTAACCTTTGCTGTTATCTACTTTAATGGGATTACAGTGTTAAAGTATACTTTATTATATTCAGACACTTCTCACAACTTGTTACTTCTTAGATTGTGTAGCTTTTATATTTGTTACGTAATATGAACTGTAAAATACGTTTTTTTACGTAACCTTAACTGTGTGTAAAATAATACTGAAACGCACGATGAGTTATTGTTTTCGTTGTGGGACGAGTACTTTTTCTGTAGAGCCCTTTTTCCAACACGCATTGTATCGGAACCGGGAAAGCAACCTATTTGTCGTGTTTCAATGCCTACTAGACAGGCCACACCTTTTTACCATTAAAGGCCTCATGTAAATTAGGTAGCAGTAAAGGATGCCGCACAGTTTAATGTACCATAAGTACGACTTTTATGAAATTATTGTATTGTTTATACAATTTCAAAAATTTGGTGAATTTTATAGAAACATTACAAAAATTGAATTATTTATTTATTATTTGACAGAAAAAAAAGTTTAAGTATAGAATATATCTTGTATTCACATCAGGAACGAATATCAAATAATTTCTCTAGGAAAGCGCGTAATTTCTAGATATAAAATAATACATAGGTACTAGTAATATCATAGAATGAGTAAAACAATTACTAGATTTTTGCAATAGTCATTAGTGGCACAAGACGAGTCTGTTACTAGTATATTACAAAATCTACATAAAATAAAATCAGTCAACAGAAACTTATAATAAAACACTTCATAAATATTCAAATTAATATTTAAGTGCCATTTATGCAAAAAAAATACTTTTTAACAAACATGAAATAAGTCACAATAATCATAGCAAGAAAGTTTTTGAGTATGCACACAGAATATACATATAACATTTCACTAGGAACATTTAACATTTGTGAAATGTACAACTGGCCATTCACACACGTATTCATACAAGAAACATACATACATTTATGCTGTTCCTTATTTAATTTGATTGATTTGGAAATTGTTATAAGCTATATCAATAGTTTTTAAACTGTAGTCCCCACAGTCTTTCTTGGAATCCTCGAAGATCACTCTCACTCATTCATTTAATCTTAAGATTTTCCTCTTTTACAGACTCTGAAAGACCTCACAGAAAAATTGAAAAGTGTGCCATCCTGTACTAAACCACTTATTGATCACTAAATTAATTACTAGACTAGATCACTAAATTAATACAGTTAAGTGCAATACTTATTTGAAAAATAATTACTTTTTAATATTTTTATGTACAAAACTAGCTAGTATACCAGTTCTTTGCACGGGGAAATTAAAAATTAAACAATACATATTAAAATTTTCCTTACCCTTCAATGAGTTAATTTTACGTGAATTGCAGATTAAACAAAAAAAAGCTTTTTGTATATCTCAGTTGAACAAAAAATCCTTATTTGTTAAATTTTAAGTCTGTAGATCTATAGCTAATAAAAAGAGTTGTTTTTACTTATAACGCCCCGTAACTCTCTTGTGGGTCGATTTTTGAAACACCTTCCTAAGCTGATCTTTGCTCAGCAAAAGTAACACATTGTTACACATTTTGTGTACTAACGCTTAAAATAATGCAAATGATTTATATCTGGATGTGTAATAGGTTAATATGGCTTTCTGTTGTATTTATTTTGTTAAATTTGTAATATTCACAAGCAACGTCGTTCCTTACATTATAATGGCGAAACGAAGCGAAATATTAGCGATAGCGTCAAGTTGGCATCATTTTTGGTGATCGTGTTGGCAATGGATTGAACGGTGCAGAAGTTGAAATGCTGTAGCGCCATTAGGTGGGGAGGTGCAACAAAGAGGATAATCTTAACCACAAATATATATATATACATGCCAGTTTTCATAGTCATCGGTTGAACGGTGCGGGAGTGATGAAATTTCCCATGTATATATATATTTCTGTTTTCTTGAAGGGGAAAAAACGTTAAAATTTTTTGTATAAGTAGTAGAGACAATGTATTGGAGCTAGGGAGATTTTTCTAGATCTTGGGGGTTCGTGGTGTGAGGTCAATACATAACGGGAAGGGAAGGCGACTGTGATGATCGAAAGTTTAAGAACTTCTGATCTATGTAATTAAATATTAATTAATACAAGTACTAGCTTTTATGAAGGCAACACACTTCTGAGATATACCATTGCTGTTTATTAACGTTTCTTCATAAATTACAGGTTGTCACGTGGTAGAGGTGTACGCGAACTCGCAACCGGATTTGTCAAGTTATGCGTTTGGACACCACTAAACACATATAGAGATGCTGATACATGTTAAATACGTCGGGGGAAAGTTCTCCCGTTGGCTTGGAGTTGAAATTTGGAAACTGGAGTTTCAGCTCAGATGTCATCCTCGTCATTTCATTGAGGTTCCAAATTTCAAGGTATAGCGCCAATAGACCTAGATCAGAGTGCGATGTGAATAATAAATTTAATCCAACCCGAAGCTACAGACAACAGACCCAATATATGCATTTTTTAAAGTTTATCGAATGTTGAAATAAAAATTAACCCAGCATGTCTTAATTCTACACCGCCCTTTATTAGTACTTTAAAAACTAATTGAATTAAAAAAATCAGTGTGACGAGAGTCAAATCAAATCTTGATTCAATTTTGTGAGTATGAAGACATAATATTTCCAAGTTCGAGTGCTGATGTCACTCCCTGTATAGATCTGATGCACATTAAATCTATCAATTCTCACGTTGGTCTTGTATGGAAGCTTGGAGGACTGGATACCTGACTTGAGGTGTTATCCTCGTCCCTTAATCTTGAGCGAAGAGCACCCAATTAGAATTCAATTTAAATTGCAGGTTTGCTTTTATTTTCAATTTGGCGAGTTTTTGGCAGAGCTCTCCGTGAGATACTTTTCCTGTGCCAACCAACTGATCAAGTCAGATTTTCTAAAATGTGAGGATCGTTTGGAGATAAATGCGGGTGTGACAAATTTACAATAACTTAATAATGCATTGAAAATTTAAAAAAAAAACTAAATCATTTTAATTATTTTTTGTTACTAAAATACAATTGCGTTTCTAAAATGTTAATTTAATAAAAATATGCAATAATGTCAAGCAACAAATGATTAACAATTTCCGTGCCCCATTTGAGTATAGCACGTCGTGTAGCACATTTACCTTTTTTTTTTAAAAAAAAATCCATACAGATATTTAAAGGTTTTCTTTATTTAAAATTATAACTCCTAATGATTTCGGGATACAAAACAAAAATGCATGTATGAATTTAAAAAGCTACTGGTTTTTTCTCGTGCCTATTCATTTCGAAATACTTGGTCGAATATTTTATATGCTTCGCGTCGTAAGTCATGGAGCTTTAAAAAGTTATTTTTTTCAATAGAGGACAACTGTGCAGAGAGATGTGATGCACGTTACATATGCCGAGGCTGAAACCTCCTCTTGTTGCTGTGGTATGGAAGTTAGAAGAGGATGGTGCCAGTGCAGGTGTCATCCTCGTCACTTGCTAAGGGTGTGTTGCTAAAAACCCTCATGCAGCGGAATAGTGCGACTTTAATGTCACTCCCTCACTCCATGAAAAAAATCGTAAAACTCGATGAGTCGGTTACGTTGTGAGGAATGAGGGAGATTCACACACACTATTCACATAACACTGTGTATTGGTGATCTCGTAATTTGTATCCACGGTCAATTGATTGATTGAATATTAACGTCGCACTGTTCAGCTACACGAGGGCTTTTGGTGACGGACCACGTAATTTTGAACCATGGTCAAGTGAAGTGGACGACACCTAAACTGGCATTCCCTCTCCTAACTACCACACTACACCAACGGGAAGACGTTTCAGCTCTCGACAGATTTAACGTGCAACGCTGCCCTACTCGGTTGGTCTTTAGTGGTACTGGGCTCGAACTCGTGACAAGACAAGCCACGGTCCGATACCTATACCACTCGGCTACCGCGGCCACGGATCCATGATGAAGTTTACTCGACTGCTTACGTACGACACCAGAGCTGGACCCATCTTCAAACTACCATACCACTCCAACGGGGGAACTTTGAGCCTAAACAGATTCACAATGCGTATCAGTCACTTCTACACAATGGCTCTTCAGTGGTACCAGTTTCGATCGCTGGAAACTCCGACTATGAGCCCGTTACCTCGACGAATAGGCTACAGCGGCCTTTTCCATTGTCAAGGAACTGATAGTGATTATTGATCATGATTTAATCTAACTTCAAAAAGAAAAGAAGGAACCCAAAACTGTTAAAAATCACTAAAAACGTATAATCGAAAGTATCTGGAGTTGTTTTAGTTTTTTTTAATTATTTATTTATGTATAACTAATATTGCAATAGATAAATTTTAGATTTTGTAATTATCGGTTTCGATCCCTGTGTCATAATCAAATAATAGTACCAATAAAACATAAAATAATAAAAATAATAATCACTTAAAAGTTGAAAGAAAAAAAAAATCGAATACAAGCGATTTCTTCCGATTTTCCAGTTGAATGTGTAGTAATTTGTACATTATTTTGAACTAAAGAAGGACAAGATTGTGGCAAATTTGTTTCAAAAAATAAAGAAAGTGTTCAAAATTTTTTTATGGACAAATATTCTATAGATTTTCAATCATACTGAATATAAAGTTACTGACTTATTTTTCGGCGGTACTTGAGAAATTTCTTAATTCAAAATTCATAAAATTAATCGATTGTTTTTATATTCACGACTTTCTTGGAGATGAAACTAAACTTGAAAGCCTTTTTGTAAAATGTATGTGGGTCAAAAAAGAATTACTATTCCTCATGACTTCAAAGAAATCAGGTGATCCTGAGAGTAAGTGAGATTGAGATGGAATGAATGTTAACGTCACACTGTTAAGCTACACAAGAGCTTTTGGCGACAGACCTCGTCATTTTGGACCATAGTCAAGTGACGCTGATGACACCTGACCTGGCACCTCCCTCTCCTAACTACCACACTACGCCAATAGTGGAGTGAGTGAGTTTGAGATTTAGGGCCAATTTTACTACGCCAATGGGAGGACGTTTGAACTCTCGACGGATTTAATGTGCATCGCTCCCCTACATGGCGAGTCTTCAGTGGTACTGGGCTCGAACTCGTGACACGCCAGCCATGATCCGATGCCTTGACCACTAGGCTACCACGGCTACCAAGGGATCATGATACATGAGGGGTATTGTTCATGATCTCGAGGCCAGCGTTTTTACTGACCACTTGAGGTGCTCTGACACACCCGTTGAATGAATGAGTGAATATTAACGTCGCACTATTTTAACTACTCGAGACTTTTTGTCGACTGACCTCGTTCAAGTGACGAGGAAGACACCTGCGAGATCCCACTTGTTGCTTCAAATTGTAAATAAGAAAAACACTAACTGTAATTTGTTACTTGAAATCGATGGAGGAGTAATTAACATTGCACTTAGAAAAAGTATGATTGTTAATGAAGATGCGACATATTGATAATTGTTAACTTAAATCAATTGACGAGGAAGAAATCATTGATAGGAGTAAAGCAAATCATAAAGAACTAATGGCGGTTTCGGGTGACGTCATCCCAAAGATTGTTTTGTAGACAGGATGCAGCACAGTATTTCCGCCAAGATCCATAATACCACGTTGGTTGGATGTAAATTTGGAGAATGGAGTGTTTACTCAGTTTTCTAACTCGTCATGTCTATTACAACTGTATCAATTGCAGGCTTAAGAGATTTGTTTGAGTAGGAGTATTAAATGTAGAACATACATTTGAAATGATGTTTTTTGAATTTACAAGGATGAGTGAACATATTTTTATCCACTTTCGATTTATTTTATACATTATTCAGACAACACAATGCACCCTTTATCTACCGACGGTACTAATAAGTACCACCACTTTAAAATTGCATAAAATAACCCTTTTTACGAATACTCTGCCGATACTTAGCAGAAATATTCTTCTAAATCCACTCTTCCAAGATTTATGGCAGCATGGGCTCTGTAATGAGTATTTTAGTGGGGAAGGTGAATTGTTTTATAGTAGAAATTGCACGGCACTTTCAGTGGATTACAAAGAGTGTCATGTTTGTTCCGAAAAAATAATTAATGTCAAAAGGTAAGTTATTTTTGTAGTATGTTAATAAAGACCTTATAAAACGATTTGACTTTTTTAAGTGAACATAGTGTATAATTAATTTAACAGTTTAATATATTTAATTAATTAGATCTAACGATTTCAATTTCCCATAGATGAGTATTTTGTTTATGTATATCCCTTAATTTTTAATTCAGCGATTTAAAAAAAATATTGCATGAAAGAAACTGCCGTATAAATCATAATGCCGTAGATAAGGGGTTGAACCAGGAATTGGAAAAATTTTAACTACGGTGTGTCAAACCAATATGCCCACAAAATTCAGTGTACCACACATTCGGACATTTTTTAAGCAATTCGATTCCCGTGATAATGCATGCAGAATTAGAGAGTTGGGGTCAATAATTTATATTTAGTTTTGCTATTTATTAATTTTGCATAATTTAAAGAAATTTCTTAACATAAAATCAAGTAATATAAAAAATGTTTTGAGTCAATTCCTACTTAGATCAACAAAGAAAAATTTTATTTTAGCTACTTTTTATTAAATAGTTACAATTAATATAAATATGTATATACATATGACAGAATCACAACATTAAGTGGTAATTCATTTTAATATATTATTTTAAAGTATCGTATAGTCATATTCAAAACAATCGTGTCTATAATATTTCAGTTCAACTGAACGTTTTAAAACGTGAGAAAAATGTTTTAAAGTTTTGACCCAAGTCGCTAAAAATAAAGGCAACGTGGCTGTATCTGTAATTATTTAAATAGTTTTGATTAATTAATTTTTGTAAATTATAATTCAATGACTATTGTCAACCAAAACAATCCTGTATATAAAATATCAGCTCAATGGAGAGCTTTAAAATGCATTTTATTAACGATGAAAATTCCACGAAGATAAATAAGTAAATATATAGAGTGTGAGCTATTAGTAGGAATTGAATAAACTGCATGAAATATAATTTTTTTCTTCAACAAAAATGAAAATTAATTGTACATATAGTATTTTTAAACATTTCTTAAAATAAAAAAGAATAGACAACATAAAATAGAAGTATTTCCCTTCATTATATTTAAAAGTTTTCTTGCTATCCTAATGTTTGTACCGCTCTACTTTCATGTCACAAAATAAGAGGCGTAATTTGGAACTTTCAATTTTGCATGATTCTGAACATTCAGTTGTTAAACTTTTTCTTAGTGAATTGGAAATATTTTTTACATGAGGAAAGATTTTTTACCTAGATATCTAAAACCACACACACACAAGAGCAGAAAACAGATGCAGTACATGCAATTTTCTCTCTTCTAACAATTAAATCACTTCGGAAATGGCATTCAATAATATACGAGGGGTAATAAAAAAGGTTATAAGTCAAATAAAGAAATATTAACAATAGACAGATAATACAAAAGGAAATTAAAAGGCTCATTACTTTTCGCCATAATCACCAAGTCTCTATAGGTATTGATCAGAATGCAGATCCAACTTGTTTAACCCGTTTTGGTAGAAATCAGGTCCCAGTCCATTGAGCCAGGTCTCAGCAGATGTTTTCACAGCACTGTCTCAAAAAAACCATCTCCCGGATAAGCGCTTTTTCAACCTTGGAAACAGGAAAAAATCACTGGGTGCCAAATCTGGGCTGTGTGTGTGGTGGGGGGGGTAACTGGTCATTGACAAACTCTACCGACCTCTCCCTGCCATACAGTGGTTTTTGACATATTGTCTGCCTGGTTGAAAAGAGCATCACCATTTCGCTACACGCTACATGTTGTCTTCTAATTGTTTCTTCACCATAAACTTCCCCAATTCGAATGTGATTGTAAGATGCGGACACAAAAATTGAATCACGATCGCGCCTTCAAACCAGACCAATTTTTTTTTAAGCGTCTTGTCATTTCAAACGTTATGAACCATCTGCGAACTTACTCTACCTATCCGTAGAACAGTTGTAAGAAAAGTAGCGTCATTTGTCTCCACTCTGGGGAAACAAAATTTCTCCACACTATGCAATTTTCAAATGCTGCAGTATGTAATTCTTTTTCTAATCCTCCCTCGTACAAAAGAGCTGTAAATTTATCTTTAGAGCAATATTTCAGACTTTTTCGTAATTCTGTAATGTCCATAATTCTGAAGATATTTGCCAAATAAGATACATTGCAAGTTAATCAATTTCCATTTGCTCAAAAATTGACAAATTTCTAGAGTAGTTCAGAGTGCCACGGAGAAATGTTCCGCGAGCCACAGGTTGCCGAATTTTTGCTTTAGACCAGTACTTCTTAAACTTTAAATATTTGCGATCCAATATTCAATCAAAATTTCCATCACGCCCCTTTCCATACAGTAACAAAATTTTGAATTCAATAATACTATACTTTAACGCTAAAGCTACAATGCGATTTGAACCTTTTAATTGTCACAGGCGTATATATACGTCTCACTCGGCCAAAATGTTAATGGCCCGGGACGTATATATACGTCGTTTCGAAGTATCATCTTCTCTGTGCACTGATATCCATAAAATTATTCCAAAGACTTTGGAATGCAATAAAAGAACTTTCACAGAGTTTGCTAAGGATTTACTTAAATCGGATAATTTGTTTATTATTTTCCTTTTCTTACCGTTCCCTCCCTTCCAATACATCACATGTGCCACATAGCGCGTCTACAAGGAAAACGGTGTCATTGGAGGGGGGGATTGTGTAGTTTTTAATCAGAAGTTAAGCAATGAATTATTAGTACAAATTATTAAGATAATAGTCAATTTTTGTATATAATTTTATATATGACAAGCCTATGTGTTTGTGTGTGTGTGTGGTCACTGGTAATTATTAAACTTGTTCTTAATTTAGTATTGTTAAATTAATCATAAAATGCATCGAGCAGTACTGATACATTTATAAATGTATTATATCAGTGTAAATGTGTATTTAATTTTTTTATGTCAGAATGTTTTTGTTTTACTTTCTGTAAATTAATAAATTTTTAAAATCTTTTGTTTTCGAATTTTCAATATGCGTACGCCCTCCCCCCTCGTAGAGTTATCACGCCCCCTAGGGGCACCCCACAGTTTGAGAAACGTTGCTTTGGACAATATCTGCAATACCATGAATTTATAAAGCTGGGTTACATATCTCCATTGACATATTGTTGCATATGCTTGTCACATTCGACAACATCAAATTAGATATATGTCATTTATTTAAGTTAACCGTTACTTATTGAATATATTCACTACAAAAATAGATGAGATGATAGGAACCAGTCGGATCCTTATTGAACCAATCGCTTTCGATACAAATCTCGCTAAATCTTGCGATAAACGCGCCAAATCGGCAATCTTGACCATCCAAGAGAGAAATATAACCCTCTTAGAGACAGAGTTTTTACGGTTCTTTTTAGGGATTATTCCATTTCCGGTCATTTCTTCCCGATTTTCATTAACCGAGAGAAATCATTAGTAGTGAGAATCATCTTGATGGATGCCCGATGGAAAATGTACGAAGTGATGCTCGAAATGTATATGATAGCATCTATATTCTGATATCCGAAATGCGGAGTAAATATCTATTTGGAAGGATTGATGGCATTGCATAACACAGACAACTTAAGTCCCCACGATGTAACCTCTGATAAAAAAAATGAGATTTATTATTTTCCCCCTTTTACTCATGATGTAGCTGAAGCAGCTTAGTGGTCATGAACTCGAATTCTTGGCCAGAGTGATCGAATCGTGGCTTCGAGTCCTAGTACTACTGAAGAGCCACCGTGTAGAGGGACTAACACATATTGAATTTGTTTGGACTCAAAGCCCTCACGTTGGTGTAGTGTGGAAGTTTGGAGAATTCAATGCGAATGCATGTATTATATCTTCGTTACTTAACCGAAGCTCAAAATTTTGAAGTATGTCGTGAATAGAGTTCAAGTGTAGCTTCAAAGTTCGAGATAAATAAACAATTTCTTGCTTGTCCAAATACAGAGATGATTATCATGAAATTAAACGTGTGTGTGTATCGATCTTTTAATTACCATTTTAACAAAATATGATGAGATGTGCAATTTTTAAAAAAAATATTCCATACATCCAAACGTTTCGTTTTTGCCGAACGATACAAGCAAGAAGAATGAATAACTTTTAACGGGATTTGGAAAAAAAAACATTAGGCTCGGTTGGAAATTTAACTAGGATGTCTACTAGATAAAACCTTTGTAAATTCATTCAAAATGTTATAGACCCTTACAGGTAAATACGAGGATTAAGACACCAGGTAACAGTCCTCATCTCCACGTTGTGTATTGTTTCATAGTGTGAAGAGAATGCTTCAGGTTTTCCTAGTTATACTTTCCAATGGCTTTGTCAGCCATTTCCTCTTTCACTTTATCTAATATTAAACCCTTCACTCTAGATATGGGACACTCATTCATATTGTACATGATTTACTGTCAACATAGCTAAAGCTGGGTCTTGTTTCCTCTTCCTTCTCTCTATATTCAGTTATTTAGGAAACCAAGGAATCCCTCGACTATAAAGATCAAAATATTTTCCCTAAAGTAGCAGGACCATTTCACTGGATTAGGATATGCTTAATACATCGTTAAGGCCTCTTTTCTTAAAAAAAAGTAGGGCACATTCTAATAACACACACACACAAGTAATACATAAAAACATTTAAGTTAATTCCTACTTAGATTAACAAAGAATTTTTTTTTATTTTAGCTACTTATTAAATAATTACAATTAATATAAATATGTATATACACAGGACAGAATCACACCATTAAGTGGTCATTCATTTTTATCAATTATCATTAAAGTATCGTATTGTCATCCAAAACAATCGTGTCTATAAAATTTCGGTTAAACTGAATGCTTTAAGGCCTGAGAAAAAAATATTTCAAAGTTTTGGCCCAAGTCGCTAAAAAGGGAACCAACGTGGCTGTATCTGTAATTCTTTAAATAATGAGTTTCAGTCAGAGTTAATTTTAATTAATTATAATGAAATTATATTTTTACCCAAAACAATAATGTATAGAAAATTGCATCTCTAATGAGCGCTTTAAAATGTGAGAAAAAAGAACCTTTTCATGTTTTGACACAAGTCACCAAAAGGGTCGCTAAGGTCGCCAAAAATGATGCCAACGTGGCTGTATTTGTAACTATTTGAATAATTAGTTTTACTGAATTAATTTTTATTAATTATAATTAAATTACTGCTCAATGGAACGCTTTAAAATGTATTTTATTAACGATTGAAAATTCCACAGGGATAAACAAATATATAGAGAGTGTGAGCTAATAGTAGGAATTGAAAACTCCATTATTCAAATAATTTTGGGCATTTTTAACCGATATATTCTGCAAAAATAATTTTACCGTATCTCTTATATTAAGTACACTTAGTTCTGCTAATAAGAAATTTAAAGAAACAATAATTAATTCGTGTCTCAACTTAATTATATGAGGAATATTGGTAAATCACGAGCAAATATTTGAACCACAAACATGTGATTCTGACGCGTAAGCTGCAACCTAATCTCTACTCTTCCACATAATGGAAACTTTTAGCCTTCGGAGATTTATCGTGCATCATTTGGGAGTTATCACTGATACCAGCACTCGAACAAGCAACTCCATAGAAACAACCCCTGACACGATTATCAAGTCTCGGCTACCGTAGCGTCATAAGTTTGAGAAATTTATTCAATTCAGGTTAAGGTATGTGACTACCTTCGGAGCACTTTTTTTGAAATACATAAAATTTCAATTAAATAAACCTTTTTTTATTTGAAATTGGACATAAAAGTAAGAATTCCAATACAGTTCTTACAAAGTTAAAAGTAATTTTGGAAATATTGAGAATTTTGAGTGAAATTTTAGTGAAAAATTGCAGTTGCGGTAAGGATTGTATTGAAAATTCTAATTAATATATTCTTATAATATTTATACAGTACATAAATGACATCATTATCTGTGTTGATAGCTATAAAATTTGTAAATATACTTCTGGAAGTTTTTGAGATATGTCAATTTTTATGCAAAAACTCAATTTTTTACAAAACACTAATGTTATTTTCTCACAAAAAGTGCAATAAAATAAGTAAACATATACACAGATATTAGATTATAGTCTAGAATACAGATAACACTAAATAAAATATTTTCTAAAAATTTCAAGTCAATATCTTAAAAAGAAATTCTGTAGTGAACTGTACTTTGAAGAAAAAAATTGAAAAACAGTTTTTCAGGAAATGCATTTAAAGATTTTAATACTACATGAAAAAATTTCTACTAATTTTACACTTTTTAAACTCACTATATTTATAGCTCAAGCTCTTTTTAGCTTCATGTAAAGCTGATTTGACCTTTATTTTACCCTTTTGTTGTTTTCTGGAGAGTTTTGTAGACTAACAATTTTTTGTTTTTAGCGAAATTTTGGTGAAAAATTGCAGTAACGACAAATCTTGTACACAAAATTCTAATAAAAGTATTTAAATAATATTTATAGAGTACATAAACAACATCTTTATCTGTGATAGGAATAAAAAAAATTGTAATGTTTTTGAAAGTTTTTTAAATATGCCAAATTTTATGCAAAAACTCAAATTTTTAATAAATTAATGCTTTTTCTTTCATAAAAAAGCAATAAAGTACATAAATATATACAGAGATTAGATTTTGATTCATAACACAGATATAACTATATAAAATATGTTCTGAAAATTTAGATTTAGTATCTTAACAATATTTTGTGTAGTGAGCTTTATCGTGAATAAAAATATTTAATAACAGTTTATCGTAAAACACATTTAATAATTTTAACTCATAATAATTACTTTTCTACTCACTAAACATTTTCAAAACTCCCCATATTTATAGCTTAAGCCCTCTTTAGCTTCATTTTTAGCTAATTTGGACTTTTTCTTGGCTTTTTGTTTTTTTCTGGAGAGTTTTGTTGAGGGTAATGACTGGCGTTTCGATTTTTGAATTCTCTTCTTGTCAATTCCCATATAGTTTTTAAGTGTCGTTGGATCAATTCCTATACCTAAATAATTAAATACAGGCAATAGCCCTAAATAACCCGAATTATATAAGAGGACAGCCATGTATGAACCCAAAAACAAAGTTTTTTTTTATGAACAAAAATTTCTTTCGGCAAAACAGACCACAATACATTATTAAAGCTTTCATTATTATTTTGAGTCTTGCCATGGAGGCATTTTTTTAGTAACTCCTTATCACAGAGTGCTAAATAAGTAGGCTTTATCACTTTAATCACGTAATTTGAAAGGCCTGCTGTTTTGTCCACATATACTTTGCCATCACTTAATGCTTGTTTATATTTGCACCAGTTTGCTTGTTTATATTTCCCTGTTGGACATTGCCCATGCATGGGATTTTGATTGCTAGAGCAGCAGTAAAAGAAGGCAGCTATTACAGCAGATTGCATTTTTCGAGGCATCCAACATTGCTGCGGATGGCAATCCCATAATAGTTCTGCAGTTTATCGATAAATTTATCAGTTAATTTCCCCTTCCCACCAAGTCCTTTGGTGTTCTTTTAGTTTCCTTAAACGTGAGCCTACTCTTTTTGTATATGTCCTATACATTCAAGTTTTGTGACACTGTTTTCACCATATATATCCTTCACTTGTAAAAAGCCCTTGGAATCACCATCACCATAGTACTCGGTGTATTGCAGGTCTCGTTTGATTAGTGACCTTTCAAAAATTCTAAAAGCTCCAACAGCTTCCATGTTTCCAGAGGATCCTTTATAATTTGAACATACATGCTCACGTTTCACATCCAATTCACACATTTTACAATACTGAGTCATTACTTCCAGATCTAAAATTTTTCCCGTATCAATGGAAATAACTGAAACGCAGCCATTAAGTGACATATGGCCTCTCCGCTGCCATGAGCCATCTACCGAAACACCACAAGTTGTACTTTTTTTAAAATTTTGCACTTCTTTAGATGCAGCTTTCATATTTTCTTCAGAACATAACTGTACTTCTTCCAGCAGTTTGAATTCATGAGCTCTGAAGGTATTTTTAGAAATGCATGGCAAATTTAAAGTGCATAACAACTTCTTACCAGCTGTGAATCCTCTGCCAATCAATCTCAATCCAAATACCAATAAAGTATTGAGAGATAATTTCTTATTTTCTTTAGGAGTAGAAGTAAAGCCAGTCATGAACCCACAACTGCAAGCCACACACAAATTAGAGCAAAGTCCTTCCTTAGAATCTTCTGCCAGTTTCAATCCAGTTGCATAACATTCCGGACAACACAAGATTGAAATAATTCCCATCAAAGCTTGGAAATTAATAATTCTATTTCCTGTAGAACCATGAAATTCAGGTTCAAGCACATGAAAACTGTCAAAAGTGCTCAATTTCGCTTCACTTGCAGACGTACTATTATTACTGTTAAGTGCTAACTTGGTAAACCTATTACCATAAAATTCTCTTTCTAGATACTTTCGATCTAGCTTTCGGCATTTTGAAATTACTCACAATCAAATAAAACGGTAAAATTAAATGCAAATTAATGAATTAACTGAAAAATTATCAAAAGTAAGTAATAATTAAGAAGAACGCTTTAGAATGAACAATGTAAACAAACTATAAACGATATTATTATTGCCATTCAGTAAAACAAGCTTGAATTAAAAAAAACAGTTGCCAGATTAAAAAAATAAGTAACGGATACTTAATAAATAAGTAAAGGATACGTTGATCTATATTTACCATAAATATTAGATATTTATATTTTGCTTAAAAGTCACGAAAAAGACGTTCAAACTTTTTGTTTACATTTTTATGTCTCTTTAAACACCCATTTCCGGTTTACTAAATAAGCTATAACTTAGCTTCTAAATATCGTAAGAACTAAAATAAGGTATTTTTGGAATCTTAAGCGTATGGGCTATAATATAAAAACATAAAAAAATTTCGAAAATTTTCTCCAAACCGAGGATTTTGGGGTAGTCACATACCTTAATCCAGTGTTTCTCAAGTTTTTTTACTATGCCCTCATCAGTTTTTTAAAAATCCTTATGCCCCCTATATACAGTTACTCCCAAAATTGAGGGTACACCTACTTTTAAAACGGGAATCAATGTTTAGAATGAAAAAATTAAACTAAATGAGGGAAATAATTAAAACCTTTAAGCATAGATGCGTTTATCAGATCATAATTCATTATTTTGAATGATAAAACAAAATATTTGATAGATTAAGCATACATATAATAACTTATAAAGAAAATTAACAGAAATTAATAGCCACAAAATTGAGAGTACATGTATCTATTTTCCTGCATAAATCATGAATAATGAAGAGTTAATATTTAGTAGCATAACCTTTTGCTGATATGACAGCTTCCAATCGCCGAGGCATTGATTCCACAAGATGTCTTGTGGTCTCGGGAGCAATATTCAGCCATTCTTCTTGCAATACCGATTTCAATTGTTCCTTGCTTGTAATTTGATATTTTTTCACAGCTCTCTCAAGATGAGACCACAGATTCTCGATAACATTTAAGTCGGGAGACTGTAGAGGTGGTATTAAGTTGATTCCGACAATGGTAAAGCAGCCATTCTTTTACAACAAACGCAGTGTGCTTGAGGTCATTGTCTTGCTGGAATATGAAATTCGGACCCAGTCCCAATTTATCAGCACTTTCTTTCAAATTATTTTGCAGTATATTAAGATAAGGCGTCTTGTGCATGATTCCATCAATAAATAAAAGCTTTCCCACCCCCGACGCAGCCATACACCCCCAAACCATCACCACCCACCTCCGTACTTCACAGTAGGAATTGTGTTTTCGGTGGTGTGAGGTATTTGGTTTACGCCACACCATACGGCGACCGTCACTGCCGAAGATGTTGAACTTACTCTCATCGCTGAAAATGACTTCGTTCCAAAACTGTTGAGGCTTTAAAATGTGTTCTTTAGCGAATTTCAATCGCTTGACTCTATTCCTCTTACCAATTAAGGGCTTTTTTCGAGCTACTCTACCATTACAGCCAGCCTTTCTTAGGACTCTTCGTACCGTTTCTGCAGAAACCGATTGACCTAAGGTATTAAAAGTACTGTTATCGCTCTGTTATAGAGTTCATAATTTTCTTTCTCCCTTTTCCTTCGTTATTTGTCAACATACCAGTCTTTTTAAATTTTTGCAGGATTTTTTGGATGCAGTTAACACTTCGTCCAACTACTTTAGCAATATTCCGCTGGGATTTACCTTCATTTGACAGTTTAATAACAAGTTTTCTCTCTTCGATCGTCGTTTCCTTCCTATTCTCCATTTTAATCAAGACATCAAATCACAAACATGAATTTGTTATCAGATAGCCTTTGAAAGCCTTTCTTTATTATAGATCTATTATCAAATTTCTATTTTAAAAAATTACTGGTAGTTTTGCATAGTGATTAAAGAAGTGTACCCTCAATTTTGTGACATTAAAATGGTGTATTTTTCTTTCAAACCTTCATATTTTTGTTTCAATCAATTTCCACATCTTACATTTAATGTTAATTGAAAGAGTAATGTATGCATTTTGAATGTACAAAAGTGCGTTAACATAGAGTATTAATTTCTACGCCTGGTGATCCGATGGTGAATTTGGAATTAAGTGTACTCTCAATTTTGGGAGTCACTGTATGTGTTTGTGCGCGCACGCATGTGTTTTTGTGTGTGTAAGGATCAATGTTAATATAATTAATGTGTGCAAGTGTTCAAAACTTAAACACGTTGTTTATTTGATGTTGATTTCCAACATAGTTAACTTTTTGTCTCCAGTCCCGTCGTTTCGTTATATCCAGCCTATTTCTACCTTTTACCAGATCATTTATGGCAGTAAATCTACATTCAGTGAAATATGAAGATGGAAATGGTAACACAATAGTTCTCTTGCATATTAGGATATTTGATTTTGGTTTCTTCACAAAGCCATGCCATCTGTCGTTTTATATCATATAATAGTTTAATTGACGAGTATATCTTTGCATTTCCGAGAGTTCTCCTTGATACAATAAGTGGCCGCGGTAGCCAAGTGGTCAAGGTATCTGATCATGACTGGTGTGTCATGAGTTCGAGCCCAGTACCACTGAAGACCCAACGTTTTGGGGGGCATGCACACTTTATATGTCAAGAGCTCAGACGTCCTCCCATTGGTGTCCTATGGTAGTTAGGAGAGGGGGTTTCTAGTTCAGGTGTCGTCCTCGTCACTTGACCGTGGTTCAAAATGACGAGGTCCGTCACCAAACGCCCTCGTGTAGCTAAACAGCGCGACGTTAACATTCACTCACTCACTCCCCTTGACACAGTCCATTTGAAATATCGGAAAGATTGGATGCCTCATCCAAATTGGGGAAATCAATTTTTTCTAAATCAGAAAATATTTTTTTTTAATCAGCTGACAAAACATTTGGATGATTGAGAATATAACATGTATAACTATATCAATAACTTTACATTTATGGAGCCAGTAAAACCTTTCAAAATTTTGTTTATAATTGACTAAATTACTAATAAAAAGGTCAGTTACGCTTTTAGTGAGTTTTTCTAATTCTCCCCCTTGAGAATCAAATTGCCCCCTGTGGGGCGTAGACCTACGTTCAGAAACACTGGATTAAGCGAAAGAAACTTAGAAGCTGCAGTAATGAAGTGGTTCCAGTCGTCAACTTGAGGCTGGAATTGTTATGAACAAGTTGTAGATTCCAGCCTTATTTTCAATAAGGACCCATTATGTAACTTGAATAGGGCTACAAACCAGTGATTCTCAACGTTTTGTTGCGGTACACAATTAAAATTTCAAAATTTGGCAGCATACTAACAATAAAATAAAAGAATTTATTTATTAATAATACACTATACATAAATAGTTATAATAATATAGGAATGATATTAATTTTCAATGTACAACAAAGGCAACGAAATGTTTATTGAGAAACTAATTACAAATAAATTATAACAATAAATTTGATGTAAAATTAAAGTTTGACGATTTGTGATAATTCAGTTTATATAGAGTCGAGAAAATGATGCCATTTTCATTTGATCATCAACATTTAAAAGTATCGATCTTTTTTTCATTGCTATGTATGTGAATACTGAAAATTCGACTTAACACAAATAAGATGTAAATAATTGTAACAGTATTTTTAAAGTTTATATTATATATATATATATATATATATATATATATATATATATATATATATATATATATATACATATATATATATGGGATAATTGCCACCAACATTAACCCAAAATGAAGTAATGAACTCTTCCAAATATTTTGAAATTATACCTCGATTGTTACAGAGTGAGATTCAAAATTACTCTTCATTCAAATTTAATTCAAATGGATTTCGAACCCAATCAATTTGTTTATACCGAAATAAAGAAAAACTCTCTTCCCTATGGTTGTCAAACGGTCAATGACAATTTTATCAATAGTTTTTTTAAAGGGCAGAACAATTCAGTTCCAGATTTTTTTTTCAAATTTATTTTTCTCAGAATATAAGCTATATATTACAGCTTTCCCATTGGTATGGTGTGGACGTTTGAAAAGGAGAATGATGACTTTGCTATCGGCCTCGTTTCTTGACAGACACTGAAAATAAAGAGGCTCTTCATCAATTGCCCTTATATTATTTTAAAATGTCAAGTTAATAAGCAACCAATCCATTTAAATAAACTTAAAGGTCAAATAACAAATCAAAAGTGACTGTAATTAACGTTTTACTTTTCGACAATCCTTTTCATATGAGAATTATTTTATTTTTTTGGATAAAGTCGCACCTTATCTATGTCAAGTATATCAAATGACAGTTATAAATAATCAACTACTTGCAATTTTATGTATAGAACAGCTTACCCGCATTATTAAATTTATTTTTATGTTTCTCTCGAAATTAAATTGTTCAGTATACCGCAAAAAAGTGTTTTAAAAATTCTTATTTCACACACATTCATAAATATTAACTCATTTCTCTATCGAAAAGTCTGAGATGAATATATAATAAAATTTTTAATTGATAAAAGATATTTTAGTGGAAATATCTATTACACGCTACACCGCCAAATTAATAAAATAATAAAAAACTAAAAAAAGCATTCAGTAATCCTCGCATTTGAATTCTCTTCCGTCGCACAAATGAGGTCATTTCACAGTCTGCACGTAAATTTATTGCGTCAAATTTAATATTTGATAAAATTGTATGAAACAAAATATATTTTTAAATTATCAAGATAATTAAACTATCATAGATTGTAACTATCTACAACACAAAGCATATCTATGCAAGAATATTTGTTGTTGTTGTTTTCTGATGCCACATGTCTGACGCAGTCAGATCGAGGCCCACGAAATTCATTGGCATGGGCAAGAGGTACACCTGTCGTTGGCCTTGAGCACCATACAGGTGACAGTACGATTTTAGCTCGGCGAAGTTCCCCGAAGAGGCAATAGATGGCGACACGACCTCTATCTCCACCTCCACAATTTCTGCATGTAAACTGAAGGGGAGGGAAATATTCTCATGTCCCTGCGCTCGTGATTAAGCCCACAAGACTACGGATCCACTGATTTAACGAGCACGTACTCCGTGTGTACTCGGAGGGTGTTTGGTGGCATCGGGCATCGAACCCAGGCCTTCCGGTCTGGAGTCCGATGCTCTAACCACTAGGCTACCCACGGCCCCAAGAATAGTTTATAGACAGATAAAAAACTGACATGTTTTCTCCGTTTTTCATGAAAGCTGCAATTGATTGATTGATTGAATATTAACGTCGCACTGTTCAGCTACACGAGGGCTTTTGGCGACGGACCACGTAATTTTGAACCATGGTCAAGTGACGTGGACGACACCTGAGCTGGCACCCCCCTCTCCTAACTACCACACCACACCAACGGGAGGACGTTTCAGCTCTCGACAGATTTAACGTGCATCGCTGCCCTACACGGCGGGTCTTTAGTGGTACTGGGCTCGAACCTGTGACAAAGCAAGCCACAGTCCGATACCTATACCACTCGGCTACCGCGGCTCATGAAAGCTGCAAGAAACCATTTTCAGTTAAGGAAGAGTTTTCTCCTATTACATCGCCTACATATTTTTCACACATTGCATAGAAGCAGTGGTGACTTAACGTTAGCCGGTCACGAACTCGTCGTTTTCGTAAAATTTGTAACAACTCCAATGAAATGACACTGACGGTAAGTTCAACTAACCTTTCGAATTCAAACCATTTTTTTGGGGGGGGCAGCACAATAAATTTGATAGTTTATTACACGTCGCATTCCAAAGCAAATTGAAGGCTATAGGCAACGGATCTCAACATTTTGAAAGCCACCATGCAGTGACACTAGAACTCGTGAGTGAGTGAAGATTAACGTCGCACGGTTCAACTACACGAGGGCTTTTGGCGACGGACCACGTAATTTTGAACCATGGTCAAGGGACGTGGACGACACTTGAGCTGGTACCCCCCTCTCCTATCACACCACAATAACGAAAGGATGTTTCAGCTCTCGACGGATTTAGCGTGCATCGCTGCCCTTATGGTGGGTCTTTAGCGGTACTGGGCTCGAACTCCTGACAAAGCCAGCCACGATCCGATACCACTCGGCTACCGCGGCCATGACACTAGAACTCATACCTCCATCTCGAAACCTCCACACTACATCGCTGTGAGATTTTATCAGGATTAATTTAACATTCATTAAACACTCTTCAAGGTGAGTCTAGTTTCAGTTGGAACTCGGTAGCCTCGTGGTGAAGGTAGCGGACTCTTATCCCGCATGTTATCAGTTCGAGTTTAGTACCGCTGAAGACCCGTGTAAGGGAGCGATGCCATTTAAATATGTCAAAGCTCAAACGTCCTCCCGTTGGTATGGTGTGGAAGTTAGGAGAGGGGGTTTCAGCTCAGGTGTCTTCGTCACTTGACCATGTTTCAAAATGACGATGTCTGTCGCTAAAAACCCTGGAGTAGTTGAACAGTGTGACGTAAATATGTACTCATTCACTAGTTTTAGCGGGAGTCAACCTCTTCACTCAAAAAAAACACTCCCTCTTTCCATGAGTGCATCCACTTGGTCTCAGCAACCACCTGCATTGCGTGAGAAACACCCTATGACAGGTAAAGTGGCATAACGTATATCCCGCACCCCCCGCATAGTGGGGTCCCCAAAGCCTGACTGCGGCCAAGTATCTACCCCATACAAAATCCAACTTAGGAGCTCAAAACCTGACTTTTCAGGAGAGGGGATGTCTTCTGTTACGCCACTGGACACCTGATTTAGTCGAAGCCTCAGAAATAGTCTGGAATTAATAGTTCCCTATAATATCGTTGTAAAAGCTTCATGTGTCGCACACACACACAATTCCTGTCAGTTGATTTTAAAAAATCAGGCTTCCGAAGTCCTTTTTGACACCACTGGCATACCAATTGACAAAAAACCATTTTTTTTGGATTAATCCAACTTTAGCTTGATACAATGACGACCATAGAAGCCGAGTACTCAAGGTACAAGCTCGCGACAAGGGTTATTGCAGTCAAGCGGTGGGTTCGAGCTCTGATGCTTCTAAGCACTCTATATGTAGTAGGGCTAAAACGTGATAAATTACTGAGGCTCAAAGTATTCTCGTGGCAAGAGAGAGAGACTGAAGTATCAGCTCAAATATCCTCCTTGTCAATTGACTGCGGCTCATAATTTCCACATGGTTTGTCGAAAATAGCAATCGTGTTGCTTTGAAATCAATTAATTCAACACAATATACTTTGGAGAACGCTATGTTTCAGTAACCATGTTATCCAATGCCATACTGGACGAAAGTCAAACTTAATGACTTGGGTCGATTTTCGAAATCATAGAAAATTTTAACAGTGGAGAATTAGTGCAATTCCAATCAGTACATTTGAGATTTGTAGCCCTGTGTTCTTGCTGCATCGCATTTCTGCCACTTAATTCAATAGCAAAAGGGAATATCACTTATTACCGATATTCAAGCCCTTTTAAGCAAAATAGATGCCTTCTTCATTTACACCGAATATGTTATGTAATGAACATGTGGGACTTTATAAGTTGTATTTCGATCATTTAGTAGCTGATATGAAAATTATTTGAGTTAGGATAGAAGTAAATCAAAATAGTGTGCGGGTACAGATTTGAAATTGATTTATTTCAATGATTTCGTGTATAAGGTCTTATTATATTGCGTGGTGACTTCATCAAATACAGATTATTCGCAATTTATTTGATCTTTAAAAACATATCGTTTACAGAATAAATTTTAGACCTGGTAACTCCAAACTTGAATGGCAGTCTTTATTAACACGAACTTATGATAATCAATATTCTTCAAGAAATCATTTTCACTATAATATTAAAATATAAGTTAGCATCATCAGATGTTTCAACAAAAAAATACAGCACTATTTCATATTTAAATCATCAACCGGTTAAAAAAATCGTTAACCTTCTTATATAGAATGGAAATGCTAGTAATACAATTTCAAGATTAAATTTAGTTGGGAATAAATAATAAAGTCAGCGAGAAAACCCAATGCATAAATCTTTCTTTACTTTCGTAACAATACGAGAAGGAAAAAAATATTGTTAAGTAACATATCTTCATTAAGATCTATGTTTGTAACTGCAATTTTTCAAAAAACATCTTGATGAATTTATATTTAGTGTCATTTGAATTATTATTTACATATAAAATTGTTTTAATATTACTACAATGGCAAATTATTTAAATGTCATTTTTGTCTTAATATTTTTGCCAAAATATCACATTACCACGATCTCCTTTAAAGGAATAGGCTTCTATAATAATATTGTGCCTGTATATGACTAAGACTTCTCTACAGAGCCTGAACTAGGATTTTAGAAAGGTTCATATTATTTTTAGAGATAAATAATCGAGTCTTTGTCAAAAAATCTTTCTGATACATTAAAACATTACTAAAGCTGTACGAAATTCCTAGCTATACGTATATGTGTAGTCAAAGTGTTATTATTAGCATTTTTGCATTAACGGAAGACTGCTTTGAGAGAGAGAGAGAGAAAATCTCATTCTTTTTTAAATTATTGCTAAACATTTATCTTAAATTTTTTTCTTGTCATAATATTCTTAAAATAATTTTATATATGTATTCTAATTCAACTGATATTAATTTTTTACAAAATATTCGTTTTTACATTTTTTTAAATCCTGATTCTGAACTTAGATACTTTTCAAACGCAGTCAATTTTTTTCAAAATATCAATTATATAGTGGACAAATTTAGAGATAATTGTACTGTGATTCATTATAGTGCATAATAACCAATTATATAGATTGAATACAAACTAATTAACATATTTTAATCAATGAGTCAAAAAAGTTGCTAATTTGCTTCTGTTATTTTGAAATTTTATTATAAATTGATCCTATTTAATTACAAACACTAATTAGCCACATTTTTGATTTCATGATTTGTTTATGTGAACCATAAAAATTTCTTTCATTTTCCTTTCATGCAAAAACAGCTCATCTAAGTAAAGATCAACTATGTATCAAATAATAACCAAGCGCGTTTACTTAGTATTCAATGTATGAATACTATGTTATTGATGTACCATGATTTTGAAAAAGTGCGCAAACGAATGTATACATTTTTAACATTTAATTTCAATTAGATTATATTACACGTATAAAATTGTTTTTAGAATATCTTAAAGATAAAATATTATTTAAAGGCAATATTTTTGCAAGAAATTAACATAGTTACCTATTTTCAAAACATTCACCTTTTATGTAAAGAAAATGCTTCTATAATAATAAAAATAATAATGATAATATGAATAATGTTTGCTTATGTATAGTTAAGAATTCTCCAGTGGACCTGAACTAGGATTTATAAAAAATTCGCATTATTTTCAAGTTTACTACCGATTTAAATAAATATCGGTGATATTTTTTTTTGTTAAAATATATCCCCTCTATTGTATTAAAACATGGATAAATTCACTTCTAAATTATATATTTTAAAAGTTCTAGTTCAAGCTCTGTACAAAGATGTCTGAGCAATATCCAGGCAAAATATTATTATTGTAGAAGCATTTGCCATAAAAGAAGCATGTTTTGGAATTCTATGTTGCCGAAATATTGCATTTAAATATTTTTTATTGTAATAATATTCTTAAAACAATTGCATACATGTATTCTAATCTAAGTGTCTTTAAATATTAAAAAAAAACGTTCATATGTATGATTTTGCAAAATAACGGTTTCGAACGTAGTTGGATATCTTAACGTATTCTCAATGCATGTCAAAAATATATCAAAATTATGATAGTATTTATAAAATGATTTTATCAAAGGGTGTAATACTTTTACGAAAATTTTCAAAAGATACAAATTTAAATATATGTAGATCAAAGTAACGCAAGACATATACATCCTAAGAATATTTTTACCAAACTTGAATGCAAAATACAAGAATAAATTGCTTTTATCAACCAAACAATCGTTTAATTTTTCAATATTACATAAAATTTGTTACAAAAGCTGCTTTAATCTTCGGCTAATATTCTCGAATCGATTTTATTTAAAAAAAGATAATTTCCTTCAAGGTCACAGTAAAGAAATTGAATGGGTGTAGTCTAATTATGAATAAATACGAAGTAATGCTTAGAATAAAAACATGTAAAACATATAATAATGTAACATAATTGTCACAATTTAACATTACCCTAAGTTTCAACAAATTGAATTCCTATGTTAGTGCAAACGAATTGTAAACATTACTACAAAATTCAGATATTCTAAATTTTTTTAGTATAATTTAGTCTGTAATAAGAAAAACAATTTTTATATAATAAATCTGCATTATATATAATCACTAATAATTAGAAAATTTATAAATGTACAAATTGTTCAGATAAAATTATTTCAGGAAACTTAAAAAATTATATATATACAAACACTTAAAAAACATTTATATGAATCCCCCAAGTTTCATTGCTTTGCAATGTTTTATGAAATATGTTATCCATTTCATTTTTTTTTCCTGTTCAAGCAACGCATTCTCTTTTTATTAAAACAAAACAAAAAAAACTTACCTCTTCTTTTATTCTCTAAAAAAGAGCATTAAAAAATCTAATCTTCTTTCTTCTACCAAAATTAAATTTTTTATTCGGAAAATTAATTTCCCACAAACGAAATAACCCCGATACTTTTCAAGAAAATACACAAGGAAAAGGATCACTCATTTTGAAGTGGAAGTATTCGAAAGTTCTCAGGAAAAGCAGCATCGTGGAATCCTCGGAGCAGACACCTGTTTCTATAGGTCCGTCAGGGAGCGAGCGAAAAGGCGGAATGAGCAAAGAGCCGGACGACAAGTAGGAGCGGAACGAAAGCGCCGCTTTCCAGGAGTTGCTCGGTTGGCAGGGAGATGAATTCACGCAAAAAATGCTTTAGGAGAGTTGAGTACCGGACTCGTCTTATACAGATGGAATTGGATAATATGTGAAGGCATGTATTTTCGTACTTATTTATACGAGAAGCTGTCGAAATTTCAAAAAAATCTTTGAAACTCTATTCACTAGAAATTTCGATTTGAATGAAAAAAATGAACATATAAAACGCATTTGGTACTCCATAAGTTAAGGAGCAAATTCAGAAATTCCTAAAATTTGCTATATATATATATATATATATATATATATATATATATATATATATATATATATATATATATATATAATATATATATATATATATATATATATATATATATATATATATATAAAGAATTTTTTTAACACGAAGACTACTGATATTTATCTAGAAACGAGGTTGGTTCCTGACCTGGTACTTCACTATTCAAACTTCCCAATCACGTCAACATAAAGACTTTTTTGTGTCGACTTTCTCTAAGTCAGTGCTTATCAAACTCGGCCGTGGTAGCCAAGTGGTCAAGGTATTGGAACGTCGCTGGCCTTGTCACGAGTTCGATCCAAGTACCACTAAAGACCCACCGTGTAGAGGCGCGATACACGTTAAATCTGTCGAGAGCTCATACGTCCTCCCGTTGGTGTGATGTGGTAGTTAGGAGAGGGGTACCAGCTCAGGTGTCATCCACGTCATTTTATCATGGTTCAAAATGATGTGGTCCGTCGCCGAAAAACCTTCGTGTAGCTGAGCAGTGCGACGTTAATATTCACTCACTCAAACTTTCTGTACTTGCGATCCAATTATCAACCATAATTTTTATCGCCAACCCCCCCTTTCTCTAAACAATACAAATGTATTGAATTCAATAATACCTAATATACTTCAACGTAAAGCTTCAACACTACTTTAATTATACGCCGTACAAATTATCCAGATACGTATTAAATTTTGTTTTTAATTTTATGACACATAAGGACACGCTCCCCATAGCGCGTCTATATGGGAAGCGGTGTCATTGGGGAGTAAATTGCGTAACTTTTAATTAGCAGTTAAGCAAATAGTGCAAATTATTAAGATAATAGTCAATAATTTTTGTATATAATTTTATGTATGACAAGTCCGTGGGGTCACTGGTAATTATTAAACTTGTTCTTAACAATTAATTATGAAATACATTGTGCAGTTCTGATGCATTTATAAGTGTATTGTATCTAGTCAATGTGTGTATTTTATTTTTTATTATGGCAAAATTTATTTTGTTTTGTTTCCTTTCAGAAAATTAACAATTTTTTTAAACAAACCTTTATTTTAGAAGTTTCGATATACTCGCACCCCCCCTTGTTGGGTGATCATGCCCCTCCTAGAGTGTGGACCTCACAGTTAGAGCAGCGTTTCAAAAAGTACATCAGTCCCACTAAAAACGAGGTCTTTGATGAACAGTGTAAAAGGAATCTGGAATATAATTTTCGTGGTATGCTTTCTCTATTTTAAAATGTTTCATTTGCTGTGATCTAATATACTTCATAAATTGGCTCTATAATTCGATATAATGGAATGGAAGAAGCTGTCCATTTCCCAAAGATGAAAAGCATTCTTCGATATACAGTGACACCCAAAATTGAGTATACACCAGCACCCTCTACACTTAGTACTTTCTTAACCGGCTAAATTATTCATTAAGAAAATCGTGTTTTTTAACTATTTAAACTTGTTCTAATCCCCTTCATGTATGTGAAGTAAAAATTATGCAATATGGTTAATTTTTATACAAAAATAAAAAAAATAATAACAATTGGAAGAAAAACACCACCACAAAATTGAGTATACACTTTTATTCATTTTGTTACAGGAAGTAAATTAATAATTAGTTGCAAAACCTTTTGCCTTGATCACAGCTTGTAACCTTTTAGGCATGGATTCCACTAGTTGTTTAGTGGTTTCCACTGTGATTTTGGTCCACTTTTCTTTTAATACTTTCTTTAAGTCCTCTTTACTCGTGCTCATGGATGGATTTCTCCAACTGAAACTACAAACTTTCAAAGGCATTTATGTGTGGAGATTTGGGCGGAGTATGTAGTTCTTTCTTGCAATGGTACAATAAATGCAACTGGACACTCTTCGCAGTACATTTCGGGTCATTGTCCTGCTGAAAGATGAAATTTGATCCAAGGTCTACATTAACGCCACTTTTTTTGCAAGTTATATATTTAAAATTTCCAAATATACCATTTTATCCATAATGCCATCAATGAACACAAGTTCTCCGATTGATTGATTGATTGAAAATTAATGTCGCACTGTTCAGCTACACGAGGGCCTTTGGCGACGGACGACGTTATTTTGAACCATGGTCAAGTGACGTGGATGACACCTGAGCAGGCACCCCCTCTCCTAACTACCACACCACACCAACGGGAGGACGTTTCAGCTCTCGACAGATTTAACGTGCATCGCTGCCCTACACGGGGAGTCTTTAGTGGCACTGGGATTGAACTCGTAACAAAGCAAGCCACGATCCGATACCTATAGCACTCGGCTACTGTGGCCACCACAAGTTATCCGACTCCTCCTGCAGACATACACCCCCAAGCAAGGCCGGATCCACCTCCATACTTAACCGCCTTTATGGTGTTTTTAGGATCCAGTTCTTTCCCAACTTGTCCACTGTCCGTCGCTCCTGTAAGATTGAATTTGCGTTCATCAGTGAAAGTAGCAGTGTTCCAAAATGATTCCAACTTTGAAATGTGTTCCTTTGCAAAAGATAGTTTCTTTTTTTCTATTGACGCAATTAATGAGTGACTTTCGTACTGGAGTACGACCATGAAATCCTGCATTATGAAGAACACGTCTGACAGTTTCTGCTGAAATTTTTTTCCCGATTTCTGATGATACGGATGATGCAAGTTTCGGGGCGCTTAACAGTGGATTTTTCTTTACTGTGAGCGTCTAATCCTTCTCTTTGCAGTAGCACTCAAAATTTCTTTACGTCCTCTTCCTGGAATATTGGCGACACATCCAGTTCTACGATAGTTTTGTAGTATTTTTAGGATACAACCATGGCTTTTCCCGATCAATGAAGCAATTTCTCGAAGAAATTTGCCGTCTTTCGAAAGCCCGTTCATTTTCAGATGTTTCTCGCCTAGAGTTCATCCCAAGGGTTTTTACATGTGAAAAAAAAATTAAATTAGCAAACGACTGTAATTACGTTTGTACTCTTTGAGTTCAACGTTAGAAATGGTTTGAAGAAAAATCTCATTAATAAAAGTGGTGTTTAACTTTTAAATTCTTTTGGTGTATACTCAATTTTGTGACTCAAAATTTCAGTTTTATTACGAAAAATATACATAATTAAAATATATTTTAAGGATTTAATATTTGTTTTCTGACCAATGCACTTCTTAGTGTCTATTTTAAAGTTCCTATAAGTATTAAGTTTTAATGGTAGGTTTGTATTTATTTTTACAGCTTTAAAAAAGGACTCAATTTTGGGACCCACTGTATGTATAATCAAATCTCTCTCATGGGGGGGAAACAAAAATTAAATTCATCTCGGAATTAATGCTTATTATCCTAATTTAAATTTAATTTGATTTGCTTATAATTTACGCTGTGCTCTGGAGCATTTCGGGATGTACTGGCGACGGTACTAGCAATTTTGAGTGAGTGAGTGAATGTCAACGTCGCATGTTTAGCTACACGAAATCTTTCAATGAATTTTGAACTTCGGTCGAGAGACGAGTGTGACACGTGAATTGCTAATTCCCTGTAATTTAGATTTTAACGGGAATTGAAACATTGTAAAAACAAAGCAAAATGGAAAGAATCATCAATAAAATATTTTCCCGCTTTTTACATCTTCAAAAGAGTATAAAAATTTTAGTGACGTGTTTGTCTGCTTCTTGAAATGGTAAGAACTACCCCTAGTAATTTCAGTGCAATAACTTTAAAATATTAATTATTATTTTATTAATTGTAATATACATGTAAATATAGTTAAAATTATCACTTATAAGCAAAACTCATATTCCCATTTAATGTTTGTTTTCCTGCCGTGCAAATTCGCGCATAAAATTCAACAGCTAATACTTTCTCAGAAAAGATTTTCCAATCTTCAAAATTCTAATCCTATCTCATTTTCTTCTATGGTTACAGAATGCAATTTCCCACACTTCGCACTCAAGTTCTTGGGTGAGTGTTTATTATCGTCGCACTAAACAGCTACTAGAGGGCTTTTGACGACGGACCCCGTAATTTTAAACCATGGTCAAGTGACAAGGGCGACACCTGTAACACCCCATTCGAAATCCAAGCCAAACGAGAATGATTTAGCCAGTGATTGACTAATCAGTGGTAGTCCAATTCCGAATCAAGCAACTGGCGTTGTTTTGTATCGCTAACAGATCGTTGAAAGTTGTTTTCATAAATGAATGAAATTATTTTCCATGTTTTCTGCGAAACGCTACATGTAATAGATTATGTATATAATATGTTTATTGGATGTTTTCAAGTTTGATCTTGTGTTTCCTTTCGTTCTTGTTCGAAGTTATTAAATCTCCCTTTTTTTGTAATTTTCTGTTTTTAAAATGAGAAATAAAGTATTCTTTGCGTATTCACTTGCCCTGGTTATTCATTGCACGTGTAATCAAAACCAATTGTACTGGGAGGGGGGGGGTAGAAATTGTTGAAATTTGTTTACATAAACTTAGAAATGAAATGTTCATTAGACTGTTAGATTTTGCAGATGGGTCGGAGATGAGTATTCCTAGAAGTGAGTGAATATTATTATCGCCTTTTTCAGCTACTGGAGGATTTTTGGTGATAGACCTCGTTATTTTGAACTATTGTTAAGTGACTATGACGACATCTGAGTTGAATTTTTTTTCCTAACTTCCACACCACATCAATGGGGGATGTCTGAGCTCTCGGCAGATTTAACGTGCATCGCCCCTCTACATGGCGGGTCTTCAGCGGTAGCTAGGCTAGAACTCATGCGATGACAGCCACGAATCCGATATCTTAACCACTAAGTTACCACGACCACATATATTCCTAAGCAGAGCTATCGGTAAACAGGATAGAGAAGATAAAGTGTCCATATAAATTATGTGTGGCTCCTTTAGCTCCTGAACATTAAAATATTTGATTCAAATTTTCGGTGATAGACGTGAATCGTATGGCTGATGTGACTTGTTTTAGTGCTCTGTGTGTGTTTCGCATTGTCTCATACATTTTACGCTGTTGATTAATCATTTTATTAATTTGTGCATCTAAGTAAATTAATCATTCTTGTTGCAATTGTAGCCAGTAATTATTACAATATAATTAGATTATGAAAATCGATGGAAGGGTCTGTTACGCGTGAATAAAAATATTTAATTTTTCGTTTCTCATCAGATTCGATTAGTTTGATGCGTAAAATGGACTTATAAATTGCGATATGGGTGCAATGGCAGCATGGTTGTTGCCACGATACCGTGGTCAGTGATATTTCCCTCGAGTCATGGGTTCATATCCTGGTAGAATGCATTTGTGCTGATGTACGTAAAAGATTTCGAAATTTAAATTCCTTTCTTTGGGTGCCAGCTCAGGTGCGGTCTTCGACATTTGATTTAGCGCTTATACGCCAAAGGTTTTACGAGCTATGGGAACCTAAGTGGGACCATTATTAACCCGTTCAGGACCATGATCACATATATGTGATCACAGGTTTCTCCCTCCACGGCCCCCGGTGTCATATTTGTGATTGAGCTTTCTCTACTCGTAGGTCCATGATCACACCGGTGTTATCAGAGTTAGAAACGTTTTTATATTAATTTTTACACGCACTATATGGCTGTTAAAAACCGCTTTTTTTCGAATAATGTTTCATAAAACTTTGAATAAGCTGAAAGCACTTTCAATAAGGGCTTTCGGCTCCGTATTTATTTTTTAATTAGATCCGAGATATTTATGAAAATAAACAACAGCACAAGTTTAAATTTTTTGAGAGAATCGGACATTTAAAGGTTCGTGATCTATTATACTTTATGGATATCTGTTTATATTTTGAATTAGTTGGCTTAGTTTTCTAAAATTTTCTATATTCGTATGCAAATGTGTGGGATTTTTGTCAATTTTTTTGAAAGTGTACGTTTTTTTTTTATTAAAATCAAAACGTTTTCTTTAAAATTCGCAATTGTTTTTTTTAAATATAGAGAAAAACTTTGTACTTCATGCTCAAATATTATAAATGATAGTAATTTTAGCCTACTTGATTGCATTTGAAACATTTTATGAATTTTTAAAAGAAATTAGGGTTAGCAGGGAAAGTCCAGTGCATGCACATCCTCTCCGAACGCAGGGGCCCGGGGAAGCGCTCCTTCCGCTGGTCCTGAAGGGGTTTCCAAGAGATGTGTGGCTAAATCGCCAAAAGCTACCAAAGGAAAGAGGAATTACATTGATTTATACTTAACTATGGAGTTATATTCACAGTGCAACTTCTGCCAGTGGGTCGTAGCCACAATATAATGAGGATACACTCGAAATGCATGCAGTTAAGCCAGTCATTATCTCTCTTCTATGCATTTTGAAAGCGGTGCCAGTTTAGATGTCATTGTCGTCCCTTGACCGTGGAGCAAAATTACGTGATTTGTTGCCAATACCATGCTCTTTGCTGTATAGCGTGACATAAATAAACAGTCACCCGGTTTTCCGCTCTAAAAAGCGAGTTTCATGGCTTTCTGTTGCCATGATTCCGAAAAAAAAGTATTGCAAAACCTTCAATCGAAGAAAAAAAGCTGCCAACACACTTTCCGTTGCTAGGAGACGACTTGGGAGAACTGGATGGTGAAATCGTGTTTGGCGTCTTCGGTAAGAATTGTCTGTGAATCTCTGTTTAGCGTTATCGTAGTTGGCACATGCAAATTTTTAAATTCACATTTCTTTTCTTTCGATAGTTCCTTAAATACCGACTACACCATATACGAGGATGTGTTTGAGAGGATTATTTGGAGACGCAGAAGATCAGGACTCAATACTAACAGGCCATTAAAAATTTTAATGAAAACTAGCCGAAAAAAATACTTTATTCTAAATTACTAACATTCTTTAAAAAATTCCATCATAATTCTTTGAACTACTCCTATTCATTCTCACAAAAATAATTTCTAACAATCTCTGTACTTTTAATTTATGATCATCATATTGTTCAATTTCATGTACACTGAAAATAATCCCAACACTAAGAAAATATTATTGTAGAGTAATGAAATTTTTACGATGCAATTGTCTCGTTAACATGTTTAATTAATTAAATTTTCAAGATCACAGGTTAATTTAAGCTCAAGAAAATGTGTTTCAAATATGAAATTCTGTTACATTAATAGCCGTTGTAACCTCCAGAACTTTGAAAGCAAGCATGTATGCACTGTGTCATACAAGTGCCGAACGTCACTTTGTGGTATGGAGTTCCGATTTTTGTACTTTTTGTGTAAATACTTGGAAGGTCAGTGCTATCTGTGGATGACGCTAGAGTTGTCTTCAGATGATATTCACTACGTTCTCAATCGGAGACAGATCGGGTGATCTCGCAGGTCAATGTACATGTGAACACTTTATATAGCACGTTGCATTACAAAAGCAATGAGAGGGCAAGCGTTATCCTGTTGGAAAACTGCTCCTTAAATGTTGTGCATGAATAACAGTACTATAGATTGAATTATCAGGCTGACGTACAAATGTGCAGTCAATAAGTTTGGGATGGCCATGAGAGTGCTCCAGCTGCCTTAGGAAATTTCTCCCCAGACCATGACTCCAGGAGTAGGTACAGTGTGTCTAGAGTGCTGACAATTGGACTGTAGGCATTTCCGTCGCCTCTTTCTAACCAACACACGGCCATGACTGGCACCAAAACAGAAACTGCTTTCATCAGCAAAACCAACAAATCTCTTCTCCGTCCTCCCCTGGGTTCTGGATTGACACCACTAGTTTCTCAAACACCAATAGCTTGGAGTCAATAGAACACTCGCTACGGGCGCTTGGCTTGGAGCTGTTCTTGAAGTAACCAACAGTTTGTTGTGTCACTGTGATGCCAACTGCAGCTCAAATTTCTGCCGAAAAGGAAGTACGATGCGTCACAGCCGTAAGCCAAGTATGGCAGTCTTCTATCTCAGTAGTACTCGTGACCTCTCGGAACCTGGTCTTCTTGAGGTAGTGCCACCCCATGACCACTGCTCCAAACAATCCTGCATATTTTGGCCAAGTCTTTCTGCAATATCGCGGAAAGAAAATCCACCTTCTCGTAGTCTTATTACAAGGCCTCGTTCAAACTCGGTGAGCCTCTTTGTCTTTTTAAAGGTATTCTTGGCTAACATCAACTGAATATGTCAAATTTCTCAGGCAAATAACGCTCACGAGTTTTGCAGCACGCATTTAAAGCAGCCCTGATTTTCAAATTCTGAGTGTCAGACTTAAGCGCGAAACTTGAATCGTAGTCATCTTTCAGATACTTAAACACGCACACCAAATTTCGTTTATCTAACACAAGTCTTTCTTGATATGTTCAGATTTTTTCCCGTCAGTGTATTTTATAAGATTTATTTCTTTTAAATACTATGTTCATGTATAGTGTTTCAATACAGTGTTTCAATTCTTTGTTATAAATTATTTTCATGGATAATATTCCTTTATTTCCTTCAACGGGTGAATTATAAGACAAAAGCATACAAACTTTTCGAAAACCATGGCGCTTTCAATTTTGATTTTAAATAACAAAAAGTTCTTTGCCTAAACAATATGTACGAATTCTTTTTCATAATCTCTGACTTTATAGATTCCGAAAAAAAAAAACATTCGTATCACAAATCTGTTTCCATATACATAGGTATGATTAAATGCATGCACACAATGAAACACAACAATCCGTAACATATGCAAGAGAATCCGCGGAACTCTCTTCAAATTCCTAACAATAAAAGTTCTTTGTTGAAATGTCCCGACTGCTGCTTATTTCTAACTCTCTTTATCGATCAAAAGATAAAATCAGCGAAGATTTTGGATCTAGAATTGTTACTGAAACACAGAGTGAAGTTTCTTTATATGTTGCATGCCATTTGTAAACATAAGGATATGATGATATCAAATTGCAGACAAATCAAGTTCCATACACTGCAGCAAGCGTTTTTTTCATTTCAGATGGGGCTACGTGGATTAGTATTTAACCATCGCAGACCTAGCACATTCCAAGGGAGCCGGTGTATTTTTCAGTGCGGCACCATATACGGAACCAAACTCCGCAATGAATTTTGACGCCCAGTTTCCTCTTAAGAGGGAGGCACTTGAGTTCTAACGATGTGAAACCGTACTAAGAATTTAATTGTGCCGAGAGAACTCAAACCAAACAGGGACTCGAGGGATCTTCTACATGCCGCATAATCATACGACATGGACACTGTGGATTTTTTCCATCATGGATATCCACTGACATGGGTCGGGGTCGAACGCCCCACAGTTTGAGAAACGCTGGAGTAGAATCATGGTTCTGAACTCGTTTTTGACGTTAGTTGTTTCGAGCTGTGTGTTCGAGTCCAGATTCCATTAAAGATCATCCATATAAAAAAAGCGTATACATTGAAATGCTCGAAAGGTTCAAAATCCTTGCGTTGACATGGTGAGAAAGATTGGAAAGTGCAGCACCATCTCAAATAGTGAATAGTTATTTCTTGATAGTAAGTGAGTGGGTGAATAATTAACGTTACACTTTTTAACTACTCGAGGGCTTTTGGCGGTGGACCTCGTCATTTGAAGTAACACAAAAACGACACTTGAAATGAAAATCCCCTCCTTCTCCTAAGTTTCACACCAACAGTAGGACGTTTGCGCCTCGACGGATTTAATGTGCGTCATGCCCCTAAAAGGCGAGTCTTCAGTGGTACTAGGCTCGAACTCATGACACGCTGGCCGCAAGTCCGTTACCTTGATCACTAGGCTACTGCAGCCACATCAATAATCCTGCGCAGTTGTTAATAAACAACAAATTAATTTGTGGCCCATATATTAAACTTTCCCTTTTGGGCTCTTTTCTACCAAATACATTAAAAAATAATTAAGAGCATTTTGAGAACCATTGAAATATTTTTTAAATAGAACTCACAATAACTCGAGCCTTAGAAATCCGATTAAAAAAGCACGGAAGCGGAAAAATTAAAATTTATGTAATGGCGGCGTAAAAAAAACGTATTCATTAAATGGAATTAAAAAGATTAAACAAATATTTGGCTTGAGTATTTCACTCTCCCCTCCTTCTCTTCTTCGATATTACTTTTTATCTCCCTTTTTATTAGATTACTGAAGATTGCCCCTTGTGCCTAGTTAAAAAAAATATTATTGAAAAAATCATATGCGCTTTCACACCGGAAATGAAACTAATTAGCAACTTTTGCTGTACATTCTTTTATATTTGTTTTAATTTTTCAAGGTGCATTTTTTTATAATATATATTTTTTTATAACATTTTTTATAATAAATTATTTTTATAATCCCGAAGAAATATAAAGCATTTTGCCGCGCTCTTTTATAAACTGTTCGTGTCTCCTTTTCCAGTATTAATTTGATTTAAATCCTCAGAAACCTTCAGAGTAAAAAGAAAGTGAATGGAATTAGTAACACTCGTTCTTCTATAAATGCTGAATTATTTGATGACGAAATTTCAATTGAAATTCTCGAAACTATACTTCGGAATTACGTTGGTGGGTTCGAGTCCAAATACCACTTATCGAGAAGAAAGAAGATATAATTCACATTAGATCTGTCAAGTATCGAATTCCTCACGTTGCCCTGATATGAAAATTTGGAACGCAGAGGAAAATTAAGGTTTTTTGTTTTCTTTACTTGACTAAGATTCAAAATTACTAGGTCCATCTTCATAAAAGGCAGTGGACTCGGTAGCCTAGTGTTCAATGTAACGGGCTCGTGGCTGGAGTGTCATGGGTTTGAGCCAAGTACTGCTAAAGACCCGCCATGTAGAGGGCGTAGGTATGGTGGGGGAGCTTGGAAAGAGGGTTGCCAGCTGAGTTGTCATCCTCGTCACCTGACTGATGGTTAAAATGAAGAGGTCTGTTAATAGCCCTCGTGTTGCTTCTTAATATTACTGAATAAAAATAAATAAAGATAGTCAGATTCGTGATGTAAGGTTCGTAATTGCTTAGAAAATTTTTATTTTGAGGAATAACTTAAACGCAACGGTTTTTATCGTTTTCATCCAAGATCAAATGAGAGAGAGAGAGAGAGATCTCACGAGTTTACTTTGATAATCATAAATTTGAGGAAAACTTATTCGTCTGAAGTCTATTCGATTCTCTATGTACTTTTATAATTCTGTTAAATTATTAGTTTTTTGGTCAATAAACAATAAGTAATAGTAAATTCGGGGAACTTGGAATAATAGATTTTTAGTACTTATTGCTAACAAATCTAGTACTTATTTATTTCTTTATTAGGCAGTGTTGAGGAAACTATAGCTCATCTAAAGATCTTATCCGGCTCACATTGCCGATTTTAAAACAATATTAATTGGTTGATGTTATACAAAATTTCTTTTCAGTGAAGTTTTCCTCAGGGAAACCTCTACTTTGAGCACGCAAAATGCAATTGCGATAATTTCTGCAGAAATTGATTTTAAAACTTTTTCATGGCCAAAATATGCAGATCATCCTGATAAATGTGCGTAAAATAAGAGAAAATATACTCCAATGCCTTTATATTTAATTTCAAGAAAAAAATAAAAGGTATTTCGTACTAACCCTCATGTCAGTGGTTTACTGGACTCAATACCGAAGTAAAAAAAATTTCGATGTGACCAATGCGACTTTAATTATCAAGATAAGTAATACATTTTGTTTATAATTTTTTAATGTCAAACTCATGGTATTGATTATTAAACTTGTTCTTAATATAGTATTCATAAATTAATTATCAAATACATTCTGCCAGTGTTTCTCAAACTGTGGGGCGTGCCCCCTATGATTGATTGATTGATTGAAATTTAACATCGCACTGTTCAGCTACACGAGAGCTTTTGGCGACGGACCACGTAATTTTGAACCATGGTCAAGTCACATGGACGACACCTGAGCTGGCATCCCCTCCTAGCTACCACACCAACGGGAGGACGTTTCAGCTCTCGACAGATTTAACGTGCATCGCACCCCTACACGGCAGTTCTTTACTAGGCTCTAACTCGTGACATGCCATCCACGATTTGATACCTTGACCACTAGGCTACCGCGGCCGCGGGGCGTGCCCGCGAGCATATTGAAAGTCGAAAGCAAAAGATCAGTTAAAAAATTATTAATTTACTGAAAGTAAGCGAACAAAATACATTCTGACAACATTTACACTCATATAATACACTTATAAATGTATTCAGAACAGCGCAATGTATTTCATAATTAACTTAACAATACTAAGAACAAATTTAATAATTAACATTGACCCTACATGGGTTTGTCATACATAAAATTAGGGGCTGCGGTAGCCCAGTGGTTAGGGTATCGGACCATGGCAGGTATGTCATGAGTTCGAGCCAAGTACCACTAAAGATCTGCCGTGTAGGGCAGCGATGCACGTTCAATCTGTCGAGAGCTGAAACGTCCTCCCGTTGGTGTGGTGTGGTAGTTAGGAGAGGGGGAGCCAGCTCAGGTGTCGCCCACGTCACTTGACCATGGTTCAAAATTACGTGGTCCGTCGCCCAAAGCCCTCTTGTAGCTGAACAGTGCGACGTTAATATTCAATCAATCAATCATACATAAAATTATATACAAAAATTAATACTTATCTTGATAATTTGTACGGTTTATAATTAATTCCTTAGTTGCCGATTAAAAATTACGTGATTTTCTCCCCAATGCCACCGTATTCCATGTAGGTGCCTGCATACGATGTATTTGGCAAGAATAAAAATAAGTGAACTCTTTGAATGAAGTAAATCCTTCGTAAAAACACTGTCAAAATCATTTTACTGCCTTCCCAAACCTTGGAAATGATTTTATGGATAGCAGTGCACAGAAAAGATCGTGCTTCGGAAAGACGTATAAATATACGCGCGCGCGTCCTTGATAATTAATGCTTTGGCGTAGCGACACGTTTATATACACCGATGACACTTATTAGGTTCTAGTCGTACTGTAGCACAGTGTTTCTCAAAGTGTGGGGCGCGCCCCCCTGGGGGGGCGCGATGACCCTACAAGGGGGGCGCGAGCGTATCGAAAATTTAAAGATTTTTTTTAAAAAAAATAACCGGAAAGAGAAGTAAAACAAAATGCTTTCTTCCATAATAAAAAAAAATACAACAACACACTGACATAATTTATATTTATTATCTGGCTTTTTTCCGTCATCAAATAGCTATCTTTGATCCCAAAACCAAATTAAAGAAAAAAAACATTTTGTTTTATTTGCTGTTTTTCCTCAATGAGAGAATTTTTATTACTTTTTTACATAAAATATTACTCGTTAAAAGAAAAAACGAAACCCAGACCCTGAGAAAAATTCTAAGAAGATAAACAATTCTCCGCTGTAATTATTATTGAAATACTGTACATTAGTTGTAGAAAAAGAAAAGGAAGTCATGATTCACTTTTCAGCCAGGCTGCGTAGTACGTTTGCTAACCATTTGATTGACCTTCAATCTTATGGTATGGTTATTATCAATATTAGTTCCCTCCCATATTTTATGCGTTTGCTTTTCGCTTAGGGAAATTGTAAATAATTGAGTTTTGCGATATTTGCAAAAGAATTGATTGGTTTGACATTTCTGTAGGATAACTGAAAAGTGTCTGATTTGCGTCCTTTATTATGGTCTTGTACTTTTGAATCATTTTAGTTCAGTTTTATTGGATTTTTTCTCAAATCATCAAAGAATTGAATAGTTCTTGAAAGAAGGTAAGTATACTTTCTATAAATTAAAATATTCACTAGAATTCTGATTTGTATCGTGTACAGTAAAAATAATTCTAAACAAATGATTGGGGTGACTGAGTCCCCCCGCACTACCATTAATGTTAGTATCGAGTACGCGCCTGCTCCCGGGTTAAAACATTTTGAAGTCTTCTCGTTTTAAATGTTAAAAAGTAACACAATTATTCTTCATCGGAATTTTATATTCTTTTTCATAATTTAACATTAATTCTAAATGCTAATTGTGTGAGGTTTAAAATTACAGTTTTTTAAACAGTTATTTACAATTATAGCATTTATCTAAAAAAAGTCATTTTACATTTTTGTATACAATGTCGTGCACACAGTTTTACTCTCCTTACAGTTCAGCTATTATATCAAGAATAATGTTTTATTTTTTTAAAAAATGAACTCGTGCGAAGAGTCGGTGTTTCAGCCAGTATACGTTTGATGTATCAGTACTGAAGGAGGTATTTTATAAATAATTTCTTATTACTGTATTTGGCCGCGGTAGCCGAGTGGTATAGATATCGGATCGTGGCTTGCCTTGTCACGAGTTCGAGCCCAGTACCACTCAAGACCCTCCATGTAGGGCAACGATGCATGTTAAATCTGTTGAGAGTTGAAACGTTTTTCCGTTGGTGTGGTGTGGTAGTTAGGAGAGAAGGGTGCCAGCTCAGGTGTCATCCACGTCACTTGACCATGGTTCAAAATTACGTGGTCCGTCGTCAAAAGCCCTCGTGCAGCTGAACAGTGTGACGTTAATATTCAATCAATCAATCTTATTACTAAATTAAGAACAAGTTTAATAATTATTAAGGATTTCCACGGGCTTTTCTTGTAGAGGAAAGTTTTTCAAAGGAAGGTTTTAATATCAGAAATTGACACTTAAAGAGTTATTTTTCTATATTTAGCTGAGATCTATATTTTGTCTTCAAGGCATCCACTGCAGAAAATCCGGTTTGAAAAAGGTAGGATGTTGAAAATGGTAATAGTATACAAAGTGCTTTTGTTTTCAGTACAGAAAATTCCTCATCCACCTCTACCCCAAATTCAAAGAGCGATTTATTACAAAATTGCCTTTTAATTTTTCACTGGATGTGATATCTATGAAGATTTCTTCTTCGGAAGTTGAGAGCCCTTCTGGAGTATCTTGAAATAGATCACTAATCCACTCGTAACTTGCTACCAAGCTGTCCTCATCCAGAAAATATTTTTAAAATTCTTTGCCAACATAGCTAAATGATTTTACATGTTTTAAAAACAACTTCCACATGTTGTTCTACAGATTTGTAAGTTTTAACACATATGGAGCTGAGGCGTTTTTCCATCATTTACTTCAGTAGTGGTAAATCCAAAATTTAAGTATTTTTGAGAGATCGCCTTGATTTAATTTTCGGAACCATGCTCGTTCGTCTGTGTACTTGTTGATTCTTTATTATGGTCGAATGTTTGCTTACGACTTAAAAATGTACGTATGATATTGTTTTAATCTACTGCCGTAAATACTTAATTACCGTGAATTACAATTAACGTGGAAATTTAAAAAATGTACATTCAAGCTAGATTCGGTAGCTATAGGAGTATCGAGTCGACCAAAACTGACTGGAATTGTACGAGGAAAAGCATTTTTACATGTTTTGCGCAGACGTCCGATAGGTTGCCCAGACTCACGCAAACGTACCCTATAATGCCAGATGTGATGGATATGATAGAGAGCGACATTGACTAGACTATTTTTCTAATGACATTTGTGCTTTGAGAAATGAATGCTGAAGGAAATAAATCTTTAATTAAATACATCATTTTGCGATCTGTTCCAATTTAAAAATTAGAGAAAGAAAAATAACATAATTCTAAGTAATATATATTTTAAGTAATTTTCTTAAAATATATATTACTTAAAAGTTACATATACACAAAATTTAATATACTTATCGTATTAATTTGTACGGTTTATAATTAAGATCGTATTGTAACTTTAGCGTCTTTCTCTCAAAGTGCATTTTTATTGCAGTAAATACATTATTGTTGTACAGGGGGCGAGACAAAAATTATGATTGAAAATTGGGTCGCCAGTATTGAAAGTTTGAGAAACACTGCTTTTAATGTATGAGTGGTGCACAGAGTATTTTATGACTAATTAATTAATACTAAATTAAGAACAAGTTTAATAATTATTAGTTACTTCCATGGGCTTGTCTTACAGAGCTAAGTTTTTGAAAGGAGTTTTAAGATAAGAAATTGACCCTCTGAGTTCATTTTCTATATTTAGCTGATATCTATATTTTGTCTTCTAAGCAACCACCGCATTTTGTAATATGTTCCAGTTTAAAAATCAGAGAAAGGAAAAATAACTTAGTAATTATCCTATCACTTAACTTTTTTTTGCTTAAAAGTAACATATACAAAATTTAATACTTATGTCATGAATTTGTACGGTTTATAATAAATATTGTTGCTTTATCGTAAAAGTGCATTATTATTGCATTCAGTAAATTATTATGTATAAGGGGGGCGCGATAAAAATTGTGATTGAAAAGTGGGGCGCCAGTATTGAAAGTTTGAGAAGCACTGCTGTAGCAGTATTAAATTCAATACATTGTTATTGTACGGAGGGAGGCGCGATAGAAATTAGGATTGAATATTGGGTCGCAAATATATTAGAAGCCCTGAATTGTGCAGTACTGATACATTTGATCAGTGTATATGTGTCTTTTATCATGTCAGAATGTACTTTCTTTTGCATCTTTTCAGTAAATTAAACTTTTTTAAAAATTAATCTTTTATTTTTGACTTTTTAATAAGCGTGTGCCTACTCATGCACCCCTACAGTTTGATAATCCCTGATTAAAACAAACGAGGGCTTTTGGGGACAAAGGGAGGTAATTTTGAAAAGTCAAGCGAGAGAGAGAGACAAGGACTCACCTCAAATGGCACCTTCCTCCCATAACTACCAAGCCCCACCAACGAAAGGACATTGAGCCTTTACATATTTATCGTGTCTTAACAACCTCTACACGACGGATCTTCAGTGGCATCTGGACTCGAATCTGCGACACACCGGCCTCGCGTTCGTGACCATAGCCACTAGGAAACCGCGTCCACAATATTAACTGAATGCCGGTGATTGTAGCTAGTTTTGAGAAATTAGTTTTATTATTTACCATCGGTGTTGTACATAGCAGTACATTTTAAGATCCTACATGCGTATCATAAAGTGAAGGATTTGAGTGAAATCTTTCTGTATTAAATAATGTCAATTATCCGTTTAACAAAAGTTGTTTTTTTTAAAGCAATCCACAAAATTAAATTTGTATTAGCTACATGACAAACATTTTCGCCAATAATTTTGATTTTAATTTACGCCGCACACTGAAATAACATATTTATTAACAACAGACTTTTTAATCTTGAGCCTCGCGCGTCAACTGCTCCACACGGCGGTTCTTTGTGCACTACGATTTCATACCACAACTCGACAACTTTCCAACCACGATTTCGCGATCTTGACCACTTGGCTATGGTGTCCGTCTTCTTCCACAAAGGTTTTCATAGCACAGAACAAGCTAAAACATATTTCAACAAATTATATACATTTTCTGGCGCAAACAAAGGGCTGCGGTAGCACAGCAGTCAAGGTATCGGATCATGTCAGGCATGCCATGAGTTCGAGCCAAGTACAACTAAAGACCCGTTGTGTAGGGCAGCGATGCATGTTAAATCTGTCGATTGTTTGATTGAATATTAACGTCGCACTGTTTAGCTACACGAGGGCTTTTGGCGACGGACCACGAAATTTGGAACCATGGTCAAGTGTCATGGACGACACCTGATCTGACACCCCTCTCCTAACTGCCACACCACACCAACGGAAGGACGTTTCAGCTCTCGACAGATTTAACGTGCATCGCTGCCCTACACGGTGGGTCGTTAGTGGTACTGGGCTCGAACTCGTGACAAGGCAAGCCACGATTCGATACCCAAACCACTTGGCTACCGCGGCCGTACTAAATCTGTCGAGAAATGAAACGTCCTCTTGTTGTTGTTGATAGTTAGAAGAGGTGGTTCCAGCTCAGGTGTCGTTCACGTCACTTGACTATGGTTCAAAATTAAGTGGTCCGTCGCTAAAATTGCCCTCGTATAGCTGAACAGTGCGACGTTAATTTTCACTTACTCACTGGCGCAAATAAAAATGCACCGATATTCGCTGATTCCTGCCATTGGCGTGGAATTAATACATAGGTACCACATTCTTTTTCAACTTATTTTATAAAAAACCAACAAAATCATTATTAAAAGCTGCGAATATCGTATTCATATTGAAGAATTTTCCAAACGTATTACTTTTAGTTGTAGGTGTTAGTTTGGTTGGGAATATTTATTAAGATTTAATGGTAAGAAATTTATTTCATGCACGTTGAGAGCACAAAGTCTTCCCGTTGGTATGGTGTGGTAGGTAGGAGTAGGAGTGTTGCTAGCTCTGGTGACGTACTCGTCACTTGACCATGGTTCAAAATTACCAGGTACGTCACCGAAAGCCCTCGTGTAGCTCAACAGTGCAAAGTTAGTACTCACTCATTTACGAGATAATTATTTATTTCTGACATAATGTTTAAGGGAACAAAGTACCTTTCGAAACCAAAAATTGTACATTTCGACATACTTTTTCGATTCAACATAAATCAATGATTTTTCCATATTCTTATGGAATTTTTTACAATTTATACAAAACAGTTCAAAGTTTAAAATACTTAATCAATTTTTGCTTTTAAGTTGATAAAATTTTTTTAAGAACACAAAATATGCATACAAAAATTTTAAAAAATAAAAAAACTTACCTTTTATTACCCGCAAGATAACTTTTGAAAGATGTACTGTAGAATCTTCATTTATGTACCAAATTAAAGCTAAATAAAGTCTTTATTCTGTAAACCTCAAATTTTAAATTTCTACCACATTTTAAAAAAATTAAAAATTTAGAAATCATAAAATTCATAATAAGTAATATTTTTTCCTATCTATCATGTTATAAAATAAAATCTATTCATTCCATTAACAAATGTGAGGTTCACAGAATAAAAAACAAGTGCAATACCCATATAAAATTATAGAACTCTACAATCAAAACTTTTTTTTAATCTTGCGGGAAAGTATGAAAAATAGTAACTGAGAAAATCACGTTTAAACAATGCAATGTAATTTTATACAAGAAAATACAATTATTTAATACTTAAAATGCACCCGCTTCATACGTTACACCTTCTGTTTAAACAAAATGCTCATGCATGGCTTTTTTTCGCATTCTCAAAGCCCTACGAGCATTTAATGTTGAAGACCTAGACTTAATTTCGGCTTCTTTTATTCGAGCATTATCAGACTGAAAGGCATAAGTGACAGAAAAATGCCCTAATTTACAACCCAGATGTTTCATAATATCCAAACGACCAGCCATTCCATCATTATACATTATTACTGCCTCATTCCCTGCAACATCAACTATTCTCTTGGAAGATCCTGATGTTTTCGGGCAGTATTTCCATACCGTCGAGTTGAAAGACTCATTTGAGTTCTGAGTCTTCCCCCTAAGCATTTTTTCAATAACTTAGGTGAGGATAATTCTGAAAATATTGGTTTTACTGCATCCATAACAGAGGTTGGCACAATACTGTTATGTTTGTATGATGTATTTTCTGAGGATTTCGCCTTTTGGTAACTACACCATGAGGACGCACCAACCGGGCAGAAGTAATGCATTGGTTCATCTGTTGAGCGGTAATGGCAATAAATGGCCCAAATGGATTTACGCATATCATCTGTGGAGCTGCAGTTCTCACGTATAGCATTTCCGTAGTATATATATATGTCGTGGATTTATCTATTAATTTATCCGTTAGGCGATTTTTTTCCACTTACACTTTTGCCATCTGATAGTTTTTTCCCATGATTCCCCAATTTCAGCCTACGAAGTCTGGCACCCATTCGCTTCTGTATATGTCCAACACATTCAATTTTTTCTAAATTGTACGACACCGTATTTTGCAGCTCTGGGAATGTTTTAGTGTCACCATCACCAATATATTTCACATATTTGGCATTTCGCTCCAATAATGATCGTTTAAAAATTCTCTTCATTCCCTCCACTTCCGAAGAACCAGAATGATTTTTGACACAATATGATTCATGGCTTTTTTTCTATTCTTGATATGCTGTTCCATATTTTAGACTTTTCCACCGATCACAGCCTTTGCAATATGATGATAAAACTTCAGCATCAATAACTTTACCAGTTATATCTCCAATAATGCTACATACACCAATACGAGATGTATGGCCCCGAGTTTTCCAAGTTCCATCACCACTAACACTAATTTCATTTGTTTCGGATGCTGCAATCTGTTCTTTTGCCGCTGTATTCATCGAAGCAACAGCTACAATGGAACTGGCTGATTTTATATTATTTAAAATCCTATCATAGGACTTTTGTGAAACCGGTGGAGGCAAATCCATCACCGAACAAAAAGTTTTAATTCCACGTAGACCAAACCCTAGTGTACGCATAGCATATGTAATGCGGGTGTTTATTTTATACTCATGGTCACTTGACTCGAACACCGGTGAACTTTTAAAAGTTGATTGCATAGCACATGAATTACAATCAATGTAAAATTCTGATACTAATTAAAACAGAACCTTTTCCTTCAGCTCTGCTTTTGAGCCACAGTAAAAGCATACTAAATGTTTTGAAATTTCTTAAAAAAAATATCCAGGTTTATTAATCGATATCCCTTACTTTCATTGGAGATGCTTTGATAGGAATCACTATCTAAACACAGTTTCTTAGATGAAGCACAGATGTCACATCGACAGCTACCGGCTCTAATGTTTTGTTTTTGGAGTGTTGATTCCCACAAAAACGTCGCTTCTTTCTTCTATAATCCGTAGATCTTCTAGCGGATTTACTACTCATATTTATATATGCACAAAAATGGATAATCAAATGAAAAAATTAATGGTTACTCAATACTTTTTTGAAAACTATTATGACACGAGGCAGACTTTAGCAAGCAAAAACAACAACGCAGTAGAAATACAAACGTAAATAAACATCTGCTTGAATTAGAAATGTGTTGAGTTGTAGATATACTTCTTCTATATCAAAAGACAATTATAAATATAATTGAAAATTTAAGAATAAAATGCAATAGTATATTCCCGGTCGAAAGCGAAACTTAGGAGGTGTGGTTTGTTTACATTCCATTTAAAGAGCAAAGTCTCTTTAGACATTTACATTTTTTCTTGTACAGAACGTAATAATTATCGGATTTTGACGCGGTTTGTTTTAAAATGCTTCTAACAGTTCAAATTATTTTTTAAAAGTATTTTTGAAAAATCGATAAATTGAAGGTTTAAAGGTACTATGTCTTCTTAATTTGCAATCTTTAGAGTTTGAAATGCAGTATTATTTCGAGAAGGTTACGATTTTTCTGTACTTAGTTGTTATTCATCTTTTTGAAAAAAATATACAATTGTTTGTAAATATACAGACGATTTTCGAGTTAACTATTTCATTGTTCTTTTTTCATTTTCTTCTTTTTCCTATTATAGCCCTTCCTGGCGAATATATTTTTTAAGCCATACCAAAACGACATCAAAGCGCGTTTATTAAAGTCAAGACCATGAAAATTGGGGAAAGCATGGTGTACAAAAGGGGCAACAAAAATATTTGACTTTGAGAGCAAACTGGTGTAAAATGAAAGACATTCCAATAAGAATAAATTGATATCCGGTGGACAAAAAAATTGATTTTTTTAAAAAAACTATGGAATATTTCCATGAAAAATTTAACTTTTGAACAATAGAAAATATGGAAAACATTCTGAAAGGAAATCGATATTTGAAGGAGAAAAATTAAAATTATTTAGGCTCTAAGAATAAATTCCAGTAAAATTAAGTTTTTTAAAAAGATATTAAAAGCATTCCAAAAATTACTATTGCTGAACCACGTCTTTCACACATGCGGTTCCCTCCTACATTCGAATGGCAGCTCTATATTCATACATATAATTATCTCTAACAGTCTTCCGAATACTATTACCACATTTCGGATTCAGTATTACTTTGCAGTAATCAAACCTTATTACACTTCAGTAATTTCCTTTACGCCCTTTTGCTTCTAAATAATAACAATTTTAAAAAGACGACACGCCTTGCATTCGAATAATATAAAACAGGAAACACACCACACATAATTATCATTTAACAACTAAGTGTGAAAATATGTAAATAGATCAATTACCGCTGTTTTACTGCAAGTACAGTTGTAAGTGCCAATTATCGCAGCTAAATACGGCCTCGTTTTAAAATTTATAAAAAAGGTAGTTAGCATGGCTAACTTATCACCCAACTTGGTGACAAAAACCCTCGGATGGTCAAAAATAGGAACCAACCAAAGTATTTGTTGCTTTTGAACTCAAAGGTTTTCATCTCTTTTTCGTACAATTTTTTGTTCTCTTCAATTTCGTTTTTACACATTCTCCTTCGAATTAATTTGTTCAGCATATCCGCGAAGCATATATAATCTACGCTTTCTTTTATGATTTGAAACGAGGATAAGTTGTTTTTGACACAGTGTTGTATCGATAAAGGATTGATTGCTGAAAAAGTCGAATGTGCAGTCTGAAAGGATGTGCGTTTGATTAATAGAACGGAATCGAGGAATGGATATGTCCAGGTATGCCGAAAGAGACAGGAACGAATGTGTATCGTATTCGAAGGCAAGTACGAAAGAATAGCAGATTTGAGGAAAGCATGATTCAGATTTTGATAAGGAAGCTGTGAGAATCAATTCGAATCTTACTTTGACGACCTCAATCGGAGAAAAATGCATAAAACCAGTAAACCGAAAGAATTGTTTTTACTTCTCCTCGAGGACAACAAGTGAATGTTTATTAACATCGCATTATAACGCGAAATACGATACTGGCGATGGACCTAGACAATTTGAGCCTCGTTCAAGTGACCAGGCCGCGGTAGCCTAGTAATCAAGGTATCGGATCTTGGCTGACTTGTCTCGAGTTCGAGCCCAGTACCCCTAAAGACTTGCCGTGTAGAGAACGTTAAATCTGTCGGAAGCTCAAGCGTCTTCTCGTTGGTGTGGTAGTTAGGAGAGGGGTTGCCATCTCAGGTGTCGTCCTTATCACTTGATCATGGTTCAAAATGACGAGGTTCGTCACAAAAAGCCGTCGTGTAGCTGAACACAGTGGGACGTTAATATTCACTCACTCACACTCAAGTAACGAGGATGTCACAGGAGCTGATATCTCCTATTCAAATTACCTCACCCCGTCAAGGGCAGGAATTTCAGCCTCGTATGGCATCGGCGCCTCTAGATAGGGTGTTTTTCGTGGCGACTAAATTTGAACTCGTGGGTCACGAGAGTTTGACCTTAACCACTCAGCTATCGCAGCCACTAGTAGAATTTACCCTTCTTCTAAGCAATTCCCTTTGTTTACTGAAGGACGCTAAATATCCACAAACAACTATCACTCTTTAATGACAACTTTATTTACAACGTCCAACTACTCACACGTTATTCAATACTAAACTCCTCAGAAATATTCTACTCAAACTCTCCTCTCTCATTCTCGTCAAACACGCAACTGCCCGCAATTTTGGGGATGCGCTTATATAACGTCTCTGTTGGAACATCGCCATCTATAACCTTAACACCATTTGACCAAGGGAATATAAACCTTTTTTTCTTTACTTTTTTTCTTTTTCTTATTTTTAAAAAAATATCTGATTAGAGCTTTATTCTCATCATGATTTCTTAACTTTAAAAGCTATATTTTTATTTGTTTATTTATGAACTTTTCGAAAAAAAAATGCTATTTTACAATCTCTAAATAATGTGGTATACATATGAATATAGTTTGGCTACGGCTTCTATTTGCTAAAGGAATGCCAACTTCGCATTCTCATCTACACTTTATAAATATTTTTCAAATCTTTTCTTTATGAAGTTTTATGAAAAATTATATTCATCTGGAAAAACGTTGTTCCCGTCGATTCCTAAAAACTGTCTATCAATCACTTTCCTGAAAGATACCATTTGTCGAAATTCGAGAAATTTAGCTAAGGATCGAAGGAAACATGTATATGGGGATAGAAGAATAAGAGAAAATTCCAGAAATAAAGCTCATTTTTCATCGGAAAACTCGAAATAATTCTGCTATAGGCTATAACTTAACTAAACAAGAGAATAAATTGAAGAAAGATATATAGGGATAATCAAAGAGACAATTCCTAGGAATGAAATGTGTTTTATGTGGAACAACGAAGAATCTAACTTCAAATTTCGATTCAGGCAAAAAGTTACCCATTGATATTCAGCAGTTTGGGGAAAGTATTTCCATTATTTAGATGGAACAGGAAGTGATATCAAACTTACATGGTAATCAGTAGGAAAACATTTCAGTTCTTTCAGTCAAAATCTTTCAAAAGTTGATTGAAAATGTATCCTAAGGGGTATGTTTTTCGTACGGAATTTATATGTACGGGTTGTATGTTTTTTGGAATTATACATATTTACTCTCTTTCATTGACGTGGGATTGTGAATGACTAAATGTAAGGTTGAAGGATGTATTTAAAGTGGTTGGATAGAAGAAAATCGAAGACACGAATTTAAAGCATTTCAGAAAGCAGTAAGATTTATAGAAGCGATTCGTGCTAGTTCCTACGATTTATAAATAAATAAAAAAAATGGTGTGTACCATGTATTTTACGATATAAATCGTGCTGTCATCTGTATGATGCTCAAGGCTATGGCCGAGGAAAGGCGTACATCTAGCCCCTTGCCATGATGAATTTGATGGGCTTGAATCTGACGCAGTCATGATCCGGTGGCATAAGAAACAACATGTATTTTTACATATCTAAGAATAATACAATTGTTTTTCTCTTGCCGGATGTTTCAAATGCTTTAAAACCTTACATATAATTGCACAAATCTTAATGTATTCTTTGATCAGGAACAATAAAAACTGTATTTATTATAAGAATAATCCTATTTTAGCCCACTCTAGGTTTTTAAACTTTTTCTGTCGCCTAGCTAGGAGATAATTTCGTCACGTTAGCTACACTTATTTTATATCTTTCAAAAAGAGACTGTAATTAGTGAACTATATAATTCCCAGCAATTGGAGATTATCGTTTGTTGAATTTATTTTGCCAACCTCAATAACTATATAACTGCGGTAATTGTGAACTATTCCCATCTTTTCAATACTTGACTATTAATTCAAAACTACGTACGGGTACCGGCTGCTGTGTAGAATGAGTCGAATGTAAAATTTAACAGAAACAGAGATTTTTTTTCATTATATGGAAGCAAGGGTGAAAAATATAATTATTGAATGCGTGGGCACACAAAAAGGTTTGATTTTTGCTAAAACTAAGGACGTCCACAATATCGGAATAGTAAACATCTGTGAGAGACAAGAATAATGCAATTGATGACTATAAATGGAGATTATGCTCAAAAGTAGGAGATAATCTATCCGCATGTGTGTAAGAGCATGAAGAAAAGTACGTGGTTCATCAAAAGAGACAGAGAGAGAGAGTATTTAAGTAATTTTATAATATTCTTAATAACTTTTTAAAAAGCTAAATTTATAGGAATTTGTTTTTAAAATTCCAAATTTTTCGCCTTCAAATAGCACTTTTTTTTCTCTTTAGAATATTCTTAATTCCCTTTTTTTCATAAGCTGAAGTGTTCACATGAAATTGTTTTATATATTTCCATTTTAGTCCTTTAGACAACCAATTGTTTCTCACATAATTGTTTCTCATTCTAAATTCCCTATTTTTGAAGGGATAACTTCTATTGGCGCGATTTGCCAGAGAGTTAACTTGAATGAACATCACACTCGGGAATGTAACGCTTTTTTGGCCTTTCCCGTCTTCAGTTGGACATACACACCCCTAAAAAGAAAAGGAGGGACGTTTCCCCCGCCACTCTGAAACCGGTAGTTTGTCCTCCCACCAAAAAAAGTAAAAGTAAAGTTCATAGCTTCGATCTAAGTGGGGCTCCCCCCCCCTTTCATCTCTTTTTAGGGCAGAGATGGCCAACCCAAATGACCTCGCGGGCCACTTCGGAAGAACTTTACAATCCTGAGGGCCGCATATAAAAAATATATATATTTATATTAGATTTTGATCCATTACAGACATTTGTTGAAAGAAATACTGATATATATTATTATTGTTTTCATATATACGAACATAGATAGTATAATAATAATAATGCAATGGTCAAATAATGTTTAATTCATTTAATTAGTGAGATATCTGCTTCTCGACTCTAACACTTAGTTTTTGCAAGTCCATCTCAATGCATGTGCATTGCGTATCGTAATGAATATTGCAGATTTTCCTGCGTTAAGTTTGAGCACGATTTATGGTTCATAAATTTCAAGTTAAAAAAAAAGATTCACAGTAATAGAAGCAGCGTGATAAAATAATAACAGTTATGTGATTTATTTTTACAAATAAAAAAAAACCACACACTTTCTTATAAAAAATATTGTACAAAATAGTCGAATTTTGTAAAGTTGTAAAGAATCTCGTGGGGGCCGCAAAATGATTCAAGGCGGGCCACATGCGGCCTCCGGGTTGGATACGTAATATTTTTAAAAAATAGGCTTGAAGGGAAAAGAAATCCTACACTAAATTTAAACATAAAATGTAGAAAAATGACACATTTTTATAGAACTAAGTAAATAGTATTATTATCATTAGGAATATTGCAGTGATCTTATGAATAAAAATCTATTTTTCTAAGCAAATTGGAATAGCAATGAACAAATAGTTATATTAATCACATTACTTAAATATACTTTGACTCAAAAAAGAAAATTAAAACAATTAAAAATTTATAATAACAAAATTAAGTATTCAGGTATTAAGAAAAAGTTACATTAAATAATTTAAATCTCAGAAAACAAAATGTAATTAAGAAGACTTTCCTTGCATCAGCACTGGATGTATTTGTACAAAACTCCCATACAATGATAAAAGGGCTAATTTAAGAAGACTTGTTACCCCAAAAATAACAGACATGTCGTTTTTTTTTTTAGTTTCATTTAATCTTATTTTTTGCATTAATATTTTTCGATTGATATATCACTTGTGCGCAAGTCGGAAAGTTAAAAGCTGAATAAAACTTCATTTGAAAACAAATTAGGCAATTCAGCCGCGCCCCCTTTTTAGAAAAAAAAAGCTAAAAAAAGCGTTTTCATTAAAAAAATCTATTTTATAAAAAGAAATAATAACATTAAAAAAAGAATGTGTAATATATAAAGCAGAATATTTCCGAGGCAATACATACAATCATTTTTTTTTCTTTGTGAAATGTGTGCATGTAAAATTTTTTTAAAATTATGGCATTTTATATTAATAATTTTATATAATATAATTTCAGTTCTTATTCCTGATATATTTTTCATACAAATGTAATACTTTAATATTATAAGAAGAAAAACAGCTAAATTTCTGTCGTGACAGAAAAAAATTTTTTTAACGTTTTATTAACGCAATTATTCTATCTCTAAAAGTTGACCATTTATAAAAATGTGAGGGTTGAAAAAATATGAAAATGCAATTATTTTAAAGAAAAATGTATAACTAATATCTTAAAGTGGTATTTTAAGTTTAATTAAGCTTATAATAATTGTTTTATCAGAATTATGAACTTTAATTTGGTTTTTCTCAGTTTGTGTTTTTCGAAACCTTAGTGCATTCAAAATGCTACTCCTTCGACAATTATTTACCAATCACCTCAATTTTTTTCCTGCGTGTTAAAAATAAAGCATGTAATAAAATTAGGGATCCGTTTTGCTATAAATTGAATATTTTTAAAAAAAAAAATAAAATGTAAGACATGTTGGCTTTTTCGTTGATTTTTAGCCTGTATATCATTTTATTTTTTTCTCGAAAACAAATGAAGTTATTCTAAAATCGATCCCTAAAGTTGTTAATAACATCCATAAGAATATTATAAAAAAATTTCAGGTAAAAAAATTAATTTTTACAAAAGGAGTAGGATTTTAAAATTTTCCAAATTTTCTTCAAGGAATTTAAAATTTTAAAATTGTGTGTATAATATGTGAAAAATTTCCTCTCGTATCATTTTCTTGAATAGGAACATTGTATAAAATGCTAAAATACAATTTTTGAATACATAAATAAAGAAAATAAGTAGCTCAAAGCGTACCAAGTCAAGATATTATGGGATATACATCTTCTGATTAAATCCTTTTTTAAAAGTTTTGACCTAGATTCCTCTCTTCCCAATCAACTACCTATCTTACTATCCCTTTGCTTAAATTAATTCATGGGTAGAATTGAATATTGTTAACTTACAACCAAAATTCACATAGCCGAATCGGGTCTTCTGAACAGATTACCTACGGTTTTAAGAGGGTATATTAAAATAGGCCACGGCTCAAGGCTTCAAAATACGAGGTACCTTTCCAAAAACAGTATTATATCCTCATCATAATTAATAAAAAAAGATAATTAATTGAAAGTTCCATAAAATTTAAAAGATGCTATCAAAATTATTAACAGCAGCTGAGGGCCTTTCTAAAAGAAATCTTCTCACCTGTAGCTGAGGACATACTACCGATGAGAGAGCGAGAAAAAATTCAATTGTCAAGTATGGAACATATTTAATGAGGCACTATCCCGGAGGGAGGTTGAAGAAATGTGTGTTCTTCTCTGTTTCGTCCTTTCTTTTACGGAACGAAATCAGAAAGTAGACACAGAATTTGGAAGATATAAAAATTAAAATGTGGAGAATAAAAGCAATTAATGCCGTGTTGCTCGTGGTACATAATGTTAAAATAAAGGGGAAGGACAAACACTGTTGAATCGTGTAGTGATGACAGGTGGGAGTGCCACTGAACAGCGAACGAAAAGAGAAGGCGTTGCCATAGAAAGTGTCCATAGTGTGATGCCGTCTCCTGGAAAATGAGTAAAATAAAAGATGATCCACAAAAGACGTAGAAAAAGGAAAATAATTGACATGGAATTAAACTACCACGCAAGACCTATTCAAAAGAATGCGGGTTTAAGTCGAGTTAATTTAATGGAGATGAAATCTTGCAGAAAATGTTGAAAATTTAAATTAGAGAGAATTTTTTTTTAAATAAATAAAAATAAAAATTTTGAAAACATTTACCAAAGACTATATTCAGAATCTGCGAAGTCTTTTAAGGACTGGGAGAAACGCTGATATATGTGGTGAAGAGCAGCTCTAGGTCTTTTTGTAGTGCTTGGGACCGAGTTATCATAGACAGGGATGACTCGGATAGATTGGTTAGGAATTTGAGGTAATTTGTCCAAAAAACTTTGTGGACTGATTTTTAATGAAATGAAGAAATGAATCAATTTTGAGATCTTTGTGCAAGATTTCGTTTCTGACAAACCAAGGAGCATTAGTAATTTTTCTAAGGTGTTTATTTTGAAAAACGTGCAATTTTTTCAAGCGAGCTACTGCAGCAGAAACCCAGAAGGGAGATGCATATAACAAAATTGGTCGGAGAAATGATTTATAGACAAACCCTTGTGTCTGATTGGGAGATTACTCTTTCGAGAATTTAAGCCAGTGGTTCTCAAACTTTCACTACTGGCGCTCCCCTTTTCAATCACAATTTTATCGCGCCCCCCTTATACATTAATAATGTACTGAATGCAATAATAATGCACTTGGACGCTAACGCTACAATACTATCATAATTATAAACCGTACAAATTAACAAGATAAGTATTAAATTTTGTATATCTTACTTTTAAGTATTTTTTTTTTTTGCTTTTTAGTTCGATTCACTATAAAAGCGTGTTTTTTAGTTTGTTTTAAAACTATAATTTATTTTATAGTTATTTTTACTATACACGATAAAAATCACAATTCCAGTGAATAATTTAATTAAGAGAAAATATACTTACCTACTTTCAAGGACTTTTCAATTTTTCGTAGAAAATTTGAGAAAAATTCCAATAAAAATAAAGAAAATGTTCCAAATAAATAATGCCCTTAATAAAGGACATAAATCACAGACACTTTTCGCTAACAACACAGGAACGTTATTTTCCAGCTAAACTCAAATCAACTCAAACGTTTCATACAACGCTTTTCTGATATTTACCTTCGCTATCTTGATTAATATGCATTATTTCAGTAGGTTCTTCAATTGCTTGATCAGTTTCAACTTCCTTTAAAGGGGATCACAGATGCCCATTTTTTTTAATATCCTGCTTATTTACATTTATAAACCAGAATAAGTCGTACAACACAGCAATCAAAACTACAAAATTGTTCATGGGGAAAGTGTAGCATGTTCTAAAAAATAATTGTGTAAAACGCTTTTCATTATGCAATTTATGTTTCAGAATACTCATGTGCTTATCCATATATCATAAAACTCTTTCACATAGAAAAAAGATGAAACAGAAATATATTATATATATTTACAACTTCCCTAAAAAAAAAGACGGAGATAACCATATTAGTAAGTTCGAAGGTCAGCTAAAGTAATATTTTAGGGTAAAAGAAACGTAATAAAAAATCTCTCATCGTTTGATATCGTTAAAAGAAACGTAAAAAAAAAATCTCTCATCGTTCTCATATTGATCGCAAAGAACGCAAAATATTTGTTTAATTTGGTTATAGGATCAAAGATGGCTAATGAGTGATTAAAGTGGAATCTTTTATTTTTGATGATCACCAGATGATAAAAATAAATTATATCAGTGTAAATGTGTATTTTTTGTTATGTCAGAAAGCATCTTGTTTTACTTCATTCCAAAAAATTATTTTTTAAACCTTTTATTTTAAATATGCTCGCGCCCCCCTCGCAGGGTTACCGCGCCCCCCAGGGGGCGCGCCCCACAGTTTGAGAAACACTGATTTAAGCAATTGAGCGTTTGGCTCATTCCTGCCACTTTTTGAAGTGCAGCATGGATGGGGGGGGGAGAAGTTCAATAATTTTGCGTCAAAAATGAAACCTAGGTACTTAAATTCAGTCACCCAGGGGACGGGTTGGTCACACACAAAAATGTTGATAATGGGTAAATTTCGTATACACCTTTGTTTCGTAAAGAGGAGGCTTGAGCTTTTTGATGCATTAACTTTGATTTTTCAAGCAACAAGCCAGAGCTGAAGACTTGTGATGTAATTTTGTAATCTTTCAATAATTTTGAAATTACAAGTGTGTTGACTAATGATATCAGTGTCATCCGCATACATAGCTAAATGGACATTGTCAGCCTTCGGAATGTCGTTTATAGATTAAAAAGTCTTGGTCCAAGCAAACTTCCTTGAGGAATTCTATTTTTTACTGGACGAGGGCTGTAGAGGCAGTTTTCGATACAAATAGCATACCCGTGGTCTGATGGTTTTGGAAGCCTGTGTAAACTAATTCAGTGACTCTGAGTAACTGGGTTACAGTAGAGCACTTAGTTACAAAGACATGCTGTTCTAGAATAATAATATTCCTGGCTACGCAGTGTTGGTTCCGGCGGTTCAAAATCACGAATTCGTATGCTTTACTCAAGCTACTGAGTAGTAAGATTGGACGATAATTTTGAGGATTAGAGTCATCAGAATTGAGTTTAAGAATGGGGATCATCACGGTCATCCTCCAACTTTTAGGGAAGTAGCAAGTTTCCAAAAGCATGTTGAACAACAAAACAATGAAAATGATAAATTTAGTGGGAAGATTTTTAAGGATACGTTTTGTGATGAGATCTATACCAGGAGATTAGTTTGGATTGAGATTTTTAATGAACTCAAGTATTTAAGAGGGAAATGGTTTTTCTAGCTCCATACAGGTAATATTAAAGTAGAGTTTTCAAAAAACAAATCAAAACCTTTAGTTGATTTTTTAAAATCATTATTCAATTTATGTCAAATGATGCAAATGAACCACGAGGAAGTACGGAATAACACTTGACGGAGTTTTTTTTATAGATATTTAAATAAAATTTTGAAACTCTAAAGGATTTATGACCTATTTCAGCTACCATAAATCTACTGTTTCCTTCTTAGAATACAATTAATTCTCAAATATGCTGGTATATTTCACACAAAAATATTACTTTAAGAGTACAGACATATGAATAAATAATTTTATAGGACACAATACTAACATCTTGTTTTTTATTCATAACTAAGCCCTGAAATAACATTAAAAATTTTGAAGTTATCACTTCTATCGTGTGGTCATAAGCACACACACTTCTTAGAACCTAAATTTACATTTTTAAATTTTGCTTCCAAAAACTGGGAGCTTTTTAAAGGCAGAATATATGATTAGAGTAGAAAATATGTTTTAAAAATAGAGAACTTGTTTTTTGAAGTCATGAAATTTTCTATTTTTCCTCCTTTGCACAAAACGCCATGTTTTCCCGAGTTTTCCCAGTCTCGACTTTGAAAAATATGCCTTAGCAGCATTTGGTAACGATTTTAAGAAATCTTTGCTAAGGAATGGATTTTATTTTAATTTTGAAACCTGGCCGCTGCAGTCGTCATTTCTAGGATAAGAAAGAATTATTGTCAACAAGAGGAAAAAAGTGCCTTTAAGTTTTAATTTTTACTAAAATAATAGACCCTCTTTAACTTTCTTAAGATGTTATTACTATACATCTAGAGTTTTACATTTCTCACACGGGGTTTTTCTTTTCTCTTTTCACCTTTAAAATACTTTCATTGTAGAGATCAGAATATTGTTTCGCTTGAACGACGTCTTTTATGTTGTCAAATCTCCGATAACTCATTGGCGGTGGAGGACTTGAGTTATGGGAATAAAAAAAGTCGTGTGAGGAGATATCAGAAACATTGAGGGAATGCAGTAAAATTTCAAATCCCCAAAGATTTGATACTTCGAGATGAGTGAGCAATTGCATTGAAAGTTGAAAAATGGTTCGAGAAAGCAGATGTTTTACGATTCCATGATTACCTGTACTGAAACTCTTCAAGTTTTAAGTCATCATTTTGGAACAGTGATTGAACACGTTCATATTATTGGAATTGTGTGCTCAAGCTCGGTTTCTCAAAAATACTGTGAGAGTTACAAATAAACACAACATTAAGACTATGGCTGTAACTTTTCTTGTGAAATAATGTGTCGAAAGAAATCCTATTTTTTTATCATGCATATGTTGTTTTGGTTACGAGATTCTTTCCTCTAGATGACACAGTAAATGCCCATACACGTTGTTTCTAATGTTATTATATGTTCTAATGTTAATGTTATTATTATGTTATCTATCGTTTGTATTTACATTTTGAGAAAAGTCAGTCAGTACACTATCTTTAAAAAACTCGATTTTCTAAACTTTTTAGTTCACTGCCTTAAAAAGGATGCTAATACATAAGTTAAAAATATCACACACAGGTTAAACCCTTTATATACCACATTATTATTTACTCTGCAGTTTCATGAAAGATTTTCATGAAATATTTTTTTCAATCACTACATCAAAAATAAGGTTAATACATAAAAAAATACTCAATTTTCGGAAATTCAATTCGTGAGAGCGAATTAATTAAATATATTCAACTGTAAAATTAATTATATTCACTGTTTACTTAAAATAAATAGCCGAAACGTTTACTAAGGTCTTCATTAACATACAAAAAATAATTCACATACCTTTTGACATTAACTACTTTTCGGAACAAAAACGACAATCTGCGCAATCTTCTGAAAACGCCGTTTGCTGAAAACGCAATTTCTGCGATAAAACTATCCGCCTACCCAGTTAAAATACTCATCATGGAACCCGTACTGCCATATATCTTGTAAGAGTGGGTTTCAAAGAATAAGTATTGTCAGAGTATTCATAAAAAAAGTTATTCATAAAAATAGTGATACTTTAAGTATCGTCGGTAGATAAAGGGTTAAGAATAATGCTTATCTAACGCGCCACGCGCCTACTTTGATAGATAAAAATGTAAACCTGGGATGTTTGGATATAACTCAATTTATGTTGAATTTTGAATCAACACTGGATTTACAAGCTTGCCGAGCTAGTCCTGAGTTTGAGTCCTGGTGCAATTAAAACTCATGATGTAGAGAGAGGGAGGGAGGGGTAATTTAAGTTATATATGTGAGAGAGAGAGAGAGAGTGAACGCATATTAGCGTTGCATTATAAAGCTACACGAGGGCTCTTGATGACGAACCTCGTCATTTTGACCCATGGTCAAGTGACGATGAGGACACTTGAGCTGGCCCCCTATTCTAATACAACATCACGCCAGGGGGAGGTTTGAGCTCTCGACAGATTTCACGTACATCGCTTCCCTATAGGGGGTCTTCAGCGGTACTAGGCTCGAACTCTTGACACGCCGGTCACGACTGCACTAGGATCACTAGGCCACTTGATCACTAGGCGACTACTCCCACTGTCCAGGCTCAAAGGCTCTGTGTTGGTGTTATGAAGTTTCTAGAGTGGTGTACTGGCTCAAGTATCTTCCTGTTTACTTGACCCAGGTTCAAAATTACTAGATCTGTAGCCAACAGATTTTATGTTGTTTTAAAGGTGACTAATCAGAAATCAAATCTTTATATTATATATATTACATTTAAAACTGACTTTAAAGATACTGCTTTTCTCTATTTGAGAATGTAAAAAACAAGATTTGAAAATAAAATTTCTCTTTTTTTTCATTAATATTATATTAATCTATAAGGAAAACCAGGCAAGTTAAATTTGAACGAGTAGCCCAACCACTAGTTTTAAATGGAGCATGGATGAAAACTCTCGGTCATAAAATCGACCATTAGGATTTTTACGGCAGATCCAATAATCTATCCACATGCGCTAATCGCCAGAATGCTAGAGCGAATGGAAGGCAGCTTAACGAAATGTCTGCTCGTGAACTAGTTGAAAAGAAAAAGGACTTTAACCAGTTGAGTGCTAAAGTTGGATTTGATCAATAGTTTAAGTACAGTTAAATTTAAGCGAAATCCGTAGAATTTTTTGAAGAGTAAAAAATGGTGGATATTAAGGTGTAGGGAAGACATTTGAAAAGTTCTGATAATCAATAAGGAAGGAAAGAGTTGATGACTTTGATCGCAAATGGCGCGTTTTTGACAGATAGTAAAAACTTCTTATAAATCAAAACGAGAACTCTTGATATTTTAAAAGTTTCTGTATATATGAGTTTAGGTTATATATTTAATTTATATAAAATCCACTCACACACAGGGAATGTTGTGTTATCATTTTTAACTATTTATAGACATGGATTTCATTCTACGAGTAGTCAACGTTCTATCACGTCATGAAAGATTTTAATACAATAATTAAATTTTTTAACAGCTTATATCGGCAGGGCAGGCTGTGCAATTTTGGATTTGACTACAAATAATTCTGAAAAAGCCCAACATAACAAATTTTTCATTTGAAAATATAGTTAATTATAAGAAAAAAATTAAATATATTGTTACGGATTTTGGGTAGTAAAAGCTTAATTTTTTAAGCAAATATAATGTAAATAATTTAAATGTTTAACAATCTGCCTGTTTAATAAGTTAATATTTTGTGTTGCATTTATTTATAATATAAAAACTGTAATATTTGTTAGAAACGCCGTCTTTTACATTAATAATGGGATTTCAATGAGTACGTAGCAAAATATTGGAAGCCCAGCCAAGTTGGCTGAGACGTAACATAATCCGCTGCAACCCTCAAATCATGGGGGATCCGAAGATTCTTGGGGCCCCAAATATTGAATGATGCCAAGAACGGCTTGGGACCCTAAACCTTATTTGCAGGGGGATCCTAATGTTCTCCGTTACGCCAATGGAAATTGATATATTTGGTGACATGACAATCAATATGTAAATAATTGGAGTAGTCTATGGTGCCATGTCCTAAGTTAGAGACAGCAGTGGCAAGTAGCCACTTGAATTTTTAACAGCGGTCGATACTTTAACCTGAGTTAGTTCTACTTCAGCTGTTGGAAGTGCCCACTTTGGTTTGTGAGCCAACGACCGAATGATTGCTTGAGGATAGCTTGTATCATTGCGCACCTGTATTTTTAAACACTTATAGAGTTGTGTCCATGTGCTGTAGTAAATATGAGAGTTTTCTGGAACCACTTTGTAAGTATTTAATGCTGTTTATACTGTAATTTAGGGGCTTTTTCGTCTATAAATTTCATCACTCTTGGAGAAATGTTTTGTTCCTTGGAACTGATAGCATACAATCTACGAGTCCCGATCTACAAAAAAAAATATTCTATTAATATATATATATATACATATATATATATATATATATATATATATATATATAGTGAATGTTTTTTGTAAAGAATAACTCTCCTGTATTTTTATTTTTCTTGTATCTTTTTAAAACCTAGGTTTTACTTCCACGCAAGGGACTTGCACCCATCTCAAACATATTTTAGCGATGGTTACAGTTGTTGTAGGTAATTGGTAAGATCGTGACCGACACTGTATCTATCGTGTTATGGTTGAGAGTTCTGGTACCACAAAAGACCCGTCATGTAAAGGGGCTGATGCACGAGAAGCCTGCCCCAAGGCTCAGAAGTTTCTCGTTGAAGTGGTGTGTAAATTTAAAGAGTGGATTCCAGTTCAGATGTCGTCCTCGTCACTTTCACGTAGCTCAAAATTTCGATCACCAGTAGTCCTCATGTAAATTAAATTGAGCTGGCCCCTCCGTCTCCTAACTTTCACTTCAAGCCAACGGGAGGACGAGAGATTAAAAACGCATTGTCATTGGGACTAAGCTCGAACTTATAACATACCAGCCACGAGTTCGTAATCTTGATATCAAGGTTACCGCAGCTTTTAGTGATTTAAAAGGGTGGCGTTAAAATTCGAGAATCCATCATATCCGCGAAGTCAGTATGGTATAAACTATCTTAACTATTAAAAATGCAGCAAATGGAATGTTACATTTTCGAAAAATGTGTTTGATTTGATTATTTTCAATTTAAACAGCGAAGAGTAAATTGGAATAAGGTATGAAATTTTCTAAAACAATATGAGAAGAGGCAAACAAGAATTCAATTATCTTGAAATAACAAATAGGATGTACGGGAAAAAATATTTTCTAAAGATGCTTAAGATGAAACATTGTTTTGTGTTTACGTTATTCTAAATACACTTTTTAGCAGAGATTAATGATACTAACTCGAGAAATTTCTAATGATTAATGCATCTTTGTAATATTTCCTGAACATTTACGCGCACTTCTTGGCTTAACATTTTAACCCGACATTACAGTAAAGAGCATAAACAAGATTTATTATAGTAGGTTGTCGTAGAAACACAAGTAATGATTATTCATTGTTTATTTATTATTTATAAAGATTCAATATTCAGTTTAATGAACCTGATTCAGAGTAAATGGCTGCAATATCCCTTTTAAGTGAAAAGCTGGAAGCATTGCGTTAACTAAGATGCAGTAAAATGTCTTAGTTGAGCTACTGAGTTGCCTGTCTATCTGACCGGATACTACATTAAAATTTGTTCTGCTATTATATATATAAATATTTCAGTTACTCTTTAGAAAATGGCACTCCTTTCCCGAACATTAGGGTTATTAATTTTGTTAAGAAATTTCTCTGACAACTCGATGCATTTTTATGGAGTTGCTACAAAATAACTACGGGGAACTGATATAGTGTTCCGTAATATTTATTCACAGAAATCTTTTTTTGCTAATTAAGTAGCAAGATTTTAAAGTGACAACTTCTTTAAGTGTAGCTGAAGAGTGAATTTGAAGGGAGCATCAGATTCGGGTGCGTTACACTACTCGGTATTTTCGGCTATAGTCAGAAATCGTGCATTAATTTTCAATTGAAAACTTTTTAGAAGAGTTTTTTTTTGTTTTGTAAGAAATTTTTATGCTTAATTTTTCCCGTGAAGTTGCATTTTCTTTATTTAAATATTACTCGTTCACTCAACTCCAGCGAGTGAACGAGAAAAGGAGAACGAAATCAAAAATAAATGAAAAAAAAGTTTATTGTTATGTAAGACATCAAAGATCAGAAGGAAAACATGGGATCTATTTTTTGATTAAGTAGAAAGAGCATTGAAGCACAAAAATATGCCAAATGAACTACAATCAGAACTTTTAATGGAGCTAATTGGCGAGAAACTTGCTAATATTTTGAGATATATTCGAGATAACAACAAAGGGATTACAAGGAAATAAAAGTATTAGTTGTGAAAAAGTAGGAACCACTCCTTCTTTGTTTTCTTACAGAATCTTAAGAAAAGTAAACAGTTCTCACAGAGCATAAGGTGTACTAGCCTTACATAGTATACAACACTATATAAACGGTATTTAAGTGTTATCGCAATGGTATTGGTGACATTATATGAAATGGAGCACATGGTTGCCAATTCAGAACGTAAGACATATGGGAAATCATGGTTGCCAACTTGAGGATTTATCTCGAACGTTGGCATTGTTGCGATAGTACGTAAGGAGCATATATGTATATATATATATATATATATATATATATATATATATATATATATAAATTAGCTGGTATACCCGTTCTTCACACGGGAAAATTGAAAATTTTAGCAATACAGACTGAAGGATAAAGAAGTTTTTAATGAGTTAATTTTACGTGAACTGTAACTTAAACAAAAAAAAAATTTTTACATATCTCAGCTGAACAAAAAACTATATTTGCTAAATTTTAAGTCTGTAGATATAATAGCTGAGAAAAAAGGGGTTTTTTTTAATAATAACGCCCCGTAACTCTCTTATAGATCGATTTTTGAAATCACCTTCCTTCTGCTCAGCAAAATTAACACATTGTTACAATTTTTGTGTAATAAACGCATCAAAATAATGTAAATAATTTGTATCTGGATGTGTAATATGTTAATATTACTTTCTGATGCATTTATTTTATGTTAAATAGCTGTTACCCGCGACTTCATCGACGTGAAATTTAACAAAAAGTATTTATTCAATTCGAAGAGTTAACGAAAACTTAATAATTATATATTCCACGTACAGAAATACCTATGCTATAAGTATAATGTCATTCTTCTACTTTGGGAATCAATGCTTCTTTTTTGTTTTACTTTTTTTTCTTTGTTTTACTTTTTTTTCTTTGTGAGAGGAACGCATTACCTTTGACACTGTCGATGGGGTGAGGACTGTAAAATCATTAGGATCAAAGGACATGGACGTGAAATGTCGCAAGTGGCAGCAACCTAATTGAACAAAATGGTTTAATATACGAGTAACTGCTAGAAATCGTTGAGACAGAAGGCTAGCGAAATAAAATAACCCCTGCTGAATAAAAATAATCCCTATTTGAATCGGATATTGTCCATTGGTTTTAATTTTGTTTCCGTGAAACCCTAATTTATTTTTTTAAATAAAAGTATCCTAAGTTACTCCTTATAAAATCTGCCAGTGAAAGTTCCATCAAAATTGGGTGGCCGCGGTAGCCGAGTGGTATAGGTATCGGACCGTGGCTTGCCTTGTCATGAGTTCGAGCCCAGTGCCACTATAGACCCGCCGTAAAGACCGTGTAGGGCAGCGATGCACGTTAAATCTGTCGAGAGCTGAAACATCCTGCCGTTGGTGTGGTGTGGTAGTTAGAAGAGGGGGGTGCCAGCTCAGGTGTCGTCCACGTCATTTGACCATGGTTCAAAATTACGTGGTCCGTCGCCAAAAGCCCTCGTGTAGCTAAACAGTGCGACGTTAATAATAAATCATCAAATCATCCATCAAAGTTGGTGCAGCTGTTTCAGAGATTAGCCGGAACAAATAGAGACAAAAAATTTAAAAATTGATTTTTTCATATAAGTACTGTATGTACTTTTAAATGCATTTAGTAAAAAGCTTTTAATTTCAAATTACATACAGACACTTCATTTTTATTTATATGTATAGATATTGCGCAGGTTAAATGAAGTTATTTACAGTTTTGAATAAACTTACTTAATTTAGGGTGTAAGTGCACTTTTTCACCTAAAAGGTAATTAAAAATATTTATTTTAGAAGCAACTATCTACGTACTTAACTAAATAAAACAACCTGTTGGCTCTGCGATCGCCACCCCCACCGCACACTCAAACTTGTACAATCACTCTTGCAAGACAAACATTTATTGCGACTGTTTTGCGCAGTGTTTGGCAATGAAATAAACAATAGAGTTATGAAATTGGCTTACCTCTATTTGCCTTGTGAGAAGTCAAATGACGTAAAACCCAAAAACTTCCCGATTTAAGCTTAAATGTTGTTTAAGTTATAGAAAATTGATGTTGCTCAGTGTTTTTGAGAGAGAATGAAATCATTGGAGTGATGCAGCAGTTCAAAACAGGTCTTAGTAACAGTAGGGTGAAACGAATCTGCAAGCAGGGGGGGAGAGGTACTCGTGACCTTTGACACTGTCAATGGGGTGAGGACTGGGTAGGGTGAAACGAAGCTGCAAGCAAGGGGTAAGTGAATACTGTTGAAATCATTAGGATCGGACATGAACGGGAAATATCGCGAGTCTCAGTAACCTTATCAAACAAAACAGTTTGATATAACTGCTTGAAACGTCGAGACACAGAAGGCTCGCAAAATAAAACAATCCCTATTGAAAAAAAAACAATCCCTATTAGAAACGGATATTGTTCACCATTTCATTGGTTTTAATTTTATTTTCGCGGAACCCTAATTTTTTTTTCTATAATAAAAGTAGCCTGAATTATTCCTTATATAACATCAGCTACCTTCCAGTGAAAGTTTCGTCAAAATTGGTCCAACCGTTTTAGAAATTAGCCGGAACAAACAGACTGACGGAAAGACAAATAGACAGACAGACAAAAATTATAAAAATTGATTTTTTCATATAAGTACCGTATATACTTTTAAATGCATTTAGTAAAAAGCTGTTAATTTTAAATTACAAACAGACACTTCATTTTTATTTATATGTATATATATATATATATATATATATATATATATATATATATATTTATAATAGAAGATAATTAAAGTCAGGTGTCGTCCACGTCATTTGACCACGGTTCAAAATTACGTGGTCCGTCGCCAAAAGCCCTCGTGTAGCTAAACAGTGCGACGTTAATAATAAATCATCAAATCATCCATCAAAGTTGGTGCAGCTGTTTCAGAGATTAGCCGGAACAAATAGAGACAAAAAATTTAAAAATTGATTTTTTCATATAAGTACCGTATGTACTTTTAAATGCATTTAGTAATAAATATTTTTAAAAAATTAAACTAATTAACATTTAAATCAAACATTCTCGTGCATCAAAATATAAGAATGCATAAATATGTAAAACATTGCCTTTTACAGGAAATGAAATAAAATAAACAAATCCCCCCCCGATGAATGAGCATGAAAAAGAAAATTACCTAACACCTACATGCGAAAGTGTCATAAAAGAAAAACGTAGTTCATCGAACAATCGGATTATCTTGTCCGGAATAAGTCAGAAGTTTTCTCTTCTATCTCGGGGTCATAAGCAAATAAGCGATTTTGCTTATGATCTTTGCTTTACGCGATTTAGAATAAAAAATAACCTTTGTTATTGCTTTCTTTCAATTCGTAAATATTTTCCACCTAAAGCCAAGAAATTAAGTCACATCTGGAAGATCCCTTTCATATAAAAACATCGATAGTAAAAATCTCTAAGCCACGTCACATTCATTTGTCCAGACCGAGATGAAATAGAGATGTATTTTTTTACCCCGTTTCTTCGTCATTCTATACGTTGTTGGATTTTTTTGTTTCTGTCAGACATACATCTACAGAGTCTAGAATAGAAAACTATGTAGAGTCCTCCCCCGTAAAATAATTAGTGTCTGATGCTGATAGGTGAACTATGACCCGTGTCGTAATAAACTCAGTCCCTCAAATCAAACAACTATTTCTTTGGATATAGCAAAAGCCATAATGAAAGACTATTAGTATACAAGTATTTTCTTCAAATAACAAATAAGCAACGGTTTGTTTGTCTTATACTTTCAACTACAGTAATGTTTTCTTCAATAATTCTTTACATAGTATAACTGTGTGTAGTCGTACATTTCTGTCGTTAGAAGTGTAGAAAAGTTGCACACAAAAGAAATTTGTCTTTAGAAAGAATACTACCTTATATATAAAAAGTAAAACATCCTAACTGAATTTACCGGATCTATCTTGGAAATAAAGTATAAAAACAAGTTGATTACCCCATGAAGAGAGGAAGGTTAAAACGTTGTAGCAATGAACTACGAAAAGATAACAATGTCGAAGTCTAAATAGATATCTGGCAATTGCAACTTCGATATAACTTGACATAATTAAAGCCGCAGTAAAATTTACCCCAACCCATATGAAGATCGACGAAGGATTCAGCAAACCTGAATCTCAAACCTCTATAGCAGTGATTATCAATCTTTTGGAAGTGATAACTTCCTTAGGTGCCTTTTGCTGAAGAGTGAATTCGAGGGAGTTGAGTTCGGGTTCGAGTGAGTTACGTTACTCGGTTTTTCTCGGCTGTAGTCAGAAATCGTGCTCAGATCGGCAACTCGTGCTTAGTTTTGAATTGAACACTTTATAGGCACATGTTTTTTTTTTTTAAGTGGTAACTTTTTTAGGTACGTTTTGCTGGCGATTCGACTTGAATGATGTGTTTTAAAAAGCCAAGCATTGTTACGCTCGAGTTTGTAACGCTCGTAACTATGGATTGGAATTTTCCGTAACAATATAAAGTCCTTTAAGAATTGTTACAGTTCTCTACAATTAGTATATGTTGCGTCATGAAGGGAAAAAAAAGTCTTGAAGGATCTTACATTGTTACGAAAAATTCCGATTCAAAACTCTTCCATGGCCTAAGAGAATCTACATCTCTAAGAGATCTACAAAATGAATTTGAAAGGTTATCACACACAAAGCAAATTTAAAACACAATCACAGATATCTTCACAAACTTCATTTTCACAAAAAAGGGAATATCTATTAATTCTTTGAATTGTCAAAGTTTACGTGTACATTCTTTGGATCTCGATGGCAGTGTTATACAACATGTGTGTAGCTATATTACTTTTAACAGAAACTTGGATAAATAATGAGCAAATCATAGGTATTCCAAATTTTCATTGTACTGCTAAATTCCAAAGACACAATCATAGAGCTGGTGGAGTTTCTATACATAAAACTAAGGGAGATACAACAACGTGCCACTTCAGAAATGAATGTAGCATCTAATACTAATGAATCATTTGGGTTTAATGAGCCAAGTATCGAAGAAATTTGTGCAGCGAAATGTAGAGCAGAAAATGGACAAATAATTCCAATGGTTACAATTTACATTTCACCAAATCAAAGTGTAGAGAAAATTATCGAAATCATTCACAAAAATTTAGTTGCCTACACTGAAGCCGAATCAATTCTTCTGAATAAATTGCCTATTATTTTAAGTTGGGATTTTAATGTAGATTTTTCAAAAGACAAATCAAAGCTTTTAGTAGATTTTTTTAAAATCAAAATTTAATTTAGTTATGTCAAATGATCCAAAGGAAATGAAAGCACGACAAAATACGGAACAACGCTTGATGGAGTTTTTTTAGATTTTTAAATAATTTTCAACTTAAGTATTTATAATCTATTTCAGTGACCATTAAAACCTATTGTTTCCTTTTTAGAATGTAATTAATTCACAAATATGATTGTATATTTCGCAAAAAATATTACTTTACGAGTACAGACGTATAAATAAATAATTTTATATGACAATACTAATAATCCCTTGTTTTCTTATTCACCTACCAAACTAATTCCTGACATAACATTACAAAATTTGAAGTTATCACTTCTATCGTGTGATTATAAGAGAGAAGAGAGAGAGAGAGAGGAGCGCAAGCTAAAATAATTGGGGGGAGATTATTCTTATGTAGGAAATCGGAAGTAATTTTAAGAATATTTCAATTTTTTTTATCTGTATACCCCAGTGCTCCTCAATGTTTGTGAACGAATATTCGATCACAATCTGCATCTTGCTCCCCTCTATACCATAACAATATTCTAAATTCAATAACACTGTGTTTTGATGCTAAGCCCACCATACGACTTTAACCTCTTAAGTTATCCGACGTCTTGCAGCCATCGTGTTAATTGCCCCCAGATGTGTATACACGTCCTTCGAACAACTATCTTTTCTCTGAACTGCTATCCATACAATTATTCCGAAGGCTTTGGAAAGCGATGAAATGCCCTTGACAGTGTTTGCAAAGGATTGACTTGTTTCAGAGGATTTTATTATTCATTCTTTTTCTACACCCCATCCGCTTAGCTATGTGCTAAGCGATGCTATTTGGGAACGAATCCCGTAATTTTTAATTGGCATTTAAGAGGTTGATTATATAAACCGTACAGATTATCCAGATAAGTGATACTGCCGGCGTGTCATTTCATGTAAGACGATTCAATGGGGTCATTGATAATTATTAAACTTGTCCTTAACTTATATTGTTAAGTTAATTATAAAACAGATTGTGCAGTATTGGTACATTTAGAAATGTACTATAGTGTAAATGAGTAATTTATTAATTTTTATTTTGTCAGAATGTATTTGTTTACTTTCTGTTTTTTCTTCTTACTTTACTGCAATTTCTTTAAATAATATTTTGTTTCTGACTTTTCAATAGGCTCGCGCCCCCCCCCAAGGGGTGCGCCCCATAGTTTGAGAAACACTGCGCTCCGTTCAAAAGCAAAGGTCTTTACGGATTATCTAGTAAAGATGAGTTTCATTTTTCCGTTGAACGTTGTTTATGATCAATAATGTTTTAAAATATTACAAACATTGACTTGCTAGTTGTATAAGAAGAAATAGGTGAAACAGTACTTGTGTGTGAGGATCGCTTAAAATTGTTGAAATTTTCAGAATTTATAAAAGATAAAGAAAGAATTTGTCTTGGACTTCCCTGCGACCACAGTTGCGCAATGTAAAAATGTCGAAATGCATAGATTACACTCGAAACAACGAACGCAACGTGTGAATTCAAAGTAGTAGGATGTTGAAAGTATTCATTTATTAAATAAACTATTTAAAGCCAAACCCTATGTCAAGAAGAAACGAACAATTGGAATCTATTTTTTGATTAAGTGAAAAGAGAAATCTGGTGCAAAAACGTGTCAAAGGAATTAAAATCTAAAATTTTAAAGAAAATACTTGGCGAAAAAGTTGCTAATATTTTGGTTTATATTGGTGATAACAGCTAAGAGATTACGAGCAAATAAAAACATTAATTGTCATACAGTATCAACACTCTTCTTTTGTTTGCCTACATAATTTTAAGAAAAATAAATAGCTCTCAGGACATATGGTTTCGCAGCCTTACATAGTATTCGACGTTATATAAGTTATATAAACGGTACTTACGTATTAACGCAAGGGTATTGGTATAAGAAAGTTATATGATTACTATATAATTCAGCACGTACGACACATGGAAAATCAAGGTAGCCAACTTGGCGAGTTTATTTGAACGTTAGCATTGTTGCGATAGTACGCAAGTACCATATAAACATATATATTATATAAATGTTACGAATATTTTAAATAATTACACTAAATTATAAAGTTATATATAAATACATAAAAAAGCAAAGCTATTTAAAACTTGCCCATTACAGAAAATGGATAAAATAAACAAATCCCACGAAGAATAGGGCCGAAAAAGAGAATTACAAAAATGTCATAAAAGAAAGTCGATTACATCCAAAAAAATTTGATACTTTTCCCAGAATAAATCAGAAATTTTCATTTTTATCATGTGGTCATATTCACACACACACACGTTTTTATTTTCTTTATTGCGGTGTGTATTTAAAAACTTGGCAACACACTAATAATAAAAGAATTTCTTTTCTGTAATACAGTTTAATCAATCGACGAAAGGATAAGTTAAACCACGAATACACATAGTTTATTTCTATAAAACATCCGAGTTATTCCTTTCCGGTTATTATTTTTCTTAGAGTATAATTAAAAAATTTTAAAAAAATTTGGTGGCACACTTCAAGAATGTGGTGTCACAGAACAGTGTCTTGGCAGATGGTTGAGAATCACTGCATAACATGATAATTTCTGATTACCAAAAATCCCATAAAATATATGAATTCAAAGTGTGAACTTATTTTTCATATCTTATGAAGTTTTATTTAAATTAGAATTTGTCTTGTAAATAGAGGTATTTACTATGAAAAAAATTTAATTTCATTAAAACGATGCTGAAAATGAAAAACGCACAATTATGTTTTTGAGACAAATTATGTTTCTAAATACATTTTATGTTCAAATACAAAATGCACAACGCGACAATTAATTGATATTCTTAAATGGGCCGAAAATGTTTCGGATACACTTCTTTGCATAAGTTATTAAATATTTTAATTTTATGTATGCATTGCGTAGACTAAACATTTACACTATAGTACATTTCTAAATGTATCAATACTGCACAATCTGTTTTATAATTAACTTGACAATAGTAAGTTAAGGACAAGTTTAATAATTATCAGTGACCCCATGGAATCGTCTTACATGAAATGACACGCCGGCAGTATCACTTATCTGGATAATCTGTACGGTTTATATAATCAACCTCTTAAATGCCAATTAAAAATTACGGGATTCGTTCCCAAATAGCATCGCTTAGCACATAGCTAAGCGGATGGGGTGTAGAAAAAGAATGAATAATAAAATCCTCTGAAACAAGTCAATCCTTTGCAAACACTGTCAGGGGCATTTCATCGCTTTCCAAAGCCTTCGGAATAATTGTATGGATAGCAGTTCAGAGAAAAGATAGTTGTTCGAAGGACGTGTATACACATCTGGGGGCAATTAACACGATGGCTGCAAGACGTCGGATAACTTAAGAGGTTAAAGTCGTATGGTGAGCTTAGCATCAAAACACAGTGTTATTGAATTTAGAATATTGTTATGGTATAGAGGGGAGCAAGATGCAGATTGTGATCGAATATTCGTTCACAAACATTGAGGAGCACTGGGGTATACAGATAAAAAAAATTGAAATATTCTTAAAATAACTTCCGATTTCCTACATAAGAATAATCTCCCCCCAATTATTTTAGCTTGCGCTCCTCTCTCTCTCTCTCTTCTCTCTTATAATCACACGATAGAAGTGATAACTTCAAATTTTGTAATGTTATGTCAGGAATTAGTTTGGTAGGTGAATAAGAAAACAAGGGAATATTAGTATTGTGTCATATAAAATTATTTATTTATACGTCTGTACTCGTAAAGTAATATTTTTTTGCGAAATATACAATCATATTTGTGAATTAATTACATTCTAAAAAGGAAACAATAGGTTTTAATGGTCACTGAAATAGATTATAAATACTTAAGTTGAAAATTATTTAAAAATCTAAAAAAATTCCATCAAGCGTTGTTCCGTATTTTGTCGTGCATTCATTCCCTTTGGATCATTTAACATAACTAAATTAAATTTTGATTTTAAAAAAATCTACTAAAAGCTTTGATTTGTCTTTTGAAAAATCTACATTAAAATCCCAACTTAAAATAATAGGCAATTTATTCAGAAGAATTGATTCGGCTTCAGTGTAGGCAACTAAATTTTTGTGAATGAATTCGATAATTTTCTCTACACTTTGATTTGGTGAAATGTAAATTGTAACCATTGGAATTATTTGTCCATTTTCTGCTCTACATTTCGCTGCACAAATTTCTTCGATACTTGGCTCATTAAACCCAAATGATTCATTAGTATTAGATGCTACATCCATTTCTGAAGTGGCACGTTGTTGTATCTCCCTTAGTTTTATGTATAGAAACTCCACCAGCTCTATGATTGTGTCTTTGGAATTTAGCAGTACAATGAAAATTTGGAATACCTATGATTTGCTCATTATTTATCCAAGTTTCTGTTAAAAGTAATATAGCTACACACATGTTGCATAACACTGTCATCGAGATCCAAAGAATGTACACGTAAACTTTGACAATTCAAAGAATTAATAGATATTCCCTTTTTTGTGAAAATGAAGTTTGTGAAGATATCTGTGATTGTGTTTTAAATTTGCTTTGTGTGTGATAACCTTTCAAATTCATTTTGTAGATCTCTTAGAGATGTAGATTCTCTTAGGCCATGGAAGAGTTTTGAATCGGAATTTTTCGTAACAATGTAAGATCCTTTAAGACTTTTTTTTTCCCTTCATGACGCAACATATACTAATTGTAGAGAACTGTAACAATTCTTAAAGGACTTTATATTGTTACGGAAAATTCCAATCCATAGTTACGAGCGTTACAAACTCGAGCGTAACAATGCTTGGCTTTTTGAAACACATCATTCAAGTCGAATCGCCAGCAAAACGTACCTCTAAAGAAGTTACCACTTAAAAAAACATGTGTCTATTAATGTGTTCAGTTCATCAGTTAATCAGAGGTAGAATGCTTTTATATCAATCAACGCCCATATCATCACAATTATTAGACTCAATTTAATTAAATAAATCATCGAAGACAAGTGTAAGATTAAATAATAAATTTAATAGAATATGGAGTGCGTCTGCACTCGGTCACGTGCAGAAGTTGTCTGGTGTAAACAAAGCTTTGTTTTTACAAGCAGCACCCTCTATACTGAGGGGGCTCTACCATTACTCCCCACTTAAACTCATATGGAGAAGGTAATTAAAATATTCTAAGGTAATTCAAGTAAAATTCATACAAAATGAAATAATACAAATAAAATCCATGCAATGTGAAATAATACAAATAAAATCCTATGAATTTAATTCTCAAATCACATGCATCATCAATAATTCTGAAATAAAATTAACAATTCTTAAATCACATGCATTATCAATAATTGTGAAATAAAATTAGCAATTCTTAAATCACATGCATTATCAATAATTGTGAAATAAAATTAGCAATTCTTAAATCACATGCATTATCAATAATTCTGAAATAAAATTAACAATTCTTAAATCACATGTATTATCAATAATTGTGAAATAAAATTAGCAATTCTTAAATCACATGCATTATCAATAATTCTGAAATAAAATTAGCAATTCTTAAATCACATGAGTTATCAATAATACTGAAAAATCAAATTAGCAATTATGTAAATAGAATAATATAAAGGTTAAAAATCAAGAAATTGTAAATTGTTCTTTTCTACAGTTGCAGGATCAACTAGAATAGGGAAAGGCACTACCTTTGTCATGGCTCGTTTTAAAATACCTGTTGAGGTTTTCACATTAACTACTCTTACAAGACCATCACTACCGGGAAATACTTCAAGAATACGCGGCATAGGCCAGTCCAAGGGCTTGGTGTTGGGATCCTTTAAAAGAACAAGCTGATTCTCCATCAAGTTAGAGCTCTGTACATTCCACGGGTCTGAAGATGGGTCAGATATTCGGTGCTCCAACGATTCCAAAATTTGTCTCTCACGGATTGAATGAGTTTCCACCTGGAATGATAGGACAAAGAATCCGAAGCAGTATAAGGTTCAGGAAAAAATGAAATAGCATTTTGGTTGAAGTTCCTGATAGATGATTTCGCTACCCTCAATAAAATGCGTTTCATGAACTTAATGTTTGCTTCCCACAATCCACCGAAATGGGGAGAAGCGGGTGGAATGAAGTTCCATTCGATTCCTTCTCCCGCGCTGAATAGCTGAATTGAGACGGACTTCCAATTTTCGTATCATTCATTAAGAATGTTTCTTTCGGTTGCAATTGAAGGTTCTGAAAAAAATGGCCATTCTGTTTGTTTCATTGTCAACCACTTGGGACCATGCCACCATATTTTGTTATTTTTAAGATAATTTAAAGGAAAACCCCGACTTATTAAATCAGAGGGATTATTATTTCCTTTACAGTAGAGCCATTCCTTGGGATCACTTAGTTTTTGTATTTCTTTAATTCTATTTTTTACAAACACTTCATGTCTATTAAAATCCCCCTTGATCCAGTAACATGTTATAGACGAATCAGTCCAATAAAAACGACTCACAGGCAGTATGAGTGCAGTTGCAATTTTGTCACTTAACCTTGAAGATAAAAGTGCGCCCTGAAGCTCCAATCTAGAGATCGAAAGAGTTTTTAATGGAGCTACCCGACCTTTTGATGCTACAAAACTAGAAATAATATTTCCATCATTCAGTTCTATGCGTAAATAAGTGACAGTTCCATATGTCTTTTTGGAAGCATCTGAAAAACAATGCAACTGAATGGTGGTTGCATTTGAAGGCAAAAAGTTTTGAAAGTAATAACGAGGAATATTTATTTCACTTAAATAATAAATCTCATTACACAATTTATTTCATGAAACTTCTAATTGTTTGGGCAATTTGTCATCCCAATCCAATCCTAAACACCAAATTTCCTGAATTAAACATTTTATTCGGATCGTATAAGGTCCTATGAAACCCACTGGGTCAAATAATCGACCTGCGGCTTGTAACAAATATCTTTTTGTATTAATTCTTTTAGAAAGAAATATTCCTAAATCGCTGGAATCAAAATAGAATGTATCAGGTTTTTCATTCCAACCAACTCCTAAGACCTTTGAAGCTATCAACGGGTTCAATGACTCTTTATGTTCATCTACTTCAAAATTTAAATTTTTTTACCTTTGATTTAGCTCGGAAGAGTTGGTCCTCCATTTTTGATGAACCATACTTGCATCTTCCAAAATTTATTTACTTTCTATGCAGGTTGTCAAGGCTGTTTGGACACTGACATTTCCACACAGAAAATCATCAACAAACAATGCCTGGTTAAGATAGTTAAAAGCATCAGGAAAAATATCCACATATTTTTTTAAGATGTTGCTTTATCGTAGCTGCAAGAAGAAACGGACTTGATTTTACTCCAAATACAACCCTAGTCATTCGGAAAATGTCAAGCCGTTTGTTTTCTAAATAAATTCCTGGAATTTCATCCCAGAAAAATCTTGTAAAATCCCTTTCACTTTCGTCTATCTCAATCATCAAAAATGCCATTTTTATGTCAGCTACAAATGCAATTGGATTCACTCTAAATTTGATTAATAGAAAAAATAGGTTAGGTATAAAATTTAGCCCTCTGTGTGTAAACAATCGTTCAAAGATAGTTGTGCTTTCGCATGTGATGACGCATCAAATACGATTCGCCATTTGCTTGTAGTTTTGTCAGTACGTATTACTGCTCTATATGGTAGATAAAAGATATATTGTGCTTTAGATTTTCTTTTTCAAAGGGAACGCATTCCATGATTTTCTCAGAAAGATAATTATTTACAACTAATTTGTAATCCTCAAATAAGGAACTGCCATTTTTAAAACGTGATCTTAACTTTAAAAATCTTTTCCTAGCAATTTCTTCATTATTTTCTAACAATGTTTTCATGTTAGGTTTCCAAGGGAATTTAACTTTATACCGCTTATTTTGGTATGAAATTCCCGCTTGAAATTCAGACATTATATCATTATCAATATTATCCAATCAGACACCTCTGCTTCTATTCCTAAATTCTCTAAATCCTAAAATTCAATAAGCTGTTTAGAAATATTGGATTCATTAACAATAACTTTCATTGTTAAAAGTTCCTCAGAATCTGTACTCTGCCCTTGTAAAGACCACCCAAATAAGGTTTCTACTGTAACAAGGTTTTTGTTTAGACGCGTAATTCTACCTGTAACTACTTGATAATAATAGTCCGCACCAATAAGAATTGGTAGTTCTTTATCGTTAAATTCATAAGGATCGGCTAATTGTACATTTTTCAAATATCTAAATTTTTTATCAATATTTCTATCAGGAGTCGGTAAATTCGTGATAGAAATATGTTCTGTCTCTACCGCTTCTCTTCCAATGCACAAATTTGGATCATCCCTGTTTTTCAATTATATTTTAACTATATTTAAAGTTTTTTGTTTCAGTTTCTTTAGCACCAAATGTGCAAATGGAAAGGTTTTCTTTTCTAAGAATTGGAAAGTTAAATTTCTCAGAAGTACTCTTTAAAACGAAACTTCACTGTGAACCATTATCTCAAAATAATCTAACAAATTCTTGTTCATTTTTGTCATCTATTAATGCGGCGCATGTTTGTAATAATACACTATTTACTTCTGTTTTAAATACTGCTGAAACTATATTATCAGTGTCCTTTTCGGAGACAAATCGTCATTATGTCGATTTCGAAAACATATTAAGAAATGGTGGGGCCCATTACAAATAGAACACGACTACCTTTTTACACATTCCATTGCTCTATGACCGGGCGACAAACACAAATAGCAACACCCTTTTTTTTTTCTTAAAATTTCTCGCTTTTCGTTAGCACTAAAAGAACGGAAAGCATCGAGTTCATGACCTTTGTTGCAGTGTAAACATTTTCGGCTTCTAAGTTCTACTTTCTCCAGAGAGGTGGGAAATGAATGTGGTTGAAATTTACTCTATTCGCGGGTGGCTTCATGCGTTGTCCGGGGAGCCTTTATTTTTTGCTCTGTTTTGCGGTGGAGGGGAATAATGACATGGTTTATGATTGTTTATTTGAGACGCTCTTTCCCGACTACGGATCTCCAAGTGCAGGAACCGCAAAAGAGCGCTCAGGTCAAACCCTTTGTCCTTTTGGTATCTGTTTCAACAGGATGGGTGTTAATATGTTTGAGTAGGATCCTCCTTTAACCCCTAAACTTTCAAGACTCCTTATTTGCGTTTCTGCTCTATCGTGCAAATTTCTTAAGCTCACAATATCAGTAGGGTTTCTAATAGGTGTTAAATTTAATAAATTGCTCAATTGAGCGTTAATTAACATGTTTTTATTTCCAAATCTATTTTTGATAAATCAAGAGCTCTATCATAATTATCAGAAATTGGAAATCCATTAATGCAAGCAAGCGCATTACCACACAAATATGATTTTAAATAATTAAATTATCCACTATGCTTAGTCTATTGCTATTATGAATAGAGCTTTCAAATAAATTATAAAAATCTAACCATTCAGAATAATTTCGAGAATAATTATTTATATGCAATTTAGGTAAATTTATGTTCATACATTCAAAACTATTGGAATCAATAATTTAGATATTTCGAGAAACTGTATCAACCTGGATAGAGTCAGAATTTATTCTCCTAATTTTAGAAGAAAGCTTCGTTTTCCAAAATATAATCTTCTCTTTAATTTCTTCCGAAGCTTCCATATCTTCAGTAATAGTGTCAACAGACAAACGATCTTCAATTAGTGTATTTAATAAACTTAAGTTACTTTATTTATCATTTAATTGCTCTACAAAAACTTCAAATTGATCAACAGGTTCATTTTCATTGTTGATCTTTCCTTCAATTTTATTTATCAATTTTGTCAACGAAGAACGTACCGCAGTACGCTTCTTTTTAAATTTTGAGAGATCTTCTGACATTTTAATCTTCTACTCAGGTATAATTCAGTTTCAATAAAACTTCGGCTTACCTGAATTCACTGTCGACGATGATATTTGTACTTCTTGGTCGATGCACCAATGTTACGCTCATCAATGGTTCAATTAATCAGTTAATCAGAGGTAGAATGCTTTTACATCAATCAACGCCCATATCATCACAATCATTAAACTCAATTTAATTCAATAAATCATCGAAGACAAGTGTAAGATTAAATAATAAGTTTAATGGAATATGGAGTGCGTCTGCACTCGGTCACGTACAGAAGTTGTCTGGTGTAAACAAAGCATGTTTTTACAAGCAGCGTCCTCTATACTGAGGGGGTTGTACTATACTCATTATAACGGCTGGACCGATTTTGATGAAATTTGTTGTGTTGACTTCAAGTTGATTCGAAAATGGTTTAGGTTCACAATTCGGTCCAATATCGCGCGAAATTAGTTAAAAAGATATTAATTAAAAACATTCAACTTAATATTCACTTGCCTTGTTGTAACAACGTTATTGTTATAAAAATGACGTAAGTTGGCGTCGAAAATCGATTTTCAGCCAAATTGGCCAAGCCGGGTTATAAAACTGTTACAAAAATGTAGACGAATTATCCTTTTTAGCGCTTTTTAATTAATATCTTTTCAAAAACCGTTTATATATTTATATAATTCTTCTGTGCGTATGTATGTGACTGAACTCCTTCTAAGCGGCTGGACTGATTTTGATGACATTCTTTGTGTGGGTTCAAGTGGATTCGAGAATGGTTTAGCTTCACAATTCGGTCCAATATCACAATTAGTTAAAAAAGCTATTTATTAAAAATCTTAAAACGCATATTGTTTTACCTATGTGTGCCGTTTATTCTGCTAATGAGTGGCAAGAAAAAAAAGAAATTAGAGGGAGAATTTTCCAATATTTTCGCCGTTTTTAAAATTGCAATCTAATTTTTAAATCAAAATCAGACAAAAAATAATTACAGAATCGGAAGGATTATTCATTTCGCCACGATACGACGTATATCTTTATATATATAATTCTTTTGTGCGTGTGTATGCAGTAAGGGTGCTCTGCCTCGGTTGCTCTTCTCCTAGATTATCAGCGTGAGCTAGAGGCTGCTGAATAAATGAAGAACTAGATCAATTTATCTTAATATCACTTTATTAAGATCTTAACTTATACCAATAACAGATTAGATAATAATATGGTATGTGAGTGAATTTACGGTGGCTAAACACACCATATATATTGTTACGTAGATCCCGGGTTCGAGGATTTTATGCAAACCAATCACAAAGAAAATAAGCAGCTCTTTAAGAGCGATGTTAATTTTATTATCGAAAATCCAATTCTTTAAGTACAGGATTCAGCAACAAAATTTGCAGGGTAAACATCCGAAGGTCTTCACACCTTCAACAGCAATCAAACACAATCACCAGTGCTTAAATATACACGTACGTAAAGATTATTCACAAGCACAGCCAAGCTAATCACTAGTCAAAACAATCCTCATTACTCACTGGCTTAATCAAGACTGATCGCCGTACCGGCGAGCATCTTTTATAGGCGCGACAGAAACTTCCAGAAATACAACTTCTCGTGTCATTGAACCTGACACTAGTGGAGAGATCTACTACTTTCTAGAAAATTCCAGAGGGTTCCGAACTCGCCAATAACGCCAAAATGGTCACCAAAAATGATGCCAACTTGGCTCTGCCGCCAAGATTTCGCCAAGTTCTGATAGAATCGCCATTATAACGTAAGGGGTGGCATTGCTTGTGAATAGTACAATTTTAACATGAAATAAATATAACATAGAATAATATAAATGCATTAAACACTCAAATACAAATTATTTACACTATTTACACAAAATTCGTAACAATATAATACTGAAATAACATGACCCAGACCACTATCAATAACTCTCGCCTATGCTCAAATCCAATGCGATCACAGATCCGAATATTTAAATGGCCACTCCTACCTTTACTGTCCAACGGAGTATCACACTATCTGATCCTAGTTGAAGTTGTGGCTCACTGGCGTGCAATGGTATGCACCTTGACTAAGGGCTCTCTGTATCTGGTGACCTCTCTTAACTGTCACCTAACTTCGCGAAATACTCTTCACACTTGTCACACGCACTAACATAACATTCCCCGAATGCCACATAGATTACTCTAAACTTCCGTTATTTAAAAGCTTCCTAATTTGCATCTTTCCTTCACGCTTTACATCTTGGGTTGGTTGGGAAAGAGTTTCCATTCATTCTGGCCACAAAGAACCCAAAAGGATGCGTTAATGAAAGGATTAACCAAAAACATTGTACATTCAATGGCATTGCGATAAATTTAATTTTTGTGCATTATATAAAAAAGTTACCTGTTATGAAAACAGTTCGAGTTTTATCTTTTTTACTCTTTAATCAAAACAATTTTAAGTTTCTATTCAGAATTGCTTCTATATTCAACTTAGTTCATAGTTAATACATACTCATACGCAATCGATAGGTAGAATTGTGGTAATAGTACATGTGGCGATGTCAGCTATTGTGTAATAACTTTCTTTATAAAAAATAAACTTCATGAAAACGGTCCAGATTGTTACAACTTATTCCAAAAAGTTTGTAATTTTCGGATTTAAGACGTGTGTACAGGACATTGTGTGTCGGGACCGCTAGTAGAAATGGATGTTTGTATATTTGAAATCGCATCACTCCAATACCGTTCAACGAATCACTATGAAAATTGGCACGCATATGTATTTTTTATCAAGCATTCTTTTGTGTTACAGCTCCCCAACAGGTGGTTCTACAGCATATCAACTTTTACACTGTTCAATCAATGGCCAAGTTGCCAACAGGGTCGCCAAAAATAATGCTAACTTGGCTCTATCATCAACATTTCACTATATTTCCATTGAATCGTCATTATAATGTAAGGAACAGGGTTGCTTATGAATATTACAATTTTAACATAAAATAAATACAACAGAAAGTAATATTAACATATTACACATCAAGATATAAATTATTTGCACTATGTGAAGCGTTCATTACACAAAATGTGCAACAATACGTTATTTTTGCTGAGCAGAGATCAGCTTGTGAAGGTCCCTCGAGACCTCACTTTGAGAATGAGAATAATTTTGAGTCACAAAAGAACCAGTAGCCATTTTTATAAATAACTTTCTTTATTTGGTTATCTTTCCCAAATAGAATCAAAGACTTATTAACAATAATTTTACTAATATTATGAGGTTTTAAAGATAATATCCTTTAAATTAACTCAATTAATTAATGATCTAATTAATTAATTTATTAAATAACGATCACGCAGAAATTACCACGATAAGAGATCCTAGAATTATATTTAATAATGTTCTTATTGAACATTTAACTTTAATCTGACTCTTAAAACTTTAATGAGACTTTAAATTCAAAATAATATTTACCACTCGGAATCTCAATTCTTCATGAGATTAAATTATCGACAACAATAAGACTTCAATTCAAATTCACTATAACTCTATGTTTCAATATCTATCTCCTACTGCTCTAACTTTAGACTGTTCGCTTGACATCTTTGGGCACTGGAACGCGAAGCGTTCCTCCGTCCCATACTTAATGTATTGGGCGCTTGATGTTGGGTTGGCCTGCTTTCGAGATGGTGTTTCCTTATTGGTGGATATGGAAGGAGACAGTGGGCGGGGCGAACTGATGGTTTCGGCGGTCTTAGAAAAATCAAGTCCAAATTCGTGCAAGCAGACGAGAAGCTCGTCTGCTATTGGTCGTCAGGAGTCGGTGAGCGAGAACTCTATTCGCTGCGCCTGGTGTCGAGTATGTAATTTAGAAAATAGAGATGGGAACTAAAGTGGGTGCCTGTGTGGGTATTTGAAATTACATTAAAATTAAATAAAAAATTGAACTAAAAGAAATAATTTAAGAAAAAAATAAAATTTAGCAAGGGTGGTCATTCTCCACATGGGAATGACCGGGAATTAATGTTATGGAGGATTGTAAGAGTCCAGTATGCTCTAACTTTACTATTTCGTTTGACTTAAATACTGAATCTAATCTACATAACAAGGAATCCTGTCCGCTTTTTGGAGTTGATTGGAAATAGGTAGGGAATTAAATTTCCCTAAAAAGGTCGGTTCAGAAGGTTAGTGATAAAGTTCCGTATAGATTCGTCACAAGCTTAGAAAGGTGTTTTTAAATTCGACCCACAAGAAAGTTACGGGGAGGGGGGTATAAATAAAAAAAAGCCTTTTTATCAGCTATTATATCTACAGACTTAAAATTTAACAAATATTGCTTTTTTTTTGTTGCTGTTCATCTGAGATGTGCAAAAAAGCTTTTTTTTAAATTTAATTTGCAATTCACGTAAAATTCACTCACTAAAAACCTTTTTATCCTTCATTCTGAATCGTTTAATCTTTCTATTCAACCATGTGAATAACGGGTGTATATATAGAGAATTACATATATTCTAGTATATATAGATATGATGAATACAAACCAAAATAAAAATATTTAAAAAAAATTGACAGTTTCATCGAATTTAATAGAAAAGATGGACTTATAGGAAAAAAAATTAAACAAGTTATGGATATTTAATTTATTAGAAATTAAGTTATAAAAAAATATAAGGAAGATAGTCATTATTCACAAATGCAATTAATAAACATTTTATAGAAAAAAGATCTGTTTATATTGTTTGTAATCAATTAGTTGTTACACTGTAAATAATTAAAAACATTTCTATTAATAGAAATATACATATCAGAATCCCCAAAAGAGACCTTATGGAAATTAAATTTAATGCCATACCTTCGATAAATAAAATATTACCGCTTATTTTATTATCCATTTATACACAAAGTTACATTAAGTGATATGTTTTAATGTGATTGCTGTTAGTTTTAATGAGACTGTCAAATAGTTAGGATGAAAATGAACATTAGGAGTATATGCGCTATTTTTACATTTAACAATTACGTCATTTTTTTTAAATAGACTAAGAAATTATTGAACAATATTTGGTCATTTTCTTACAAAAGAAATAAAGCACCAGAGATATCTTAAAGTAAAGGCATATTTATGGTGGCACGTTCATGATTGTCTCAGACAAATTCTGTTAACCGACGTGATTTTTTTGACTTTGCAGAATCCCCCAGAATAACCACGTTTCTGCAATGATTCCACAAGAGCAGATGTACTCATCCTTTTTCCACCGGGCCGCATACACATGACAGTTATTTCATGCGAGCCACAACATGCAGATAATGAAAAAAGCAGACTATAACACTAAGCAACATTGACAAACAAAATTGTTTAAAATATTTTAAAAAACTCATTTTTACTTTAATACAATATTAACTTTTTTTATCGAACACAACACAAAGATATTTATTTTTATGAATTTTTTATTGAGTGATTGGATAATTTCTATTTTCTTTCATTTATGACCAAACCTTTTGCTTACATTCTACTATTAAAAAAAAGTTGATAGTAAAATTGATATATTTGATTGCTTGATTGAAAAAAGAATTTCCTGTAATTTTTTTGTACATTGTTCTCAATCAATTGAACTTCTTAGAGCAATGAGCCACTGAAAAAAGGCCAGCGGGTCACATTTGGCCCGTGGGACGCAGGCTCAGTATTGCTGCCCCAGAAGCTTTAAAAGAGCTCATCAGTGAGCTTCCACAATGGTTTGGTTGACTGTTAGCTATAAAGGCTTCTCAGAGATTCCGTTTTTGCCAGAATGGAGAGAAAGCCATGAAAAAATCTTATTGTTTATTTAAATCTACATTATGACTTTTATTTCTATTATTTCCAATTATGTTATAATTAGAAAACCCAAAGTAATGGAACTAAAACGAAAAAAGAATATTTAGATTCGAAACATTTTCGTCGTTTATTTTTCCCTACAAATAAGATATTCTTTTTTTTTAATCCAGAAGGCTTCTTATTAATTAACTTTTGTTTGAAAACCACACATCACATTTTAAATGGGTGCTTTTCTTATAAGATAATGTAGAAAATCAAGGTTGAAATATTTTTATAAAGTAGTTCAAATTTCACAACTTAAAAATGTTTTAGTGTTTTTCATAAAGAAATTTCATTAAGAAGTACATTTTCCCCTTCCGTTAATGATTTTAAAAAATATTTCACGAGACGAATTCATTTTTATGCTTAAATATAAGCAAACATTTCCTAATTTTTTTAAATTTAAATAACAAGGAAAAATTAGATTTATTATATATATGAAAAATATAGTAGGAAATACTTTAATAAATTAAAAAAAACAATAAATGTTTTCTCACCAAGAAGAATTATGTACGATAAAAATACATATGTGGAATCATTTTTTTCTGATTTTGAAAATAATCAAATAGAACTGAATTTCATAGAATGGTGAGTTACGACTATTTAGTGTGAATATGGCTATATTTTGCTTCTTACATTCTGTAGTATTTTTAATCATTAATTTTAGCAATACCCATTATGACACCTTAAAATTGGATACAAGATGAAAGGTGCTTCCGCACAAAAAAGACTTAAAAAAATAACTTTGTTGAACATAAATATCTTTTTTCAAGGATTTATTTCTTTTTTTGGGAACGTTTTGCAATTTTTCAACACCACATTATCTTAACCACTCCAGATTTGCTAATCCATCAACTCGCACTCCGCAGTCTCAATTAGAGTGAAGGATACCACCCCAACGAAATTTTAATAACTCAACCAGAAATTTATAAATGGTTGCCCCATCAAGTCAGCCATTATTTACACTCGCAAATCAGTTTCCGATGAAAATGTCTTCTACGATTCTTGCATCCGGAGAAGTAATTGGAACGGAAACGCATTTGCAGAGAAAATATCCTTCTCGCTTAACATGTCCTGACACTTAACGTCACCCCCTATCCTTCAGGACATTAGATTACCAAATGGAATTTTTGCATTTCCTCTGTCGAGGTTGTGTCAGCATTTTAGACGAGATTTCTGGGTTCCATAACAAAGTGAAAAGGGCATTACTTAAGTTATGTCTGGTAAGATCCCGAAACGTATTAAAGCGATTGTCACAGTCAGGATAATTGCTAAGATTCAGCCGTCCGAAAATCATTGCTGATTGGTTGGCTGAGCATTTCATGAGACGGAATTCCTTTTTAGTCTGATGCTGTTGTCTGCGTTGTTTGAAGTCATTTTTCTGTTGTTGACAATCGAATTACACTTTGTTGGTTTTGGCGGGACATTCTGTAATCAAATGTTTCAAGTCTTAAGGAAATATTTTTCCTTGAAAGTACTTTAATATTTTGCTTAGTACTGTTAATTAGTTAATCGAAAATACGACAATAAATGAATCCACACCAAGTAAAACAGTATTTCTATAGGGAGTGCATGAGAATTATACTAAATTCAATCCATAAAGCAACACGAGAGCTTTTGGGGACCTATTTCGTATTTTTGAACTGTGGTAAAGCGACGAAGACGACATCTGAGTTAGCGCACCTTCTAATAACCTCACCGCACCAAAGGAGGAGCATTGAACCTCAACTGATTTAACGTGCATCGGCTCCTCTACACGGCGGATCTTCAATGAGACCAGGAATTGAATCCATAGCACTCCATAACTATAGGTCACTTCATGACTATAAATATAGGTGTATATCTATAGCAGAATAAGTTATTTGTTTCCATCCAATTCTTTTAAAAAACATTTGTTTGTTTACCAAAAATGTTATTTAAAGAAACGACGGAAAAATAAAACAAAAATGGGAAAGACGGACGCGTTTTTTGCATACAGTAAGAAAATGAAAAAGAAAAGCATTATTTTCTAGAAAAATGGCTAAAAGCTTTTTGCTTTTTTTTTTCATAAATAAGCGATATTATTCTTTAACTTTTTCTTTGTTTAAAGACTCTTTTTCATCGGAACCCATTTTCTCTCAATTCACTTTGTCTTCCAATGGGTACAGAATAATTCTTCAAACTTATACAATGAAAGTTTTCTTTTATTGCGATAGCTTATTTTCATTAGAAATTTAGAAATTTGTTCTGAAATAACTAAGAATTCTCTCTCTCTCTCTGTTTCTGTCTCCTTTACTACTCAAATTACTATAATCTCCAGATTCAGCACTAAGTAAAATCGCACTAAGTATTCAATATTCCTATATCTTAGACTCGTTCCCGTACGCTTTTAATTCTATAAAATATATTTATTTACATTCTCATAACATTTGATACTGAAAAGCAGATACATATTGTTTCTAATCATTAAAATGCAGTTTTTGAACACTTGCAAAGTAATTTTGGCTAGGCGCTGTAACTGTTTTCGCCTCGCAGCTGAAAAATCGGCTTTTCTATATAGATAGCATTATTCCGCCCATGTCCCAACGTACACCCTAAAATATTGTAGTATCCTCTCATCTGACATCACGCCGACAACCGATGGCCGTGAGAAAACAATTCTTGTGAGCCGGAACCCCGAGGGTAATTTGAGGTGCAAGAGGCGACCACCCCGTCTCAAAAGTGGGGAAAGAGAGTCAATTTTGAAACACTAGAAAGAACGATTGTGTCTGCCTCCTCCTTCATTTATAACATATCCTGTAAAATGTGTGTGTGAACATAGTTACTTACTTGAATACGTAATTAACTGTGCATACTGCAATTAATAGCTGTGGATGAAATGCATCAATTATTTAATTTCTTAACTCTCAGGCTAACCATCAATTTTCCCAAACGTCACAGCGTTTTGCACTAAATTTCATGCTAAACACTAGAATGATGTTGGTTGCGGATTGCTTGGTTTTAATCATAAATGAAATTATCGGCATGATACGAGTTGTTTTCTTTACTCTTATTTCTAAGTTGCGCCAAGCTAAGACATTAAAACTAAGCTCATTAAAACACCTCTCTCCCTCGTTATTTTATATTTTTGATCTGTAGTGAATCAGAGCCATGAAGATTGATGGTTTATTTTTTGTCGTCAGAACGACGCATGAACTTGTAAAATTTATTAATTTTCGAGAGTGTAAATATGCAGTTCTATATAAAACAATGGATTGAAATGAAAAGTAACGACATCAATTTTAATTCCTAGGAACTAAGTTATTCGTTCCAAGCTTTATATGATAAAATAATTTAACAAAAATGCTTAATTATAATTAATTACGGACATCATAAGGATGATTTAATGTTAGTTCCTTATTGGAAATTTTTGATTAATGTAAAATTTCCATTTTTACCAAACTGTAATGTACAAATTGCTTACTCTTTGCAATCGATGGCATTATTTTATCGTGCAAAACTCCAGTTAAACTTTTTGTTAAATCCAAAAGATTCTATATATTCTCGTAATAAAAAAATAGAATAATTCCACTTAAATTAATTTTTTCTTTGGTCCTTATTTATAGAACACCGTCGAGAATCGAGAAATTTCTGTTTTCGTAAGCACTTTGTTTAAAATATAGTTCGCATAATAGATAGAGTAGTCAATATGTTTATTTTAATGATTTAATTCGACATACCTCTACAATGCACGAAAACACAGAACAGAAAATTAAAAATCTAAGTACATTTAACTAAGTCTAAAATTTGAACAGCGAATTCTAAGTCATCTTTTCTGTAAGTCCAAAATTAAAACTTGTGGTTCCACGCGCATGCGGGAAGCAGGATGTCAGTCAATGATGTTAAGAGTGTTGCCAGACGCAACACTTAATATTGGTTGTACTTCCTCAAAAAAACAAAAAAAAATACTTATACAGACCACGGACAGTCTATAATTCAACTAAATAATGAGAGAAAAATCGCCAAATATATTATAACTGTCGCCTATTTTAGCATATAAGTACCATACTTTTTACGTAATTACAATTCCTTACAGTGTTACAAAGAATCTAGTATTAGGATTTATGTTACTCAAAAACATATTTTATCGCCAACAGTTACAAATGACAAAGAGGAGTGCATTAAAATTTTTGGATAAGGAATTTAAAATTCCAAGAGCACATTAACGAAGAATAACATTATTTCTTGCTAATGATACACGTCATGCAGTAAAGACGACTATAATCATATTTTCTGTGATAAGTCATCATAACACCTCATTCAGACAATGAGTACTATAACAGAACCCAAAAGTTACCAAAATAGATTGCAAACCGAGAGAAAGTGATAAAGTGTTTTAAAATTTTCTTTCTTCTCGCTATAACGACAGGAATGGTGTTGAATATTTTATTGAAAAATGTCTGGTGTAGAGGGAGAAAGAGATAACAATATTCACATGTTTTGGTGATAAAAAAATGTGCTTTTTTATATTTATAGCAGGCATTAATTTATTAGTAGTACATTACATCACATAATGACTTATGTTCATAAAAATAAAATAAAACGCATAGCAAATTATTCGTCTTTGTACATTTATGATGCAGACTGAGATTTAAAAAAAAATAATGACCTGGAATGTATCTATACATAAGTCGTATTATTGTTCAAAAAATGAATTACTTCTTATAAGAGGTTATTCATAATTTCTTCCAGGAGTTTTTAAACTCTACAGTAAAAAAATTTAAAAAAAACGAATACAGCAAAAAAAGAATATTTGGAAGTATACAGAAAAAATTCAAGTTTTAATCACATACTTTGCTAGTCTTCTGTACGTGAAACCTTGGTGAATCGGCATACATCAATTCCTGCACAACACTCAACAAGATACTAACAACGTTATTGACAGAATCTTAAGAATTGGTCTTTTACACACGATCAAGTTTTTGTACCCACGTGATGTAGCAGAACTGCTTGAAAGGATAACACGAGCTGTCTAAAACGTTGCTGAATAGAGTGCGCCAGGAACTGATGTATGCTGCGGAACCAAGATTTCTCGCATAGTATGTAAATAAAGCTGCAATTATTTCTGTATTTCAAATGTCATTTTTTGCAGCATTTCGTCTTAGTATTTTTACCATAGCGCTTTGAAACTCTTGAGGGAATTATGAGTAACCCTGCATATTGATAATCTGCTAATGTAATATGCATGAGTATGCATACGAACATTCATACATACAATGAAAAAAATCCTGACACCTTTCTAAATGGTATATTTGGACTGTGACGGTGAGCTACGGAATGAGTGAGTGTATATTAACGTCACACAGTGGGCAGTTTTACCAATCTGGCGCTCGGAAAGTCCAAAAATGAAACTGAGCGAAATAAAAAACAACCCACTATTTATGGTTTTCATAGGTTCCCTAGCCATCTGATAAACATTTTTCGTCAGAACGTGAAAGTTAAATATTCTACAATCAGTGGTTTATATCGGGTTTCTTTTTACTACAAGAAAAACTTACGAGCGTCATAAGAAGTTCAATCGTTTCGTCTAACATATGTCGGTTTATTGTGTTTATTGGAGTAGAACTTTTGGAATTGACACGGATTAATTACAGTAACGCTTCACATAGAGTAAATATAGACCTTTAGTTTAATATCAAATTTAGCTCCTGCTACTCGCTAAGTTATGATTTTTTTCAGCGTTGACCATTGATATAATTCGGCGTGCTTTATTCAATGTGTGGAAGGAAGAGCAAGATCCCAAGCGCCAAATTGATGCTGTTTTGAGTTTAGTTAGGAGTACAACGGACTTTGATAAATATGAGAACCAGCGGCAATTAAAATTTAGAAAAAAATGTTACAAATTTCTGCTCGTTTGTAGAGAAAAAAGGGATGAGGTGCCATCAAAATGAAAAGTTCTCCGAGTCGAATGATGCGTGGTTGTCGGGGGAGTAAAATTTATATTATATTTTATTATTTTTAAGAAAAATATATAGCTAAAAATTTAATGTGATATTTAATGTTTATTTAAGAGTATAATTATTTTTTTAGAATTATAAACTTTAAAATGGTTTTTTTCTCAGTTTGTGTTTTTATTTCATTCAAAATACTACTTCCTCCACAATTATTTACCAATCACTTCCTCTTTTCCCACTGTGCCATACATGTAATGCATGCAACAAGATTTAGGATCCATTTTTCTGTAAATTGAATATTTCTTTTTAAAACAATTGAAATGTGGGAAATTTTAGGCTTTTGGTTGAATTTTAGCACACTCATACACACATATATATCTATATATATGTATCAACATTTTTCTATGCTTTTTCTCCAAAACTAATTAAAGTATTGTAAAATCGATCCCTAAAGGTTTTTAAAACATCCTCAGAAATATTACAAAAATTTCATGTCAAAAAATTAATTAAAACAAAAAAAGTAAAATTTTAAAAATTTCCAAATGTTTTAAAAGAAATTAAATTTGTAAAATTGTATCAATAATATGTGCAAAATTTTTTCTTGTATCATTTTCTTAAATAAGTATTTTTATGCAATGCAAGAAATGTAATTTTTAAATACATAAACAAAAAAAAATTCTCAAGGGGTGCCTAGTCCTTTTAAACACTACCTATTATCCTTTATTGTATATGTACAATGTTTTGTTTGATTGTATTGCTTAATCTGTTAAATTTTTTTTTTTTTTACTATTTCACACACTGTTTCTTCTATATATATTCTCCCACGTGTATAAATTACTGTTTCTCTTAATGTCCTTAGTCCCTTGCTTAAAAACTAGTTCCACTTAATCATTTATTCTTGATCAAATTCAAACTGGACATAAATTAGTTAAGACCCTATTAACCTTATTTGTTAGTAAACAACAGAAACAAATATACCCAATTTACATTAATTACTAGGATTTTTTATTATTAGATATAATTAAGAAGACTTTGGAGGCATAAAATAATTTCCGAGCGCCAGATTGAGAAAACTGCCCCCTGTGCGTCGCACTGTTCAGCTACACGAGGACTTTTGGCGAAGGATCACGTAATTTTTAACAATGTTCAAGTGACGTGGACGACACCTGAGCTGGCAATCCCCTCTTCTAACTACCACACCACAGTAACGGGAGGATGTTTGAGCTCTCGACAGATTTAACGTGCATTGTGCCCTACACGATGGGTCTTTAGTTTTACTGAGTTCGAACTCGTGACAAGGCCAACCACGATCCGATATCTTGACCCTCGGCTACCACGGCCACAAACGTCGAGCTGCTAGCTCACAGATAAAAATAAAATAGAGAGAACAAACAGAGAGAGTTCGCAATCGTAATTTTTTCATCGCTAGAAGAGTAATGTGGGTTGAAAATACAATCTAAATTAGTTTGAGCTAGGCAAAGTGGTCGGGTGTCACAGCTGTGGAGAATCCGTTCGTGACATTTCTATTTTAAAGGTATCCTTGTAGCGAGGATTTCCTCTTAAAACGAACACTTGGAGTACTTTCCTTTAAAATTTTGTTGAAACCACCTCTTTGTATTCAATAGAAACCAGACATGTAAATTAGTTGTAGGGTTTAAAAGTAGGCTAGAATGTGTGTTAGAAGTGAATCGAGGTGCTCACTTCCAGTTAAGCAGTTGTAACGGTAGTCAGCTAATTAGCAATGTATCTTGCCTAGATTCAGGTATTTACTTACTTGGAGAGCGATCATCTTCAGAAGTTTTCGGAACAAATCTCGCATTGAGTGGCGGATTCGAGTTTCCTATCTGTGGATGATGGTTCAAATTTGTAGTGTCTCTTAATCTTTCCAAACTTACAGATAGAAGTATTTTGATTATTTAACTCATCAACCCTCTCATACCTTGAATATATTTAATCATTTATAAGCATTTATAGTTATTATTTGTGTTTGTTATTACTTCTTATTGCTTTGTGTTATATTTGTGTCAGTTCTTGTGGTGAGATCGGGGTTGAGCCAGAATCTTTTAAATGCAGAACACCTCTAAACAGTCCGATTTTAAATTATACTTTTTAACTCCGAAGAATTATTGAGTCTGAAATAAGATAGTGACTACACCCTGTTCTACTCTAAGTGATATTATGAAATGGAATGTACAAGAGTTATAAAATATGCATTTACCTTCTGGTGAACCATACCGTTTGATAGACAGGGATCGTGAGTAAGTAAGTGTTCATAAAGGTCTCACTTATAACACGTGCTATTGGTGACGGATGGTTTGGGGGAGTGTTTTGGTCTGGGTCTTTAGGCTTCTGTACAAGGAGCTCTCAAAATGTAAGCCTATATCGATATTTTGAACAATTTCACCTTACCGTTATTGAGACAATAATTCGGAGAGGGTACATTCCCTTTTCGATAAAATCGTGCCCCTATTCATATTTCACAACCTTTTATAATCGACGTTTCCTGACAGGGGTGCTCAGGAGTAGGGCTGTATGCAGAAAGCACCGATTTGAATCTCATAGAGTACCTTTGGGAGGAATTATAATGCGAAATGCTTGTTCCATCAGGACACCCATAATTTCTCGATAACACAACTCACCGTTCTCCAAGAACGAGAGGCTATTTTTGCAGTAACCTCTCATAAGCCAGTGAGTAGCTCTTCCCAACGGAATAGCAGCGATTGTTGCAGCATAAAAAAGCTTGATCCCATGCCAGTTTTTGACTTTTCAAGCGAGAAAAGAAAAACATGCAAATGCTGGATATTCTTTGCCATATATGTATGTATGTGTCCCAATTATTCATAAATACATCCAGGGTTTCGAAGCCCTATGATAAAATAACTAAGACGAAAACAGCAATAAAGAACATTTAAAGGAGTAGAGAAAGAATTCAAATTTAATTTACATTCCTTACAGTTGTTCTATTTGAGAAATCTTACTTAAATGGCATATACCAATGCGCTTGTCCAATTCCTGGAATATCACAGCTGCTATCATGCGTAGTGATACTGCTACATTACTCAGAAACTGGGGTACAAAAACTGGGGTTTATGTAAAAGACGAAATTTACCGATATCACATGTTGCCAATAACGTTGATATTGCTATGCTGAGCAGAATGTAGTTCGAATTGAACTATCGCATTGATGTATGTCCTGTGACCAAAGGTTCATGTATAGAATAACTGTGAGGTATGTAAATAAAACTCGAATTGTGTTTCTGCATTCTTTCAAGTATTCTTTTTTTTTTTTGCTACAGAGCCAAGAAATGTTGGTGAAATTGGGAAACACCCTGTATATATATCTTTGGACTTGGTTCGCTTTTCAGCTGAAATGATATTATGACGAGAAGATCGTATGTAAGCCAAGAAAAGATTACTCCGACAATAAAAGAAAATAAATAGAAGTAACCTGAGTAAAAATAATAATAATAATCGATGTCGAAAATTTTGTGTAAGAAAAAAAAAAGTGTTTCTATCTTCTTTTTTCCAAAAGATTCAAAGATATTTTTTGGTGATAGAAATTTAAAAGGTCTTCAAACATGTTTCATAGCATTTAGAAAGTTTATGCAGGGAAAAAATTTAGGAATCAAATATTTGACTGTAATTGTAAATTTATAAAAAACTGTTTGTACAATATTGTGACTAAGAACTTGTGATTACAGTGTGTGTGTGTTCAGATTTTTATTATATTTGAATCTTTGTTATTCTAGATACATGCGTGTGTGTTAATGTTTGAAGAAAACTCTACTGTAATTACCAGATATTTTAAAATAAAGATTTACCGGAAGTACTGCGTGTCAATTACACGGAAGTTTCTTTCAACTAAAGGACAATGAATTACGTTATATATATATAGTAACATTTATTAATAAGTATTTGTTATATCTTAACCCAATATGACCATTGCTCAAATTAAACCACAGTCAAACAACTATTTTGTACCTAATAATTCAAACTCAAATTTCCTCTTTTTTTGTATTGATAAAAAATGACGCTATAATGACTTTTAAAGATATACATAATTTGCTTATTTTTACCGTTGTTTTTCATAGTTGTCACTAAAATACAAATTCAAATATAATTTTTGATAAATGTACGTTTAAATGCAATTCAATTTAAATGTTTTTAATACAATTTATTTTTTAATGCTTCAAAATTGATTTTGTCTAGTGCTACAGAATAGAAAAAAAGGAGTAGAATATATTATTAGATATAAAAATATTCTCTTTTCGAATAAATTCGATTATATGTGTTATTACGGTCTTAGTTTCATTTATTTTACTACATTTTAGAACACTAAAAGCACGTTCGATAAGCATACCGTTCCTCATTTTAATACATAAATTTTAAAAAAAATCATTCAAAAATACAGTATAGAAGACGAAATGTGGAAATGGTTAAATACAATTGACTAAAATAGTGTTTTGTACAATAAAATATGTGGTTTCCAATATAAAATACAGTACCAAAATATAGTTAAGTTTTCCATTTTTATGTTTGCAATGTTAAACGAAAATTGTTACCATTTTCATAAAAATATTAAATGTATCATTCATCAAAATGTATTATTTATAACAGACGTTGAATACATAAGAAACTGCAAACAGTTTCTGGAAAATATTGACATAAAATAAATTGAAACATTATTTTTTAAAAAAAAATTAGACTAATATTTATATTGATATCTTTTTTTTTCGAGAATAAAAATAGAAATAGTTAGTAAACAATGTATATATATATATATATATATATATATATATATATATATATATATTTATTTATTTATTTATTCCAGGTGAGAAAAAATTGTCAAATGTTGAAACGAGTTTTTTTTACGAACGCATTTATATATATATATATATATATATATATATATATATATATATATATATATATACATAAGTCGTGTAACTCTTTTGAAAACAGCGTGGTCTCTTTTTTTTTCTCTCAGAAATAAAAAAGAAAAAAAAAGCACCAGTAAAGCGAGTAAAAATTTTGAAAACTGCAATCCCTTTAGATTCCATTCGTTAACTAATGCAGTCTATAAAAAATGTGAACTATTTATCAGAGCAGCTGTAAAAAGCAAATGTGAGAGTAGTGCGTTTTGCGTTCTTAGAAAGAACATGTTAATGAGGAATACTCGAAGGTTATTGGTGATGGACTTCCTTTTTTTAAATTTTCTCAAGTGACGAGATAGAGATCTAAGCTAACATCCCACTCCCTTAACTTCCACGCCAAGCTAGCGGGACGTCTCTTAGACTTTCCAACACATTTATCGAATGAATTCTTTTAAACGGTGGGTCTTCAGTAAAAGGGCTACAACCTACCATATGCCATCGTCCAGACCATGTTCACGACCATGACCATTCGGCCACTACGGTCAATGATAAGATAGTATTGGGGGATCCAAGGTTCGCTAATAACAATGTCAAATCCATGAACAATTTGGAGTTTTCACACACAGACGTTTCACTGTAGAACACAATTGGTGCTGTACTTCATGGGAAACTTAATCTAAAATGATATTGCGCTTCATCTTACTCTAGTTATTCATACAAATTTTTTTTCTAATGGACTGTACAGTGGCAACTAGGCATTTGCAGACGCAGCAAATCCCCAAATGCGAGATGCATTTCATGGTGCACCATCTAGTGGAGGCGCTCACTACCAACTCTTGGAAAGTGAATTAATTTTAATTCAAGCTCTTGTCGGATGCCCCTGTGTGCATCACGATTTTCGCATCCTGAAAACCTATAGAATCCAAACCGTAACACATAACCTTGAGCTTACGAACCGGGCACACAAGCTACCTATAAGTTAATTCTATTCACAAAATTAACTTGCGAAAATATGAAAAAAAAATTGAGTCTGTGAAAATATAGATTTTTAGAGAGCTACCTTCAATGTACTAAAAGCTTTCAATGCACTTAAAAGGATAAATATATCAATATTTTAATGACAAGAAGATCTAATGAAATATTCTTTTTTATTCAGATTCGAAGGTGCAAAAAGAGAGGCTTGCGTGACCATCGCATTATAAAGCTTCTTGAGGGCTATTGCCAACGAACTTCGTAATTTTAATATCCAGTCAAACGATGAGTACAATACCTCTGCTAGCACCTCACTCACTTTATTCTCCACCATACCATCGAGAAGACATTAGAAACTCGACGTATTTAATGTATCGTGGCGGACTCTATACGGCAGGTTTTCAGCGGTACGAACCTCACACTCATAACGTGCCAGCCTCGAATCCGTAATCTTGATCACTAGCCTATCGTGGCTTCAGACGCAGAGTCAAAGTTTGGAGAATGGAATATGAGTTCAGATGCCATCCTTATATATATCAATTGATGACGAACCATTGCCAATAACCCCTAGCGTTGCCCGTAATTGTGACGTAAAGAAACAATCAGTTAATCAACAGATTTTAGTTTCTAGATTGAAATATTAACTTGTGATTCTGAAATTATTACCGGGTACTTGAAATATTTAGATGTACGGGATAAAAATCAATTAATAGATTAGAATATTTGTTGGTTTTTTTCTGCTGAAAAATGTATTCTTCCTCCCGAAACTTCTTCCAAGTATTTTTCTCAAATTCCTATTTCACTGCGCTTCTTTCCCCCAAATCCCAATTGTAAAATTAGATTTACGATTTTTCTTTCAACCCAAACCAATAAATTTCAAGTTTACTTCAAGATCGTGTTATTCTTTATTCTTCTTTAGATTATTCTGTCATCTTCAATAGAAAAGAGATATGACTTTTTTATCTGATATGTTTGTCTAGTCCTTTGTAACATTGTTCAATGTTGCTGAATGCAAATTGCAAACAAATGTTCGAAGAATACAAATTACTTGCTTACCTTCCGACGAAATATTTTTCCTTTTATTTTCTATTCATGTGTTGTCCACAATAAATCACTTTTACTTTAGCGTTGCTAAAATTCATGCATCATGTTTTTAAAGATAAGATACATATTGTTACGTGCGTAAATTTCTAACACCGTTTGGTTCAATACCGAAAGAGTACTGTGAACGCAAATATTATGTGTAGGCTAAGAAAACATACAGTTAGCACAGTGCTTCTCACCATTACAATACTTGCGACCAATATTCAATCATACTTTTCATCGCGTCCCCTTCACACAATAATGTATTAAATACAATACTTTGACGAAAGCTACAATGCTATTTGAACCTCCTCTTAGGTGCCCTCAGCGTATATTAACATCTCGCTCAGGAAGAGCATATATTGCCCCAGACGTATATATACGTCTTTCCGCAATAGAATCTTTTCTGTTCACTGCTATCCATAAAATTATTCCGAAGGCTTTGAAATACAATAAAAAGAACTAGACAGTGTTTGCGAAGGATGTACTTATTTCAGAGGATTTGCTTATTTATTCCTACCCCCCTCCTTCCTACTACACCCCATACGCGTGCAAATGTGCAAAATGGGGGGCTTGGGGAGGGTATCGCTAACTTTTAATCGGCAGTTAAAGGATTTATTATAAACCGTACAACTTATCAAGATAAGCAAAACTTAGTTAATTTTTGAATATATATTTTTGAAGTGATAACTTCTATTGGCGTGATTCGCAGGAAAGTGAACTTGAATGAACGCGCTCGGGAATGTAACACTTATTCGACTTTTTTCACTTTCATTCGGACATACACACCCCTAAAAAGTAAAGGAGAGACATTTCTCCCCGCCAGTCTGACACGCTGTATCCCCCTCCCAACACACCAATACGCCGTAAAAGTAAAGTTCCTAGCTTCGATCTAAGTGGAGCTCCCTCCCCCGCAACCTCTTTCTACTGAAAAAAATGCGGGATTATTTTTAATCCTAGTTGAAGCATGAAAATGAAACTTGATATTTTTAAACAAGTAATGAAAAAACAGAAACAAAAAATTAAGTCAATTTATACTTAGATCGACAACAATTTTTTTTTATTGTAGCTACTTTTTATTAAATAGTTACAATTAATATAAAAATGTTTATACATAGGACAGAATCACACTATTAAAAGGTAGTTAATTTTTATTAATTATTGTTAAAGCATCGTATTGTCATCCAAAACAATCGTGTCTCTATAAAATTTCAGTTTAACTGAATGCTTTAAGACGTGAGAAAAAAAAATGTTTTTAAGTTTAGACACACAAGTCGCTAAAAAGGAAACAAACATGGCTGTATCTGTAATTCTTTAAATAATTAGTTTCAGTCAATTCATTTTAATTAATTGTAATTAGTTTATTATATTTTCCCCCAAAACAATAGTGTATAGAAAATTTCAGCTCAAATGAGTGGTTTAAAATGTAAGAAAAAAACATTTTCAAGTTTTGACACTAGTCATCAAAAGGGGCGCTAAGTCGCTAAAAATGATGCCAACGTGAGTGTATTTGTAATTCTTTAAATAATTAATTTTAATCCATTAAATTTTATTGATTATAATTAAATTAGTGTTTTATCATCCAAAATATCCGTGTATATATAATTTCCGCTCAACTAAGTGCCTTAAAATGTATTTTGTTAACGATTGAAAATTCCACCAAGATAACCAAAACAGAGTTTGAGCTAATAGTAGGAATTGAAAAAAAACTTAGAGAGAAAGAGAAATCCTACACTAAAATTAAACATAGAATGTAGAAAAAGGACAAATTTTTATAGAACTAAGTAAATAGTTCTATAAAAATAGTAAATAATAAATCATTAGGAAGTATAAGTAAATAGTAAATCATTAGGAATATTGCGGTGATCTTATGAATAAAAATCTATTTTTCTAAGTGAATCGGAATAGCAATGAACAAATAGTTCTATTAATCACATTACTTAAATATACTTTGAGTCAAAAAAGAAAATTAAAACAATTAAAAATTTAAAATAACAAAATTAAGTTACAGGTATTAAGAAAAATTTACATTAAATAATTTAAATACAAGAAAGCAAAATATAATTAAGAAGACTTTCCTTGCAGCAGCACCGGATATATTTGTACAAAACTGCCATACAATGACAAAAGAGCTAGTCTAAGCCAGAGACTAGATGATATAAATCTTCTGATTAAATCCCTTTTTAAAGGTTGTAACCTAGATTCCTCTCTTCCCAATCAACTACCTGTTTTACTATCCCTTTGCTTAAATTAGTTCATGGATAGAATTAAATATTGTTAAATTACAACCAAAATTCACAAAGCCGGATCGGGTCTTCTGAACAAATTACCTACGAAGTGGAAATTTAAAAGTAGATTTTTCAAAATCAAATCAAAACCTTTAGTTGATTTTTTTAAAACCAAAATTGAATTTAATTACGTCAAATGATCCAAATGTAGCACGAGGAAGTAGGGAACAACGGTTAACGGAGTTTTTTTTTTATAAATATTTAAATAAAATTTTGAATCTCTCTAAACGGTTTATCACCTATTTCAGCTAATATAAACCTATTGTTTCCTTCTTAGAACACAATTAATTCCCAAATATGATTATATATTTCGCACAAACATATTACTTTATGAGTACAAACATATGAATAAATAATTTTATAGGAAAATACTAATATACCCTTGTTTCTTACCAAATTAATCCCTGAAATAACATTACAAAATTTGAATTTATCACTTCTATTGTGTGGTCATAAGCACACACACTTTTTTTTTTACATAAGACAAGCGCGTGGGGTCTCTGGTAATTTTTTAAATTGTCCTTTAGCACATTAAATTAATTATAAAACACATTGTGCAGTACTGATACATTTATAAGTATGTAAATTATTTAAAAAAAATTTTTTCCCAGAATATATTTTCTTTGCGAGATTACATTCAATTAATTAATAATTCTTTAAATAATCTTTTGTTTTCGTCTTTTCAATACACTCGTGAGCCTTTCCAAGGGTTATCAAGCCCCCTAGGGGCTGCCCCCCACAGTTTGAGAAGCTCTGATAATTCTAACTGTATAGGAGTGTCTGTGTTTACTACGTACTTGCTACACAAATTATAGCCAAATTTGTAAATTTTGTGACAAATATAGATGTTCCTAGAAAAACCCAGATATGTCTAGGTTACTTAATGCAAGAGATATCTCCGTAACATTTAAGAAGGGTTTTATCGTCAACACAAGGACGATTCTGTAAATTAATATCAGAGTCAAACATTTGACACACACACACAGTGACTTCATGTTTCATTAAGTTTATCAGAATATTGTTTAGAAATTTGAACTCTTCTGGTTGATTTTTTTGAAACCATACTATTGTAAAATTATAAAAATATATGTTAATTATATCCTGCTGTAAAGAAATCTACTCTAATTAAAGGAAAGTTCTTAAAGAAATTACATCGTATTTTGAAAGAACGTGTCTAAATATTGCATGCACTTTTCCTGTATTTGAAAGGCTATCAACCACATAACAATTTTTATAATTTAGGAATTTTTAGATACTTTTATCATGAGTGATAAAAGAGTTACGAATAACTTTTTTGCTGTATATATTTTATGATGTATTTTATTTATTACTATTACCATTATGACATGAGCACAATTAAGGCTTCTTTTTTCAGGCCTCTTAAATTCAAAATCGGGAAATAGCAAGAAAAATTGCGCGTGATTACATTTTCCAAGCAATATTAGTTTTTTTCCTTCTGTAATCTTAAAGTCAATCACTAGGAACGACATGATTAAATTTAGAACAATGAATGAAATATATAATCAAGCAAAGATATTCCATGTTTTACCTCTTTTAGATGTGTTTAGTAATATTCTAATGTGAATGAAAAAAGCGAAATTATTTATGGTTACCAAATGACGCTCCGGAATTCAAAATGTTCAGCTTTACCATTAAGAGCAAGGATGGAGAATTATTTTGTCTCAAGGAACCACATTGCAGAAGAGGAGGATACCGCACCTTTTTAAAATCCTTCCAATCCTTAGTTAACTTTGCATCTCAGAAAAAAAGTTATAAATTGTTCCATAAAAGTCAATAAATTATAGTTAAATGAAAATGGAAGTTTTTTTTTCAATTTATGTCATTGTGCTTTTATATCTACAGCTGAAAGTATAATTAATTTTAGAATCAATTTAATGAGACAAATGTGCCTTATCGCACTTTTCCACAATTTTGTTTTTTTAAGATCAGGTGTGAGATGGCTATTTAAAATTCGCATAGCCTGCAAGTTAATGTCAGACAACTTGAATCTATATTTCCTCTTTTTTCCATTCAAGATTTTTGCTAAAATGTATAGGTTGACCCAAATACGGAGAACAGCTTTTCTATATTTAGTTTTCTGACTGTTTTGGTGGACCATAAAAAACTCTTCTTTCTCTCTTATGTGGTCGTTGAGTTGCTTCACCCATCTCTGATTCAGTGAACGAAACACGCATTTGGAACATTACCACAAACAAATCAAAAATGTTACAATTAAATTTTCTATGATTCCATTTTCGCTTAATATCCAAAATTCAACGTAAAATCGAGACCACAATAATTATTAAAAAACTCATTATCAGCAATCAATACCTCGAATATAATTAGAGTGTATTCGATTAATATATTGATTAATTTGCAATTGTGTGGTACAATGTTCCGTCCCATAAACATTTGGATTAATTAAGTACTAAAAGTAATAATTACTACACGAGCTCAGCTCAAAGAAAAAGTTTGAAACTATCGATTGTGTATCTCCTTTGCATATTCTGAAAATATCTAATCCATATCGCGTGTACCTATAATTTGTAACATTTAAAAACAATTAAGTCTTGGCAAAACTGGCAGGAAGTTAGAAGAGTACAATTTTGTCCTTATTGTTGCTACGTTTACTTTCCATAGATTGTTCATTTTGGTTGTTTCGTTATTTATGAGGAAAATGAAATGAATGTTTCCTATTTGAAAAGAAGTGAATACATGATGCGTAGCTCATACTTAATGAAAATTGAGTAGCCTTTGTTAATTTTTAAATACATGAATATATTTTCGTGAACTTTGTGACAAACAGCAGACATAAATCGATTTTTTGTAACAAAATTCTTAAGTATTCAATGTTTTGTATATTGTTTAAAAAATAATATACATATATAAATATGCAGCTATTGTCAAGTCACGAAAGAATTTCAAACACCAGGAACTAAAAGAATAATTTTAAAAATTTGATTAATTTTTTTTTAAAATGGGAAAATAATGCATTAACAAAAATGCTTATTTACAAACATTCTCTTTAAAAAAACAATCACTAATTATTTTGCACATACATCAATTTATTAAATAATAAATTCGAATTCGTAGCTTATAATTTGTTGTGCAAAACTTAAGCAACATGTGTTTTTTTCTTCATAACTCCACGATAAATCATCTGAGAAACACAAAATTCAGAAACAGCATTTTGTACTTTAATCATAGCTGTCCAAAAAGGAATACAATGCATATAGTATGAAATCAAACAAAAGAAAGGCTTCAGTGAACTGATGGTGCCGCTACTCATTATTGTTTTTCCTAGAGGAGGTACAGTAAGATCATGTTCCTTAGTATAAAATAGACCCTCCTTTTACTAAAATGGTTGCTTCGCTCCGTCTCACCATACTCAGCACCACATTGTCAAACAGTTCTTAAGGTAAGAATGCAAATTCCTCGATCAGCATGTGTTTCAGTTATTGGGTGTTCACCAGAGTATGTAATCATACCGTAAGATGTAAAGCATCGCACACATGTTTCATAGGATTTAAATCAATGGAGAACGTTGGTCAATCCATTCGAAGGACATCTTCCCCTTTCAATAGCTGCTGAAAATCAACAATCTGGTGTGGACGTGCATTTTCATCAGAATGAAGCCTGACCCAATACCACATCGAAAGAGACGTACATGTGGAAGCATCACCTCCTTACAAAAGCGATCTCTGATTAAAGAACTTCTGTCAAAAATGTATGAATCAGACCGTTCGTTCAGAAAACTGTCTCCTCAGTCAACTCCAAGACCACCGTAACGGTTTTTTTTCGTGATTTTATTGGGATTTCTCATCCGTAAAGAGGACATGACTCCATTGATGAGGTGTCCAGTCTTTGTGCTCCCAACACCACTTTAAATGGTGACGCAGTTCGTCAACGTTCAAACAGATGCATGGTTTAGTACTGTGGGCTAAAAGACCACCTTTATGAAGTCGTCTAGCCACAGTAAACGTTGATACTTGTCACCCTTTTGCTGAGCTTTGGCGCTTACTGACTGGTATCGGGCTCCTTTCACCTGCAAGACGATATATCGGTCATTCGCTGCAGTTGTTTTCATAGAACGACCACCACCAACCTTTCTACCATTTGTACCTATGGTTTAGAGAGCTTTCCAAGCTCGCGAAATGAGGATTCCGAACTCTTCAACTACGCTGTTCAAACTGCGCGCCTATTTCAGCTTTCCGATCATTCTTCTACGTGTGAAGTCATCCAGGTAAATTTCTTCTAAACCATATTTCCCGAAAGAATCCACTTGCACTTGCAGCGAATGTCTTTAATGGTGCCCCCGCTCTTCTTTGTAATGTAGTGTTGAGCTGCACGCGCCAACCGCACACAATTTGCATACACTCACGTCTCCTATGACGTTTTGATCCTGGCATTCAATTATGCATCACCTTTCTACTGAAATGCGTGCTCATTGCACAGATCGCTATAATTCCTTTCCTACAATTTCATGTATATCTGCTTAAAATTTATATTGTTACTTAAGTTTGGTGCGCCAGTACTATATATATGTATATGGTCTTATTCTCTATAAGGAGATAACATCCAACAATCACATTCGAAAAACACATAGACAGTAGGAAAATCACACAATGAAGGACATATGAGCAACCGAGATTAAAAATTATAAAATAAATGCTACAGTATTATAAACATTGCTGAATTAGGACAGCTAATATATAAAATAATTTATATAAAAGTGGGGTTGAACATGTTTCTTGGCCAGCCAACCTTCCCTCTTTATGTAACTGAGCAAAAACGTATTGAAAGTAATGGATAGGAATATCTAAATACATTACAAGATAGATGTAACTTACCTAAAAATTGCACTTAAAAATTCAGACCCCGCGCTAAATCTGAGTGCAATAAAAAAGTTATTGCCAGATTATGGAACCTAATGAGATTTTAATCATGTGAATGGCTGAAATGTGTAGCACTTAACCAAAGTGTAAAAAGAATGGAAATAAAAATTTACTAAGAGAGTTACAAATTACATAACTTTAGTAACACTAGAGTATATATGAATTAAATAATAAGTAATTTCATCTAATATTAGAATATGGAGGTAACTATAACTATGAAATATATATATATATATATATATATATATATATATATATATATATATATATATACATATATATTACATTTTTAGATACATTGATGATTTAATTATTTTTGCTAAAAATGATAATTTTCGTCCTAATATTAATTTTTATCTGGATTACTTAATAATTAGTTAAATTAATCATAATCCAATTAAAACTAATTACTTAGATTTAGATTTAATAATGTATATTAAGGATTTCAAGTTACATAGTAATATTTATGATAAAATAGATGCCTTTAATTTTAACATTCTTAAAGTGCCTTTTTGGAATTCAAATTTAACTATATCAATATATAGAAATATTATTTTTATCTATATTTATCGTAATAATGTATTAGTTAGTGATAAAGTTAATATTTATTTAAATCTTAATAACTTTATTAAACAATGCATTGAATATGGATATCCTGCTAACTTTCTTTACAGTTAAATCTCTAATAGTTCACAGTGATATACAATATGTAGTAACTATTATTGAACTTATGTTTTAATACTAGTATTTTTGTCTAATTATACAATTATTCAACAGAAAGTACGACATGTTAAATAAATTATTAATATTATTATTTAAATATTCATTGTATTCATTCATTTTCCACAAATATTTATATCAATATATATTGATGGTTTTTTAAACGTATTTATATATATATAGAGAGAGAGAGAGACTTTATTTTACTGTATCATTTTTTTAACTTTATGCGGTACTGATTTTTCTCTGCTATATTTAGCGGGAAACATAACCAGTTGATACACTCACGAAGTAAGTGTTACTATTCACCTTTTGCATCGACTTTATATCTATACTGTGAATACTAGTAGGCTATAATTTTATCGTTATATTTTATAAGCATAGTGATTTTATTTGTAATATTTAAATTTCTCCTAATATTATTCTTTCCTTTCTCCTTGGCACTTTGTATAGACAAACTACAGGTAAAGGTTGTAACTTGTTTAAACCTGCAATCTTGGTTCCTAAGGCCAGGAGTTTGTTATTGTACTACAGTGCCTAATATTTCCTATCTTGAAAAATTATACTTAGGTTCTATAGCTATCTGTACTATATCAACGCATTAGCCTTTACTCTTTTGCTTCGCTGAGTACTTTTGATGTCGTAAAAATACAGTATTTAATCGAAGCTAAGTCGCACAATTTTTTCACTGTTAATATTACTGAAAATCGAGTGCGGCTTAGAATTGAAGGCATGGCATTTGTTGGAGGAGAGAACTTGAATCTTCACCCCCTTCAAAAAGAAAAATGCAACCATCAATTCTGAACATTTGCATCGATGACTTATCCCATCCCGCAGTTTATCTCCAGTATTAAATCTATCCTGAACATCGTTGTCTGCTCGTAATTAGGAAATTTCTACGTATATACGCTTCCTTTTATAAGATTTGTACCTCAAAAATGCAAGAACTATTGTTTTTTTTAAATTTTTCTTTTGCTTTGCATTATTAGCTTTCCACTGATAAACCACTTTTGCATGTCGGAAAGTTAAAAGTTGGATAAAGCTTCATACAAAAAAGTAAATTAACAAACTATGCAATTCGACACACAAACACGACGCGCGCGCCTCTTCTTTAAAAAAAATCTTAAAAAAGCGTTTTGTTAAAAAATTCTGTTTTAAAAAGAGAAGTAATAACTATAGAAAAACAAAAAAGTGTAATATGTAAACCAACATATTTTTGAGGCATTACAGAAATGCAATTTTTTTCTCTTTCTGAAATGCGTGAAATTTTTGAAGTAAGGTATCCGACTATGTTCGGAACCGTGATTTAAAAAAAACGCATAAATGGATAATTTTAATGAAATTTAGTGTCACTTATACATGTATAAAATTGTTTTAAAGACATTATGACAAAAAAATTGTTTAAATACAATATTTTGGCAAAAAATTAGCTTAGAATAACCTTTTTTTAAAACGTTCTGCTTTTATAAAAAATGCTTTCATAATAATAATATTTTACTTATATAAAGTAAAAACTTCTCCAGAGAGTCTGAACTAGAATTTGTGAAAAAGTCACATTATTTTCAGAGTTAACTCCAATTTAAATAATTATCGGCGTTTTCTTCTAAAAATTTCTCTCCGCTGTTGTAGTAAAGTATTGATAAATCAACTTCTAAGTTGCATATTTCAAAAATTCTAGTTCAGTCTGTCTACAGAGGTCTGAGCTATGCACAGGCAGAAGCATTTCTGATAAAAAAAATGTTTTGAAAATGGGTCATTCTATGTTCCTTATTTATCAAAATATTGTACTGAAATAATTTTTTATTGTAATAATATTCTTAAGACAATTTTATATACATTTTCTAATCTAAGTGACACCCCATACCATAAGTATTATCCATTTATACGCTTTTGTAAAATCACGGTTCCAAACGTAGTCGGATACCTTAAGGCATTTTACATTAATAATTTAATAGTTTCAGTTTTATATTCATCATGTTTTTTATACAAATATAATATTTCAATATTATGTGGGGAGAAAAAAGTGCAATTCCTGGCTTGACAGAAAAAATATTTTTTTAAACATTTTTCTTGAATTTTCTTGTGCAATTAATACTCTAAAAATTGATCCTTCATAAAATCGCACAGGTTGAAAAAATACGAAAATGCAATTATTTTTTTAAAAAAAATGCATAACTTATGTCTTAAAGAGGCATTTTAAGTTTATTTGCGCTTATATATTACATTTATTTTTTTTTTCAAAATTATAAACTTTAAAGTGGTTTTTCTCAGTTTGTGTCTTTTCGATACATTAGTGCATTCAATTATTTACTAGTCATTTCTATTTTTTCCTGTGTGTTATATATAAAGCATGTAACAAAATTAGGGATCCATTTAGCAGTAAACTGAATACTTTTTTTTTAAAAAAAAATTTAATGTAAGAGATATTGGTTATTTCGTTGAATTATAGCATGCATATCAACGTTTTATTGTTTTTCCAAAACTAATTACGTTAATGTAAAATTTATCCCTAAAGAAGCTTATAACATCCTTAAGAATATTACAAAAAAAAATCAGGTCAATAAATTAATAAATACAAAAGGAGTAAAATTTTTAATTTTTCCAAATTTTCTTCCAAAAATTTAAATTTTGTGAATAATATGTGCAAAATTTCATCTCGTATCATTTTCTTGAATAGAACCATTACATGAAATGCTAAAATATAGTTTTTAAACAAATAAACAACAACAAAAAAATATTGTTCAAATAGTACCAAGTCCACTTAGTCACCTAAACATCAAATATATTTGTAATAGCATCAAGGCAACATGACGCAAATATGAAAAAGGGGGCGATTCTAGGTGCAGAAGAAATACGGATACAGAGCAGTGGTCACACTGATAATTGACACGTATGAAATAAATATACGTTTATGGCATAAGCAAAATCATATAATGTTGCTAGTAAGTGTTCAACAGTCGTTAATAATTCTTTGACATTCTTCTATTAATGCATTATTTAAAAAAATGTTGCTTATCAAAAGCATTGGACGTCACAGAAGACGATAATATGTGAGAAAAGGGCGACGCTGGCACCCATTCAGAAATCAGCTATGTCTGTATTTGAAAGGTTTTTTTAATATAGGTAAGATAAACCACTTACTAACTTTCTATTATGTCGAATTTTAAAAGTTCTTTAAAATTTCTGAAGTAATGGATACAGATGAACCTTTTGCACATTTCTTTTATGATTTTTTAAATTTTTTCTCAAAAACATGTAAGGAATTTGGTGTGCGGCTTAGATTCAAGCAAATACGGTATATACATTTTATATATGCACATCTACACTATTAAAATTCGAAGGTAAACAAACGTATGGGACGTCCGCACGATGAGGTGTATCTTTTCACGAACCGCATGACGCAGAAACTCGCCAAAAGTACCAAAAGAACGGGAATGATCTGAGGAATCCGTTTTGATTATTTATATTTCATTGTTCTAATTAATTAAAAAACATTAATTAAAAACTTTAAAACTCGTTTTTTTCCCGCCAGGCGGCGAAGTTCAAATTCTCTTACCTTTTTTTTTTATCAGATGTTTTAAAAATACGATGTAATATTTTTATGAGGCAGACAAAAAAAGTACAGAATCGGAAAGATCATTTACTTCGCCACGATACAGTATAATTTATTTTACAAAATAATGATATATATTTTTTATTTTTTTACAGTTTTTTTCTAAAATGAGTCAAAATCTATCTGTTTTTATGAAAAAGATTTCTAAATCGTTCTGATTGCACTTTCTTTCAGGTTAGTGAAATTATATTCTACACACAAAAAAAAATCATGCTTTTCTTTTTTTTAGAGAATCATTCATTTAAAAAATGAAATTTTATTTAAATCCATAACAGTTTCTTTATTTACAAAAATAATCTCAGCAATCTTTTTTTCCGTTTGTAGGACGATATTATCCGTAATCTGTATAAAGATTGAAAATATTGCTTAAGAATTACGGGTTTAAAAAAAAAATTGTGTTTTTCTTTTTTTTCTTTTTTTGCGAGAAATATTTAAGAATTATTGTTACATTTTTTTTTTTTAAAAATTACCATTGTTTGCTATCGATGTATGAAGTTTGAAAGCATTAACTTAAAAATGTAGCCCGAAAAAAAAATTTTAACTTTATCAAATAACGCAATGCGAAATTGAATATATCTTCCTTTTATTTTAAAGATCTTTTCACTACTTTTCTCCGAAGATTTCGCATCGTGATTGTCTTAAGCGCTTGATTACTGACGGTTATATCCGGGTTCAAAACATCATCATCGCTTAATTTTTATGATTTTTTAAAAAAAATACTCAAAATTCTATTCACACATTTAATAACTTCGCCAGTAATTTTGTAAATGGAAAGATAATTTATTTCTTCACGATACAGTACGCTTTTTTTGACAAAATAATATGATACTTTACATATTTTTTTATGTTTATCTAAAATTAATCAATATCGATGCGTTTATATGAAAATGATTTCTAAACAACTCATACTTTAATCTTTTATAGTTACTGACTTAAAAAATAAAAAGTCGAAAAATTTTTTAAGAATTTTTTTGTGCAATAATGCATTACTTTTTGTGCCGCTAGATGGCTGGACCTGTCAACCAGTTTAACAGTCGGTGAATGTTTTTTTACGATTTTTCAAAAAATATTCAAAATTTTATTGCAGTACTTAATAATTTCTTTATTTATAAAAATAATCTCACGAAACTTTTTTTCCGTGTGTAGAACTATATTATCCGTAATCTGTACAAAGAACCTTCAGAAAAAAAGCAATCGTTTCAATAGATATCGGTAAATTTTTCTTTTATTTATTACTTTTAGAAATTTGATTTTATTAAATATATATATGTTTTTTTTTTCAAAAGGATTATTTCAATTATTTCATTACTAAATTAATTCTTTATTAATTAAAAAGTACATCGTCTGTTATTTTGGATCCAAATACATTTTAGAGACATTTTTAAGCTAATTATATGTAAACGATTGATTGATTTATGAAAATCTGAAATATATTTTATTATTTTAGATTCTTAGAAACTAACTATTATTAAAAAATGATGAAAGTTGTTTTGTTTTACTCTTAGCATCAGAATCTCTTCCTTTTGATTGCTTCAGAATAATTTTTTTTTAAATTCTAACGCAATATTGTTTTTTATAAGTCATATATCGAAATTTGAAGCTATATGTAATCTGTGAGGGGGAGGGGAAGATAGAGCAATAAGTTTACAATAAAAACCAGTGTTATGCCGGGCTATAGAGAGGGGAAAGAAACCTATCTTAAATCAAAAACAAGTTGAATGGAACAAATTTCGAAAAAGGGAAAGTTTTTGACATAATTTTAGAAATCATTCACATTGTGCACGTACAAACACACACGTTTGTTGAGTATCACCAAAGAGCGAAGGGATGATCGACCTGAAAGCCCCCAAGGAGCGAAGGGGTGTTTGACCCGAAGAGCGGTGAGTGCTTAGTTTCTTTTAACTGGAGTGGCAACAGGGGGAGGAAAAGCTCTCCGAAAGGAGGGAGAAAATTCCTCTAGATGAGTTTGAAGGGAGCAGAAGGCTATGGGCGTGCGCGATTTTAATTAACCTTTTTTATGCATCCACGTAAATAGCTTAATAAATGTTTTATTTAAATTGAGAAATACACTCGTAGCCACATCATCTACTTTGCACTCAGTTTATTGTGTAAATGAGTTGTGAATTTGAGTTATGAACAGAGAAATGCAGGTGGCATGAAGGAAAGAGAAAGCCCGTGCAAAGCCGGGTCAGGCAGCAAGTTTATATATTGTATATACATATTATACATATATGTATTATTAATGTTATCTAAATCTAAGTCCAGACATTAATCATTCGATTGTATTCAAAAACATTGTTGCAACAAACTCTCAACTCTTGATATAAAAGAGACACGACTTGTGAATTTCTAAAACTGATGTAAAATTATCTTTTATACTCCGAAACACCTTCCTCCCAAAGTAGATTTCCGCAAAACCCATTTTTAGTGGATCTCTACTCAATAAAATAAACATGCCTGCCAAATTTCAAGTACAATCGGAAAAAGCGAAATTTTTGTTATCAATAATCCTCTCGTCCTCTATGAGTGTCAATTTCCGTAAAGCAATTCAGCAAAAACAACATGCATACTAAATTTAATTTTATTGTAGGTCTAGTATTTTGAAAAGGGAATTTTATTTTATCTATACGCCTCTGTATCTATACGCTCTTACTATAAGAGTCGATTTCCGCTCAATCGGTTCTTAAAGAATATATGTTCAACAAAATAAACACTCTTACGAAATTTCAAATATATGGCTCTAACAGTTTTAAAATGCAAATATGTTTATAAAGTCCTATGACGCATCGCAACGCCTCTTAGGGATCGATTTTCGTAAAATCCTTTCATAGCAGGTCCACGAAAGGAACACGACGACAAAATTTAAAATTTGTAAGACTAACAGTTCTGGAGATAACGAAATGAGTGCGTGAATCGCTTTTCTCCCGTAATATATGAACAGTTTTTAGACATCGAAAATTGATTAAGTTTGTAAGAGCGCAACCCCACACCAGTCGTTCCCACTTAAAATGGGGCGGGGGGGGGCAAATGTAAGAATAATTAACTTCTATATAAAATCTCCTATTTAACATTAAACATTATTTTCCATAATATATTGAAGTCTTAAAATAAACACATAATTATTACTCAACAAAAAATATTGCAAACATAACAATTCCATTCCCAGCTCATTAACTTTTATGGTCTTTGAATGTAAGCTCACACACTTTACTTTCCAATCGAAAACATAAAATAAAATATGGTTATTTAGCAGTTCCAGAAATACGTATACAGTCCAATTAAAATTCGGGGCACTTGGCGTTAGTTTGTCTCACTGAAAAGATGCGTTGATCGCTAGATAAATAAAAGCTGTTTTTTACAGAAGGTTTTCGATGCTGACTTCGAAATATTATATATATAATATACTGTTCGAATTATAATTGGGACAAATGGGGAAAGAGTTATTTTTTTCTAAAACCTTCGACTTAAAACAATCTGTATATTAGTGCGAAGTATGCTTTCCTTCAGTAGAAAATATATTTTCAACCCGTCTAGGCATTCACTGCAGTAGAGTAGCCTACGTGCTCCTGATTTCATCAGCTTGGAAACTCTCTAGTGCAGCCCTTTTCGTCCTTTGCGCTGTTGTCCTCTTAGTCCTTGTCAATCTGCCAACGGTTTTAAATAGGAATTAAGTCTGGGAAATTTTCCGGTCAATCGAGCATTTTTATTTTATTTCCCCCCATAAAAGTATGGACTAATTTCGAGTCGGGACAAAGGGTCAAGTCATGTTGAAATGCTCCATCATATGTTTCCATGAATGGAACAATCCGACAACATAATATTTCTATATACTTGACAGCATTCATCATGTATTTAAGAGGAATTAAGCTACCAGGGCCATTTCTTGTGAAAAAAAAACCCTAAGCATCTGCTTAGAAGGGTGTTTTATAGTCTGTTGGATATGATCTGGTAACAGAGTTTCAACTTCACTTCCATTAACTGCATTTAATTTGTATCCTTGCGCAAATAAATCACACCAAATAACCTTTCTCCAGTCGATAACAGTTCATGTGATTGGCACTTTTAAGCCTATGCTGAACTTTTTTTAATCATTTTCTCAGTTAGGAACAGTTTTTTCCCCGAGTCTTGTTGCCTTAAGGTTACCTTCCAGAAGCCTTTTCCGCGCAGTTGAGATGCTCATTTCAATACCGTTATCCAATCCTTTTAAGTTCTATGATTGTCTTTCTTGGATTTATTTTGGTATTTTTTATTAAAATTTTTTCAATTCTTGGAGTAGTTTCCGCTTGTGCCCAGATTTTTCTTTTGTTTTTGGAGACGATGACCCACACAGAGTTTTGAAATGTTCTTAGAATTCTTGAAACTCTTAATTCGATTACACCAACTGCCATAGTTATATCTCTCACAGTCATGAGTGTGTTCATTAAGAGAAATTTATTTTAGAACAGTTACTCGGAGTAATATCAATCTTGGAAGAAGTAAGAGTAACATGTGTTATAAAGAACGCAAAATTGAAATTACCATCTTCCCCACTGAACGGCTCACAACTTAGCTCCTGATACTCCAAACTGAATAAATTATAGTCAAAGTCGATCTGTCTCACTACCTAATGATATACATACAGATATAACGGATTTGAGTTGGTTCGGGATATCATTAATAATCACATACCAACTCAAATAAGACAAACATGTTTTTCCCAGCTAATTTGAACTGTAAAGTATATGGATAAAATTATAGCTTATTTATAATACATATCTCAATAAATTTATTTATAACTATACCATATATATATATATATATATATATATATATATATATATATATATATTTTATAAATTTTTATTTTATTTTATAATTTTTTAATTTTGTTTGAAAATGATGGAACATTATCTTTTATATTCGCCATTGATATTCTGAAGTGTTTTGGTATTTTAGGATTCATATATTTCAATTTTTAAATTGATAATTGTGATTGTTTTTATATATTTAAATATTTTTCATTCATATGATGGGCTGCTTTGCGCCTGCATGTGTGTGAATTTACTTGTGTATAATGTCTTAATGATTCGAATATAAATTTTAAGACCAAAAAAATATATAGTTGATTTTGATTTCTTAATAGAAACAGAATTTTAGCTATTGATAATATATTTTGTTTACATTTGATTGCTTTTTAACTATTGTGTTTTTTGAATTTTTTAATATGTTTGTTTTTTCAATGTTCGTTTTTAAAATATATTTTAATGGTATTTCAATGTTTATTTTCTTATATACATATATATATTAATATATGCTGTCTCTGAGTCATGTGCTGTTGAGGGTTTCACGAAGATCGATTTAACATTTTTTATTCATGTGTTTGTCATGAATATTCATATGTTAATCTCATGGTGTGTGAATTGACATGAGGGTTTAGTTCCGAGTAAGTGGATAAGGAGAATATAAAGTAATTTTTAATGGAATTTATATATATATATATATTAACTCAAACACATAATGATATTAAAGATTTATATATTTTTAAAGACTGGCAACTTGGCTTTCAATTTTGATTGTCATTGCTCGGTGGTACAATATGATGGTGTTTGTGCTATCGTCAATCAATTACCATTAGAGAGAGAATGATATTTTTTGGTTATGATGGAATATGATAAAATGAGACAATTACATAAGAGTGATTTGGAGGAATATAGAAGGCGCAGACAATATGAGACAGCATGCAAAAAAATTATAAATAATATAAAAATAAAAAAACGTTAGCTTCTTGTTCGTTGGTTAATGAGAAATTTACGAAATTAGGAATGCATGATAATGAAAACATTAAGAGATATAAAACGCGTATTATTTGGAATACTGGTTTTGTAGGAAATTACTATGATGTATCGAAATGGAGAAATTATGAATCGAAATGTAATTATTTTAAATATGACGAAACATTTAATAATAAGTATCATAGTGATTCAGATCATTTAAAATTGAGATTTAGAGAATGTGGGGATAAAGATGCAAAACCTGCCCCATGATGCAAAATGAACAGAAGAATGAAGAATCAGAATTTAAGTTCTGTAAGACATTCAACTGCATTTATATGTTGACATGTGGTGTTTGCGGATTTAGATATATAGGTCAAACATCAGGAGCTATGAACCTGAGAATCAACCAACATAGATCCGACATTGGAAAAAATACAACAACAAAAAATATAGGAAGAATACAAATACAACATTTTAATAAACATGGCTTTGAAGATGTTGCGTTGAATATTATTAAAATTGTTCCAAATAAGATAAATAGACTATGGTATGAAAATGTTTACATTGGTATTTATAATGCTATGTATCCTTACGGATTGAATGTGATATGGAATAATAAGAATTTAATACAAGCAGTGAAACAAAATGATAAAGAATCTATTTATAATAGTAGAAATAATAGTAATAAGAGAAAAAGAGTTGGTAAGGGTGGACGCAAAAAGAGAGAAAATAGAGATATAGATACAGTTAAAAAAGAAGTAAATATTTTATTACAAGACTTTGAGAATAGTTTTAGTGTTGGAAAAATAAAGTATTTTTTATTTGGACTTAAAAAACAGGAAATAATAATAGTTTTAAAATTATTAAAAAGTATTAGATTAAAAGATAATCATGGATCACACTTGTTGATGGATTTGTGCAAATATATTGCAAATAGATTAAAAATAAAAATAGACTCTAAGGAGGTTTATAATATAGAATATTGTACTTTGCTATACATGAATAAATCATATAATGGGATACAATTTTTCTGAAATATTTAGGAAACACATGGATTTATTTCCGATGAAAATGTGTTAATAAAGCGAGCGTTCAAGTATAATAAAAAATTAGTAGATCAATTTTCAACTATAATAGTATTAAGGAATTGATGGATAAAAAAAATGTTGTTGCAATGAATACAAGAATTACGTAGATGAATATCATGGGCACGTAATAACTGGCAACTTAGAAATTGTACAGGATCAGAAATTGAGAGGAATTATGAGCAAAGGTACTGGTTATCGATTGACTATTTCAAACAGCAATTCAAATGTGAGAAAACAACTATCAGAAGATATTAATAAATTTATTCTAAATGTTGCAATTAAATATAATTTACCTACTCAGGCTTTTAAAGAATATGGTTTTCATGTCCTCAAGGACTTAATGAATTTTAATTTTAGAACAAAAAATGAAGATTGTTATAGAAAAATTAAGGGACCAATAGAAAACTTACAAAACACTTTGTGATCGTTTATGTAGATAAAGTACCAGGAAATTATGCAATTATATGTAAATATTATTATAGTAAATTAATAAATGATCATATACAAAATAATAATGCATATGATGTAAGTAAATTTAGTATGAAAGAAATTAACAACAGATTATTTGCATTTGGTAAACAATTAAATATTTCTAGCAATAAAATTATATATCCCCATATATTTCTGACTCCTAAATTTCATAAGAATCCAATCAAATTCCGCAGTGTAACAAATGGGTTCAATACTTATATATCAAAATCGGGAAGAATTTTACAGACCATATTACAAGATACAATAGACAAATTTAAGGATACTTCTATTATAAAAAACAGCCATGATGTAATAAAGAAAGTTGATCAACAAGAGGTATTTTCTGCGTATGGGTTCGATTTCGAGGATTTATTTAACTCCATTAAAATAGAAGATATAATTCAGGTACTTTCAGTTGCATATGAGAAATATGATTTGAATAATTACATTAGTTCTGAAAAGTTCAATACACTTATTCGTTTTGTTATACAGGAGAACTTCATTATTTTTGAGAACAAACTTTATAAACAAATCAAAGGATTGCCTCAGGGTGGCCCGGCTAGTAATAGTCTCGCTAACCTGTATTTACACCATTATGAAATAGTTCGAAGAAAGGAACCCTCTTGCCTCTTGTTAAGATACATAGATGATTTAATTGTTATAGGTCATGATAGAGAATTTAAACCTAACATTAATTTTTATCCGGAATACCTAAAATTAATACAGACGAATTTTAACTCAAACAAAGTTGAATTTTTGTGTGTGTGTGTGTGTGGATTTGGATTTAACTATTATTGACAACAAATTATATAGCAATATATATGATAAAAGGGAAGCATTTAAATTCAATGTCATAAAGATACCAAACTTCAATAGTTGTCTTCATATATGTGTATTTAGAAATATAATTTTAAATTTTCTGTTGAGAAATAATAATTTAACAACGCACAATATTGATAGATTCAAAAATATCCAGAAATTTATATTAATGTGCATACAAAATGATTATCCCATCAATTTCCTGAGAAAATATATAGATCAGAAATATTTCTTAAAAATATTTTTAAACTCGTAAATGCACAAATCCACCACACAACATTAGGCCCACAAAGTCAGCTTGTTAGTGGTCCAGCTGTGAAGAATTTGTGCATTCCACACACAGGTTACATTTTAATATACATTTTAATACACACACAATTAAAACAATATTTACACGACTATATATACACTTTAAAATTATTTATTACCAGTTAAACATTTATGTATAATCAGACATTTATGACCAATCAATCAAGCAAGTCTTTTGCATGTGATATGGTTTGCATCTCATGACAAGTGTTCATACTCTGGTGTTGGATCAAGAATCGATTGGATTGACATGGTTGGATGTTATGAACAAAATATGTGTATTTGATATATTAAAAATGAAATGTCGTGCAATAAGAAATGGATCATATTCTTGATGGGATACTGTTTGGTGAGTCTTTAATGATTTACTCTATTCATTTGTGAATATACTGTATTTTTAATGATTTACTCTATTCATTTGTGAATATACTGTATTTTTAATGTGAACATTCGGTTTTTAGAAATTTTTAGTTTGAACTTTCAGATTTTTTAACTTGAACTTTCGGATTTTTTAACTTGAACTTTCGGATTTTTTAACTTGAACTTTCGGATTTTTTAACTTGAACTTTCGGATTATTTAACTTGAACTTTCGGATTATTTAACTTGAACTTTCGGATTATTTAACTTGAACTTTCGGATTATTTAACTTGAACTTTCGGATTATTTAACTTGAACTTTTGGATTTTTAACTTGAACTTTCGGATATTTTAACGTGAACTTTCGGATTTTTAACTTGAACTTTCGGATTTTTTAACTTGAACTTTCGGATTTTTTAACTTGAACTTTCGGATTTTTTAACTTGAACTTTCGGATTTTTTAACTTGAACTTTCGGATTTTTTAACTTGAACTTTCGGATTTTTTAACTTGAACTTTCGGATTTTTTAACTTGAACTTTTTGATTTTAGATAATTTTTTATTTGAACTTTCGGATCTCAAATATTTTTTGATTTGAACTTTCGGATCAGGAATTTATTTTTTCTACCTTTACAACTATTTTAAAGATGTGTGCATAATCTTGGAAGTTTGAGGGTTCACTTATATTATGTACTAAATTGTTTTTAAATTTTAATATTGCAATATCTTTCGAATGTGATGGCGAATAGTTTTATTTTTCAAGTATAATGATTTAATTTTAACTTTTTAATTTTTTTTTTTTTTTCTGAAATTTGAAAATTTTCCAATTAAATTACCAAGTTGCAATAGGGGGAAAGTTGGCGCCATCAAACTAGTTTAACCCCACTTATCGGTCCTAAGTCCGAGATTGCACTTGGATATTTTATAAATTTTTATTTTATTTTATAATTTTTTAATTTTGTTTGAAAATGATGGAACATTATCTTTTATATTCGCCATTGATATTCTGAAGTGTTTTGGTATTTTGGGATTCATATATTTCAATTTTTAAATTGATAATTGTGATTGTTTTTATATATTTAAATATATATATATATATATATATATCTAACACTGTTTCATAAAAAATGGAGAAAATAGCTTTTCTCAATTTTTTACTTCGTTTTGAAAAATTTCTTAACATTTGTAAGTAATTTGATTTTGTTTAAATGTGAAATAAACATTAAAGTATTTTTGACTTATTTTGACATCTTAAATAATTTCTACAGAAATATGTACGTTCGGTGAAGCCTGCAAACAGTCATGGATTAATAATCGATAGACTGTAAGTTTCAGACTCTCTTTCCCTTTATCAAAACAAAACTTATCTTATGATATATTGCGTCTGACTCATATTCAACACGCCGTGACCTAAAATATCATATGATAACTAGAAAACAAGATAGCGAATCAAATATTAATTATGCCATCTGCTTCGGGTGCAAAATTACGAATCATAGTTGCTAAGTGAAATTCGTTTTTAAATGAAGTTGAAATCTGACATGTGTGATAATATTTCAACTTCTGAAAAATGAGATAAGGTGTAAACAAAATGCTAAATATAATGAACATCTAATCTAAAATTGTCAAGATCGATAAATTTTCATTTCTGACGGAACAAAAATTTATTTTTATCTAAAACATTCCTTTGGGCCTTTTGCATATTATCAAATGAAACATAACATTTTGAAAAATAAAAACTGCTATATAATAAACAAGTAATATAAAAAATAATTTTAAGTCAATCCGTATTTAGATCAACAAAGGAAAAATTTTATTTTATCTACTTTTTATTAAATAGTTACAATTAATATAAATATGTATATACAGAGTGTTTTTTTTCCAGGTATAGAAGTTTAAGTTGGCATTACTTTCCAAGATGGCGACCGATTTAACAGCTGTCAAGTGATTTATTCTTAGTTTAGTTTGGCAATTCATCATGAATAGACTCACGCCCGAACAACGCTTTCAAATTGTGCAATTTTATTTCGAAAATAATGGTCGATTTTCATAAGCGAATTTTGTTTAGCGATGAAGCGCACTTCTGGTTGAATAATTACGGCAACAAACAAAACTGCCGCATTTGGAGTGAAGCTAATCCACAAGTGTATGTCAAAACACCGTTACATCCAGAAAAACTGACTGGTGCGCTTTATGGGCTGGTGGAATGCTTCTTCAAAACCCATGAAGGCCACAACGTTACAGTCAATGGTGATCGGTATAGAGCCATGATTACTAACTTTTTCATTCCTGAATTGAACAATCATGATGTCCAGGAGCTGTGGTTCCAACAAGACGGTGCAACATGTCACACAGCTCGTGCCACAATCGATTTATTGAAAGACACGTTTGGTGACCGCCTAATTTCACGTTTTGGCCCTGTGAATTGGCCTCCAAGATCTTGTGATTTACCACCGCTAGACTATTTTCTGTGGGGCTATGTAAAGTCATTGGTCTATGCGGATAAGCCACAAACGCTTGACCATTTGGAAGACAACATTCGCCGTGTTATTGCCGATATACGGCCCCAAATGTTGGAAAAAGTCATCGAAAATTGGACGTCCAGATTGGACTACATCCGAGCCAGCCGTGACAGTCCTATGCCAAATCATATTTAAAATGTAATGCTACAAGATTATCTTTCGAATAAAAAAAATTGATGTCAATCGAATAATACATCGGTGTTTTATTGCAATTTAAATTTCTGTACCTTTAAAAAAACACCCTTTACATTGGACAGAATCATAACATTAAATGGAATTTATTTATTATTTATTATCATCAAAGTATCATATTGTCATCCACAACAATCATGTCTACAAAATTGCTGCTGAACTGAATGCTTTATAACGTGAGGAATTTTTTTTTTTAAAGTTTTGACCCAAGTCGCTAAAAATGAATCCAACGTGGCTGTATCTGTAATTCTTCAAAAAATAGTTTCATTCTAATAATTTTTAATTAATTGTAATTAAATTATCATACTTTACCCAAATCCATAGTGTATAGAAAATTGCAACTCACACGAGCGCTTTAAAATGTGAGAAAAAAAACCTTTTCAAGTTTTGATACAAATCGCCAAGAGGGTTGTTAATTCGCCAAAAATGATGCCAACGTGGCTGTATTTGTAATTCTTTGAATAATTAATTTTTTCTCAATTAACTTTTATTTATCATATTTAAATTACTCTATTGTCATCCAAAACAATCATGTATATAAAATTTCAGCTCAATGGAGGGCTGTAAAATGTATTTTATTAACGATTGAAAATTCCACGAAGATAAATAAATAAACTCATGTCCATAACTTAAGAATTATATATATTTAGAATCACACAGAAATTGAACTCAAATAAAACTTTCACCTATAGAATTATCACACACATCTTGAAAAAGAATATGCAAATTACAGGAAACCACCAGATGGCGCGGATAGTACGTCACAATGACGAGAGTGTAAGAGAGGGGTATATAAGGAATAGTGGCAAAGAAACAAAATTGTTCACAAGCGCTTTAAAATCCTTTCAGTGCAATAACCGCATAGTAAAGGCACAAAGAAAGCATTTGGATGATTTTTACGTGGTAGAATTATTGGACGACTGGAATGTGGACGTACCCAGCTGGAAGTATCCTAGGAAGTTGGAATCACCCGGAGTATCACCTCCAGCCTTTGGCAACGATTTCAAGATGATGTTAATTTGAGTAGATGTAACAGCACAGGTCGGCCCCGAGTTACAACACCGAATGAGGACTGGTATTTGGCAGCTACTGCCAAAAGAAACAGACGGAGCATAGCATTAAACCTATTTCGTCAGCTCTCTTCAGCTACCGGTACGACAGTTTCAAGGCAAACCGTGTACAGACGCTTAGGGCACATTGATCTATATGCTCGTAGGCCTGTCAGATGTGTTCCACTTACCGCAACTCACTGTCTCCTGCGATTAACCTGGAGTAAAGAACATACATTGTGGACACCGCAACAGTGGTCTTGTGTGATGTTTTCTTTCTCTCTCTTTCTCTCTCTCTCTCTTTCTCTCTCCGACGAGTCCAGGTTTAGTTTATAGTCTGATTCTTGCCGGACATTAATATGGAGAGTGCCAGGGACTCGTTACCACCAAAATAACACCATTTCACGACGCCGTTACGGTGGTGCAGGATGAGGAGGAATAGGGGGAATTATTCTTGGTTCCAGAACTGACTATCTATCACGCCCCATCTATCGGGATGTTATTCTGGAACACCACGTACGTTTTTTTAGGGACACCATGGGTGCTGAATTTCTGTTTATGGATGACAACGCCCGTCCTCACCATGCAAACATTGTAGACGAATTCCTTCAATCGGAGGAAATCATCCGTATGGATTGGTCAGCTGTAACGATGACAGGCCCATCTATCGGGATGATATTCTGGAACACCACGTACGTTTGTTTAGGGACACCATGGGTGCTGAATTTCTGTTTATGGATGACAACACCCGTCCTCACCATGCAAACATTGTAGACGAATTCCTTCAATCAGAGGATATCATCCGTATGGATTGGTCAGCTGTAACGATGACAGGCCCCATCTATCAGGATGATATTCTGGAACACCACGTACGTTTGTTTAGGGACACCATGGGTGCTGAATTTCTGTTTATGGATGACAACGCCCGTCCTCACCATGCAAACATTGTAGACGAATTCCTTCAATCGGAGGATATCATCCGTATGGATTGCTCAGCTGTAACGATGACAGGCTCCATCTATCGGGATGATATTCTGGAACACCACGTACGTTTGTTTAGGGACACCATGGGTGCTGAATTTCTGTTTAAGGATGACAACGCCAGTCCTCACCATGCAAACATTGTAGACGAATTCCTTCAATCGGAGGATATCATCCGTATGGATTGGTCAGCTGTAACGATGACAGGACCCATCTATCGGGATGATATTCTGGAACACCACGTACGTTTGCTTAGGGACACCATGGGTGCTGAATTTCTGTTTATGGATGACAACGCCCGTCCTCACCATGCAAACATTGTAGACGAATTCCTTCAATCGGAGGATATCATCTGTATGGATTGGTCAGCTGTAACGATGACAGGCCCCATCTATCGGGATGATATTCTGGAACACCACGTACGTTTGTTTAGGGACACCATGGGTGCTGAATTTCTGTTTATGGATGGCAACGCCCGTCCTCACCATGCAAACATTGTAGACGAATTCCTTCAATCGGAGGATATCATCCGTATGGATTGGTCAGCTGTAACGATGACATGCCCCATCTATCGGGATGATATTCTGGAACACCACGTACGTTTGTTTAGGGACACCATGGGTGCTGAATTTCTGTTTATGGATGACAACGCCCGTCCTCACCATGCAAACATTGTAGACGAATTCCTTCAATCGGAGGATATCATCCGTATGGATTGGTCAGCTGTAACGATATCAGGCTCCATCCATCGGGATGATATTCTGGAACACCACGTACGTTTGTTTAGGGACACCATGGGTGCTGAATTCTGTTTATGGATGACAACGCCCGTCCTCACCATGCAAACATTGTAGACGAATTCCTTCAATCGGAGGATATCATCCGTATGGATTGGTCAGCTGTAACGATGACAGGCCCCATCTATCGGGATGATATTCTGGAACACCACGTACGTTTGTTTAGGGACACCATGGGTGCTGAATTTCTGTTTATGGATGACAACGCCCGTCCTCACCGTGCAAACATTGTAGACGAATTCCTTCAATCGGAGGATATCATCCGTATGGATTGGTCAGCTGTAACGATGACAATCCCCATCTATCGGGATGATATTCTGGAACACCACGTACGTTTGTTTAGGGGACACCATGGGTGCTGAATTTCTTTTATGGATGACAACGCCCGTCCTCATCGTGCAAACATTGTAGACGAATGCCTTCAATCGGAGGATATCATCCGTATGGATTGGTCAGCTGTAACGATGACAGGCCCCATCTATCGGGATGATATTCTGGAACACCACGTACGTTTGTTTAGGGACACAATGGGTGCTGAATTTCTGTTTATGGTTGACAACGCCCGTCCTCACCATGCAAACATTGTAGACGAATTCCTTCAATCGGAGGATATCATCCGTATGGATTGGTCAGATGTAACGATGACAGGCACCATCTATCGGGATGATATTCTGGAACACCACGTACGTTTGTTTAGGGACACCATGGGTGCTGAATTTCTGTTTGTGGATGACAACGCCCGTCCTCATCATGCAATCATTGTAGACGAATTCCTTCAATCGGAGGATATCATCCGTATGGATTGGTCAGCTGTAACGATGACAGGCTCCATCTATCGGGATGATATTCTGGAACACCACGTACGTTTGTTTAGAGACACCATGGGTGCTGAATTTCTGTTTATGGATGACAACGCCCGTCCTCACCATGCAAACATTGTAGACGAATTCCTTCAATCGGAGGATATCATCCGTATGGATTGGTCAGCTGTAACGATGACAGGCCCCATCTATCGGGATGATATTCTGGAACACCACGTACGTTTGTTTAGGGACACCATGGGTGCTGAATTTCTGTTTATGGATGACAACGCCCGTCCTCACCATGCAAACATTGTAGACGAATTCCTTCAATCGGAGGATATCATCCGTATGGATTGGTCAGCTGTAACGATGACAGGCCCCATCTATCGGGATGATATTCTGGAACACCACGTACGTTTTTTAGGGACACCATGGGTGCTGAATTTCTGTTTATGGATGACAACGCCCGTCCTCACCGTGCAAACATTGTACATTGTAGACGAATGCCTTCAATCGGAGGATATCATCCGTATGGATTGGTCAGCTGTAACGATGGCAGGCCCCATCTATCGGGATGATATTCTGGAACACCACGTACGTTTGTTTAGGGACACCATGGTTGCTGAATTTCTTTTTATGGATGACAACGCCCGTCCTCACCATGCAAACATTGTAGACGAATTCCTTCAATCGGAGGATATCATCCGTATGGATTGGTCAGCTGTAACGATGACAGGCCCCATCTATCGGGATGATATTCTGAACACTACGTACGTTTGTTTAGGGACACCATGGGTGCTGAATTTCTTTATGGATGACAACGCCAATCCTCACCGTGCAAACATTGTAGACGAATGTCTTCAATCGGAGGATATCATCCGTACGGAATGGGCAGCATACTCACCGGGACTTAAATCCAATAGAGCATGTGTGGGGATATGCTTGGCCGACGAATCGCAGCCCGTCAACTCCCCTCCCACCTGTCTACCAGAACTTCGGAAGGCATTGCTTGATGAGTGGTGTATTATTCCCCAAGATCAGATTGATAATTTGATACTCAGCATGCCTAGGCGTTGTAAGGTCTGTATTGCATCATCCGGGGGAGACATACTCCGAATTAACCTTATACTAACCATGTCGTACTGTTTTTTGTAAGTAGGTTTTTTTTGAAATTTGCTCCAGGGAGTAAAAATTGCAATTTTGATTAATTATGTCAAACACATAGCATCTTTTTTTATCTTTACCTTTTGTTTAATAAATAGACTTTACAAATAACTCAAATTATTTTTGCTTCTGTCCCTTTTTTGCCTGAACTTAATTATCCTTAATTTATGGGCATACGTGTACATAAAAAGTGTGAGCTAATAGTAGGAATTGAAAAAGGATACCAAATGAAAAAATAATAGGCACTGCTGGTCATTAAAACTTCAACACCATGACAGAAAGCAAATACTAAAATGATATTTATTGTACGAAAACGTATGCTATGAAGAATAAATGATTAAATATTTAAGCAGTTTGAAGGTTTACAGGGGTGAGGAATTAACAGAAACAGCTGCCACAATTGGCACCTGAAACACGGTTAGACTTGGATGACAGAAACGGACAACTCTCATTCCATAATACTTCAAGTCTATGTAACACTTTATCGACCATAACAGCTGAGGAAGTGTTGTGGGATAGTCTCTCTGCAACCCAAGACCGGACATTGCCAATGGTTGACAAATCTAGAAATCATGTTTTAAAAATTAAATACCCTCTGTGTCGAGGGGGGTCAGAACACGATGTGCAGCATATGCAGGGTGTTTGGTAGGTTTCGAAGATAGTGCACAACCACTAGACGCACGATGTGTCAAAATGTATCGATCTGTGTTCAAATTACAATCGATCCGAAAAAGATATGTGCGCGTCGCTTACTCAATGTATGCCCAAACCATCACACCAGGTACAGGGCTCTATACCATTGCTTCTCAAACTTTCCCTATTTGTGACCCTCTATTCAGTTACAATTTCCATCGCCCCCCTTCCACACAATACCAATATATTGCATTCAATAATGCAATACTTTACCACTAAAGCTACGATACGGCATTAACCTCAGTGATAAACGTGTCGCTCAACAAAAGCGATAATTTCCCCGGACGTATATATACGTATTTAAAAATTCGATCTCTTCTGTGAACTGATATTCGTAAAATTATTCCGAAGGCTTAGGATTTAATTATTTCAGAGAATTTCCTTTTTTTTCTCTTCTTACCCCCCCCCTCCATACATCCCATACGCGTGCCTCAGTGGCATTGGGCGCGTAATTTTTAAGCGGCAGTCAAGGGATTAATTATAAACCGCACAAATTACCCAGGTAAATAATCATTTTTAGATATAATTTTTATATAACAAGCCCATGAGATCACTGGTAACCATTAAGCTTGTTTGTAACTTGGTATTTTTAAATTAATTATAAAAGACATCGTGCAGTATTGATGTGAACTTTATGTGTACTAAATGTGTATTTTATTTTTTATTATGCCAGAATGTATCTTGTTTGGTTATTTTCCATCAATTAATAATTTTCGAAATAATATTTTATGATCGTTTTTTTAATATGCTCGCGAGATTTATCACACTTCCCCAAGGGGGAGCGCCCCACAGTTTGAGAAACGCTGCTCTATACCGATATTGAACACCAACAGGCAACGAGCGGTCTCCTCGGAGCCTCCAGACACGAAAACGGCAATCAGAATACTGCACATAGAATTGGGGCGCTTCTGAAAAGACGCCAGTGCATCCAGTTTTGTCATTCCACCCACCAGAATTGCTACTGCTGGGATCGACGTCGCACCGTACAGCAAAGACGCCTGTTTCCTATCTAATGCTCCGTGGTGTGATTTTCCCAGCGTTTATCAAACTGTCAGGGGAGGACCAACAAGGGGAGCGTCATAACTCTACGAGTGGGTCGTGAGCCTATTGAAAAGTCAAAAACAAAACATTATTTAAGAAAATTATTAATGTATAAAAGGTAAACAAACAAAATACATTCTAACATAATGAAACGTAAAATACGCATTTACACTAATATAATACACTTATAAATGAATCAGTACTGCACAATGCTAAGTTAAGAACAAATTAAATATTTACCAGTGACCCCCATGGGCTGGTCATATACAAAGTATATCCAAAAATTAATATTTATCTTGATCATCTGAACCGTTTATAATTAATACGATTAAAAAATACGCGATTCAGTCTCAAATACCACTGTTGTCCACGTAAGCACGCGTACGGGATGCATTGGAGGGGGAGAAAAGGAATAAATAATCAAATCCTCTGAAATAAGTAAATTCTTAGCAAACACTGTCAATGTCCTTTTATTGCATTCCAAAGCTTTCGGAATATTTTTATGGATAGCAGTGCACAGAAAAGATCGTACTTTGGAAAGAAGTATACATACGTCTAAGACAATTAACGCTTTGGCTGAGCGAGACGTTTATATACGCTGGTGGGACTTAAGAGGTTAAAACCATAGTGTAGATTTAGCGTGAAGTATAGTATTATTGGTTTCAATACATTGTTGTTGTATGGAGGGGACGCGTTGAAAGTTATAATTGAATATTGGGTCGCAAACAGTAAAAGATTGAGAAATACTGGATATTGCAAGATCAAACTCAGAAAATATCTGTCCTGTCGAGCGCTAGTCGTGGGATGACGTTTAGGCTCTTCATACCATTCGGCATGACCTTCATCAAAGCATTAATTCATTTTTGCATAACAGTCATTGGATTTCAGCCAGTGCGAAGGGCTATATCACGAAACGGTAACCCACATTCTCGATAGACAACCATCTTCTCTCTATGGAATCCTTATATTTGTTGGTAAGCATTTCTTCTTATTCGAGGCATGGTACGATATTCTGAGAAAACTCCGACCTTCAAAGCGCTTTCCGAATTAAAATTAATACAATTTTCCTTTTATGCAGTGCTTCAGATGTTGTTTCACCCTTTGCGTTGTCTAAATACGCTGAAATACTAATCATTTGTATGTATTAAACTCTTCTTCCTTTCATTTGATTTTGACGTTCGACAGATCATGCCTTCCTTCCTTTGAATATGGAGTGTATAGTGAAGAGAATATATGTGTGGAAGTGTATATGAAAAATCTTATCACGTAGAAAAAAATATAAGAGTAGACATTTTTTAAAAAATTTTTCTTTTCATTTGGAGTTTTTGTGGATCGCAATTCCATAACTAAACTTAAGATTTTGCATCACAAATTATTGTACCTGGTTTAAACAGTCTACAAATCAAAAGCTGTATATTTTAGCATTATGAAAATTAGAATTAATTGAATCATAGACCGAGCAATAAAAAAAATTAAATTTTTCTTTTCAATATATTAATTTAGAAATATATAAGTATGTTGCATTTAAACATTATAAAAGTGCATTTCAAATAGTTTCTGATTACCACTTTCATGATGAAAAGTTCATTGTGAAATATTGTTAATATTTTGCATCATTCTGTTTCGGAAGTTTAAAAACTCTATAATTTGATAACACTAAAATTGTCTTTTTGACATATGCTAGGAAAAAGGGTCTCAATTGCGCTTATATCATTAAGTAGAAGAACGAAACATCTAAAATTAGAGTGTAACACTTTTTTTAAAAAATAATAAACTATGCAAAACATATTTATTTGTATATTATTATGCATATATAAAAAAAAACATATTTTCTCGATAACATGCTATGCATTGTTTAAATTAAATTTACGTTCTATTATGTTTTATATAATCAATTCAAACAAAGAGAGAGAGAGAGAGAGAGAATAATATAAAAAACACCATAAGTGTACTCCTACGTAGATTTTCAGCCTTTTTTTTCTTTTTGAGTCAAACTTAAGAGTGAAACATAATTTAATATTTATGCTGCAAAAAAAGGGGATCTCACATCATATTAAAATAAATCTAAGGTTAATTTCGAATGAAAAAATAGCATTTTCTTGGCGATGGCTGCCTTAATTTTTACATTTCGTTCATTTAGCAATTATAAATCATATTTATTAACTCAATTTTTGTGATGATTTTTTAAAAAAAATTTACATCAACTTTTTTTTTTGTAAATTTCCCACCATTTGCATTATGTTTTAATAATTGTCACATTTTTTTCTTTTAAAAACATTTATTGAATTATTTTTCAGACATTATGCATTAATCTTCATTTTGATAAAGCTTATAAGAAATAATAAACTGTAGCTTATTTTATTGTAGCTAAATTCACTGCGTGTTTCCAATTTCATACAATTTTAATCGAATAAGTATTAAAATTCGAAACAATGTTATAGGAAAGTAAATATATAATGATTTAAAAACTATCAATCTAGATAATCTTGAAAAAGAAATAAGTTAATGAAGATTGTGTTTTTGAAATGTTCAATTAGATAAAGAATATTTTGAATAATAATAAAAAAAGGAATCGAAGCATTTGAAATCAAACCATTTTAACCACAACGGGCATATATGTATTAAAAAACACATTATTTCAACACAAATTTTAAAAAGTAAATTTAAACTTTAATAAAACATAAAATGAAGTACTTTGTCAAACAAATGAATTAAATTTCCCCCTCTATTGATAAGTGTTAATTCTTTACAACTATACTATTATTGTAAGATTCTGCTATTGGCGACTTCAAAATTAAAAAAAAAATACATCAACCATGTCCGCTTTTTTATGCATTAATTTTAAATGGTAAGCTTTTTTTATCCGAAAATATGCCAAGTGGAGATCTAAATGACGAGAACAAATGGTTCTTCAGATAAATATGACAGTCAAATAAAATTCTTAATAACTATTCTCTCAGATTCTTATCTTTCTTGAATTCCTGATTACATGTTAATTTCTGTGATCGATCCTTTTTTCTAACAAAACATTGATTAATTTTTATACGAGTTCTTCAATACAATGCACACTATAAAAAGGATTTTTATTGCTGCTTTAATATAATTTTAAAATTTAGTTCATTATTGGTGTAAGAGAGGATTTTAAAAGTGGTCTGATTCAATTTATTGAATGCTGAATCATTAGTTACTACAGTACACGAATGGCATTGGTGAAAGGACCTTCTAAATTTGCGCATCCGTCAAGTGACGAGGATACGACAACTGATCTGATTCCTCTCTCCTAGCTACCACACCAACAAGTAGAAAGACGTTTAGCCTCGACAGATTCAACTTAAACCGGGCCTATCTACACTGTGGGTCTTTACGGGTACTAATATTCGAATCTACGACACTCCTGCCACTTCTTCACCATAACCACAAGGTTACCCAGGGCTATAAGAATATCTTTGAAAAGGAAATGTTGTGAACATGAATGTAAATATGTGGTTTACTGTTTTTTATATTAATTGCAATACATTATCAAATGTGCAGATGCTTGTTATGAATATAAAAAAAGTCAGCTTTAATTAAGCATTTTACGGAAGATGAATTTTTAAGAAAGCTTGGCAAAGACACTATCAGAAACCTTTATTGCAGCGTTTTTTAAACTGTAGTAGCATGCTGAAAATTTGGAAACAAAAGATTATTTAAGAAAATTATTCATTTACATAAAGTAATTCTGAAATAATAAAAAAATAAATAAATACATATTTACACTGATATAATACTCTTATGAGTGCATTAGTATTGCACAGTGTGTATTTTGAAATTAATTTAACAATACTAAATTCAGAACAAGTTTAATAATTACCAGTGACCCCATGGGATTATCATATAAAAAACTATATCAAAAAAATAACATTGATCTTGATAATTTTTACGGCTTAGAATTAATCCCTTAAGTGTCAGTTACGCAAATCGCTCATCGTTTTTCCCGTAGGAAAATCACGTGGAATAAGTCAATCCTTCGCAAACACTGTCAATCTATTTGTATTGCCTTCGGAATAATTTCAAAGATAGCAGTACACAGAAAGGATCGTAATTCAGAAAGACATTTTATACGACCTGGGCAGCTATCGTTTTAGTTGATCTGGACGTTTATATACGTCGGTGGCACTTAAGAGGTTAAATTCATATTGTAGCCTTCGCGTCAAAGTATAGCGTTATTGAATTCAATGCATTATTGTTGTCTTGAGGGGGGGACGACAGAAATTATGATTAAATATTGGGTTGCAAAAAGTGAAAGTTTGAAAAGCACTGCTTTATTCCATATATGTTATGTTTCGTTTTGTATAAATATAGTTGAACAAATATTTTGACTAAATGGCGGCAATGTAATTTTTTTTTCGACAATTGGGACAAGTTAAGTTTATCAAATGAAGTCACATCAGGGTACACAGTAATTATGGAAATAAGTTTTTGAAAACTTTTTCTTCGTCTGATTTTTTCAAGTTCGGGAAGTACTAGTAGTTTCTGGTAATAATATCGTTTCTGAAAATATGCAATTTGGCGTCAAAAGCATTGAGAATTGAAGATAATATTTTTATTTGTGACTTGAGGCTTTAAATTCGATTATCTGAAATGTTGGCATTTTTCGGTAAAAACGCGACTGATCACTCGCGTTTATTCGCAAAACTTCATAGTGAACTTTGTTATTTTGAAATAAAATGCTAACCCTTTTGATCGTAGACATGCCCAAGTAATTGTTTCGCGTCCCATCAATGACACGCGAGACATTGGTCCGCCATTCCTGGCCTAGAACATGTGAGTTAGGTTACCACATTGGCGACTTTATATAAAATGGTGAAAACTTTGGATCGCCTCCACGAGCAAGAACAAAAAAGAAACTTTCTTCACCCTTGATTTCGGACGAAAATTTAAAAAATCACGTAAAATGCTTTGGTGTATTCATTTTTTTTTATTTAATATATTTTTTTCTATTTAATCTATTCAAATGTTTCCAGTGAATCGAGATTCATTTTCCTAAGTCGTTTGTACTAATACCGGAAGTTGAATTGCATCGTTCTTAAATAAAGATCCAAATAGAACTTAATGTTATAATCAGAAAAGGTTAATTGAAATTTCTCTTTTGTCATAAAATATCCCCCGAAACTAATATAGCTGATGCCGGTTTAATTTCGAATTCATCGAATTTAGATTTAGGGCAATTTTATAGTCTCAAGATTTTTCAGTTCTATTTGCTTCCACACTTCCGCTGAGTTATTTAATACACAAATAGATGCTTACTTCCACTGATCTCTCAAAACGTGTGCTTCTAAATGGAATATTTAAACGAAAAGAATTAATTGGTTCTTAATAATACCATTTCTGCGGAAACCTATATATGTATATATATATATATATATATATATATAGTTCCTAGAACTTTAAAACCAACTTACGACTAAACTTCAGAGCAGTGCTTGTCCAAATTAATTAAGAAGACACAGTACAATTAAATTGACAAAACTCGGGCAAGAAATCAAAACTAATTTTTGTAGCATATATATATATATAAATTATTTCTTATATACTTTTCTATCACCTCAAAAAATTTGAAAGCTCTAAACTTAAAAACGCAGAATTAAGATAGTTTCTACGTTCATTTTTGTTCACATCTGTATTCAAATCAAAACTAAAAACTTGCTTATCTCAGAAAAATAACAAAAGTAGTTTTTCTTCATTAAAAATGCGAAGGCTTTTTTTTCTATTATGCCTGATGCTTTGACTTTTTTTACCGATTGCTAATAGTACACATGACAAAAATTTGGTACGCACTTTTGAATCAAAGCAATACTTATATTTTTAAAAACAATTGAACTCAGAATTTATACATTTTTAAAGGAATTTTCAATAAACATTTATAAAATGAAGTATTGTACGAATATCAATCGTGTTTACGCAAAAACCTTACCAATTTTTGTTATATATAGTTTGAAGAACTTGTAAATCAAATTCCATGCATGCTCGTAAATTTTTGTAGGGGAGGAGTAGCATTTTAAAATCACTTCACAAATTTTAAGTTTTTTTTTCCTTAAAAAATTAAATGGCTTGCTTTTTATGAAATTTTGATCACAGAATCTGTTTTACATTGTATACACCCATAAGAGGCAACCAAAAAAATTTTGAAAATCCTTAAATTAAAAATTTTGCGGTAAATCGTACCATGTCCTTTATAAAAACTCAACCTAATTTATACTCTCAACACAATTATTTTGAAAAAAAAAGAAATGTTTAATTTCGTATTAAAAATAGGGGAACAAGGATTCGTTTCGAAATATATATAAATGCACACTCCATATATATAAATTCACAATTAAATATAAATCATCCTTTATTATTCTAAGGATCTGAGCTAATCCAATCCCTGATTCAGGTGTAACAAACCAATCGTTCAAGCAATGCTCAAGCTAACATCTCCCCACTTGAAACACAAACCTATTCACAGCGCGAATCTCAGAAACGAAAGAGGGGAAAATTGCAATTATCTGACTTTCATTGGACGCGATTCATAGAACCATGATCATTTTAACGAATCGTTTTCGCATCTCCATGCATTAGATGAGTTTCCGTTGCTTCGCCTCATTGTTAATCATTACACTAGAATTGAGAGATTTTCGAGAGGTGACAACGTGACGCTTCGACAGATGTGTATCCATGTACAGGCTGAAAACTCGACGGGTGTATTCAGCACCGTTAGAGAAACATTGGTGAGAGGATCATTAAAAGCAGATTGATATGAGTTCTTTTAACGTTTACTGATCCAATTTATGATTCTGAACAGGGATGGGTGAGCTTTTCTATGTTACGGGCGAATATGAATGTTTTTAAGCTATTGTGGTTCACCCTGGGGCGTATTCTGCATTAAAATTGTGTTTACTTTTCTTAACACTTGTCTTTGATATTGTATTATATTTTAAAATATGACAGATTACCATTTTTACAACAAAAACACAAGCGATACAAAATTTTCAATTGAACATCTATGAGCGACTGTTAGACAGTTGAGCTCTGACGTATTTAATGAAGCGTGTAGAGAACATACGTGAACCGAGGAATTTGAAACCGAAGTGTCGTTCGCTGCTAAGTTCCTCTACATCGCTGTACATGGCATCAACACCAGAACCCTATCCCGTGGAAACTCGGGGTAGGGGATGATGTGTCAATAGCCAAATCCGTGGTGTCACGAGAAGAGCTAATCATCAACATTTCATTTTCTTTTCAGTCGGTGTGTGGGAAAAATTCCTTTATCCGTCTAGTATCACGTGAGTGAGTGAATATTAACTTAGCACTATATTCAACTACTCAAAGGCTTTCGGTGACTGACCACGTTATTTTAAACTGTGGTCAAGTGACGAGGACGACTCCTGAGCTGGTGACCCCCTCTCCTAATTTCAACACCCCACCAACGGGAGGACGTTTTAGCCTTGACATGTCTAACGCGCATCGGCCGTCTCTGAATGGCGGGTCTTCAGCGGTACTGGGCTCGAACTCATGACACGCCGGCCACGAGTCCGTTATTTTGACCACTAGGCGTCGACATATTTATAGAATCATTTGATCAGTAAACAGCACAATCAGTAAACAGTATTGTGAAAAACTGATTCTCCAGTTTAGGTGGTGTTGACGTTTAATATGTTTCATTTAGTATGTTAAACTTGGGTCTCAGTAAAGGTGGTCACTCCAAAATGTTTTGGCGATTAACCGATCGATAGCTATCAACTTTATGCTCATATTGGCTTAAAGAACTTTAACATTACAGATGCCCTTTCAATTATATTTTGAAAATACTTTAAAATCCAATAATCGCAAAGGTTTGCTCCAAAATCTCGCGCACAGCTATGGAATATGTATTCAGAGTGCCCCCTTTAAATGGACACTACTTGCGAACAGACCTGGGCAAGTAAGGTCACACTATGATAAAACGAGTACGCGCGCCCGATCTAATGCAAATGACAGCAGCATCCTTAGTATCGAAATTTGGAAGGTAGGCATTACAAATCGAAAACGAAGACATGGAGCAAAATTTTGAATTAAAAAGTTTAACGGCATTAAATATTTTTCTCAAAATGACATTTGGATCCCACTAATAAAATAAATTGTCGCCTGTAATTGTCTGAAACCAATGTCCTTTATGTTGAGTAAATATTTTTTGAGAGAATAGCCATAGGATTATAAAATTGCGCTCAATTTATTGTATAAATTATGTACAGTTTGATGATATTTCACAAAAGAAATGCAAAGGCAACATTAACTTATCACCGAGTGACCGTTTGAGTGTGTTCGAAGAAGGAGTGTAACAGTTTGCCTATTTTCAGGTTAAAATGACTTTCGTATGTACTCTGTATATATTAACGAAAATAAATTCAAGATACTGACGAAAATAAAGAAATACATTACTCCATATTAAAGTATATTCTTATAAAAAATGTGTGTGTGCTTATGACCTCTCGACTGAAGTGAGAACTTCTGAGATTTATTCTGGACAAGGGAATTCAATTGTTCGGATGTACTACGTTTTCTTTTATGACATCCTCGCATACGGTAGTTCTCTTTCTCGTGTCCATTCATCGATGGATTTGTTTATTTCATCCATTTTCAGTAAAGGGCAATCGTTTACATAATTATGCATTCTTATATATTTGTATTTGAGTTTTTTTACGATTTATAAGTCAATTAGTCTAATTATTTAAAAATATGTATACGTAAATTACTTATGTAGATTATATTTATTTAATAAATATGTATATGATCCTTATGTACTATCGCAACAATGCCCACGTTCCAGCAACCTTGATTTCCCATGCGCCATACGCGCTAAAAAGAAGAAAAAACATGCGCTTGCTTTCATAAAATGTTGCCAATACCGTTGCGATAGTAAAATAGTAAGTACCATTTATACCAGTGTTTCTCAAACTTTCAATAATGGCGACCCAATTTTCAATCATAATTTTTGCCGCAGCCCCCCTATACAACAATAATGTATTTACTGCAATAAAAATGCACTTTGACGCTAAAGCTACAATGCGATCTCCATTATAAACTGTATAAGTATTAAATTTTGTATATGTTACTTTTAATTAATATATATTTTAAGAAAATTACTTAAAATATATATTACTTATTTATTATTATATTAAATTGGAACAGATTGCAAAATGATATATTTAATTAAAGATTTATTTCCTTCACCATCCATTTCTCAAAGTACAAATGTCATTATAAAAATAGCCTAGTCTCTATCATATGCATCACATCTGGCATTATCGGGTACGTTTGCGTGAGCCTGGGAAACCTATCGGACGTCTGCGCAAAACAAGTAAAAATGCTTTTCATCGTACAATTCCAGTCAGTTTTGGTCGACTCGATGTTTCTATAGCTACCGAATCTAGCTCTCTTGAATGTACATTTTTTAAATTTGCACGTTAATTGTAATTCACGGTAATTAAGTATTTACGGCAGTAGATTAAAACAAAATCATATATACATTTTTAAGTCGTAAGCGAACATTCGACGATAATAAAGGATCAACAAGTAGACAGACGAGCATGGTCCCGAAAAATAAATCAAGGAAATATTCATAAAAATACTTAAATTTTGTGTTTACCACTACTGAAGTAAATGATGAAAAAAAGCTCCAGCTCGTTATGTGTTGAACCTTACAAATCAGAAGAACAACATGTGAAAGTGTTTTTTAAAACCATTTTAGCCATGTTGGCAAAGAATTTTAAAAAGTATTTTCTTGATGAGGACAACTCGGTAGCAAGTTACGAGTGGATTAGGGATCTTTTCCAAAATACCCCAGAAAGGTTCTCAAATTCCAAAGAAGAAATCTTCATAGATTTCACATCCAGTGAGAAATTAAAAGGCAATTTTGTAATAAATCGCTCTTTGAATTTTGGGTAGAGGTGGATGAGGAATTATCTGTACTGAAAAGAAAAGCACTTCGTATACTATTACCATTTTCTACATCCTACCTTTGTTAAACCGGATTTTTTGCAGTGGCTGCTTTGAAGACAAAATAAAGATCTCAGCTAAGTATAGAAAAATAACTATAGGGGCGAATTTCTGATATTAAACCTTCCTTTGAAAAACTTTGCTCTACAATGACAACCCATGGAAGTCACTAACAATTATTGAACTTGTTCTTAATTTAGTATTAAGAAATTATTTATAAAATAACTTTTTCAGTACTGATATATTATACGTATACTGGCTAAAACACCGGCTCTTAGCACGCGTTCATTCTTTAAAAAAATAAAACATTCATGATATAATAGCTGAACTGTAAGGGAAGTAAAACTGTGTGCACGGCATTGTATATAAAAATGTAAAATGTTTTTAGATAAATGCTATAATTGTAAATAACTGTTTAAAAGAACTGTAATTTTAAACCTCACATAATTAGCATTTAGAATTAATATTAAATAATGAAAAAGAATATAAAATTCCGATGAAGAATATTTTTATTTTTAAAGTGAGAAGACCAGGCGCGCACTCGATACTAGCGCTAATGGTAGTGAGGGGGGGAGGACTCAGTCACACCAATATAATTATTTTTACTGTACACGATACAAATCAGAATTCCAGTGAATAATTTAATTAAGAGAAAGTATACTTACCGGTTTTTAAGGACTTTTCAATTTTTCTTTGATAATTTGAGAAAAAATCCAATAAAACTGAACTAAAAGTATTCAAAAGTGCAAGACCTTAATAAAGGACGCAAATCAAAGGCACTTTTCACTAATGTTACAGGAATATCATTTGCTGGCAAAGTTCTCATATTTTGTTCACGTTATTGTAGTTTTAATGTGCTTTCATGATCGAGTGAGTGAATATAACTGTCGCGCACGAGGGCTTTTGGAGACGGACCTCGTAATTTTGAACCATGGTCAAGTGACGATGGTGACGCTTAAGTTGTGTGGCCTCTTTTAACTACTACACTATTCCAACGAGATGACGTTTGAGCTCTCTACAGATTTAACGTGCATCTCTTCCCTACATGGTGGGCCTTTAGTGGTATTGGGCTCGAACTTGGGACACATTTGGTGATCAACAAATAGCAAGTTGAACTTTTTCTTTCTTGTGTCTTTTTGGGAAGGCGAACTGAACCTTGTGGTACACTTATGACTTCATACTTTATTTGATGGAGTTCTTTAGGAAGCATTTGAAATATTTCCTTTCTTTCATGTTCATCGCGTTTCTCAATCATGAATAATATGGATTCCTTCAGCAGGTTCTTCCTTGGCTTGATCAGTTTCAACTTCCTTCAATATAGATCACAGATGCCCCATCCCACCGCTCCCGGGTTAAAAGTGTATTTAGAATAAAAATATGGATGTTCTAAAAAGAATTATGACGTGTTTCACTATGCTTTATATGTTAGAGAATACTCATAAAAATAAATGTTGGCTAAATAATCCTTCAAATCACACACACAATCTCAAATCTTTTCCAAATATCATAAAACTCTTTATTATTTACTATTTCCCTAAGCGAAAAAAAACACATAAAAGATGGGACGGAACTAATGTAGAACTAACCATACCAGTAAGTTGGAAGTTCAATCAAATGATCAGCAAATGTATTGTGCTGCATTTCTGAAAAGTGAATCATGTCTTCCTTTTCTTTCTACAACTAATGTACAGTATTTCAATAACAATTACAGTGATGAATTTGTTAGAACTTTTTTCAGGGTCTGGGTTTCATTTTTTCTTTTAACGAGTAATATTTTAGGTTTAAAAAGAAAACGTAATAAAAAATCTCTCATCGAGGAATCACAGCAAATTAAACAAAAGTTGTTTTTTTAATTTGGTTTCGGGATCAAAGATAGCTATTTGATGACAGAAAAACGTCTGAAGATAAACATGAATTATTTCAGTGTTGTGCCTTTTTTTATTATGGAAGAAAGTATTTGTTTTACTTCTTTCCGGTTATTTTTTTTAAAAAAATCTTCAAATTTTCGATATGCTCACGCCTTCCGAAGGGGGTGCGCCACACACTTTGAGAAACGCTGATTTATACAACTTATATAATCCCGTATGCTGTATAAAATTAGGAAAACTCATAGTCTGAGAGGGGCTTACGTTTCTTTAAATGCTCTAAGCCAAATAAAGGAGGGTGTATACTTTTTCTCAATTAATGTTTTCATTTCAGTAATATTTTAGTGGTCATCACGAATATAAACCCAAATATTGACAACTTGCTCGACAATTAACTTGATTAAAATTTCAGATTTTAATTCTTTTGGCACTATTGTACTTAAATTCTCTTTCTACTCAATCAAAAATTAGATTTCATGTTTCGTTCCTTGTCTTTGATATTCTACATTAGAAGGATCGTTTTCCAATTATTTTTGCTTGCGCTCCTCTTCTGTCCTTCTCTCGCTGGAGTTGAGTGAAAGGGAGCTGCAGGACAGTAATATATAAATAAATAAAATAAAACTTCAAGGGAAAAAAGTGAGCAGAAAAATTTTACTTATAAAAATTTAAAAAAAAAATAAAACATGCACCTTAAAAGTTTTCAATGAAAAATTAAGCGAGTTTCACCGACACGAGCATGATAGCTAAATGGATCCGAGTAAATCCGATTTCAGCGTAACGTAGCCGAACCTGACGCTTAAATTAGATTCTTTCTGAAGCAAAACATGGCTAAAGAAATTATCGTTTCAATATATAACAAACAAGGAAGAAAACGTATGATGAAGCAGGGTAAATTTAAATTTTCTTATAGATACTCGTATTATTCACCATGGAAACTCCCTCAAATCCCTCACTGATAAAAATAAATATTTTTTGGAAATGTAGAACACATAAAATATATATGTTTTCTTTTGCAAAATATCGAAAACACTTGAGATTTTACAATAAAATCCAAAGCAATAAAATATGTCGGCATTTATTTTTCCTTCATCAAACAGAAAATTTATATTGATAGTACACTGTCTGCAATTCACGTGAACCGTGGCTGTTGTACTAGCTGCAATGTAGTACATCTATAAACACTCGTTTCAGCAAATGTGATGACATCTTAATTGTATTTTAGTCATTCTATTTATAGGTTTATAATTGTGGAAATATTAATGCTAGCTCTTATAAAATGTAAGATAAAAAAATTGACATTTTTGAAGAGTAAAAATAATAAAGTGTTCGGTGCAAAACGTTGCTTGAAACATATCTCGCCAGATTAGAACATGTATTTAAAACTAAGGTTATTTTTTTTACGAAACAAGCCTTTATTGTTCTCGTGTTTTCACTAATTGATTTCTTCAAATATTTTGCAATATTGACTTTTCCTTATTGGAAAACCTATTTTTAAGATTTTGCAGGAGTTTGCGAATTGTTATAGTTCTTGCTTCACATGTACACTAATCGTTGGTCTTGTTGGAATCAATCGATGCTTAAAATTTTTTTTCGAGAATAGATCTTCAAAAATTAAACTAGTAATGAATTCACAATTTCCATTATTATGTTTACGTAACTATTAGTAACCTTCAGTTGCATTATAGTGAATCAGCCACGTAAAATAAAGGGTTTTCGTCATTTCAAATCATCAATTTCAATTTTTAATCTTTTCGTATCTTTTTTAAAACGTGTGAAAAAAGATGGATGTATTCTTATTAAAATCATATGAGGTTTTTAATTTTAGTTCCTTTTTTAGTTCAAAAAGTTTGATCTATATAAACAACATTACATTCATCAATATCTTGAAAATACAGATTTAATATGAAATAATCTGATTGTGAAACTTTCAAAATTATGAAGTGGTAATTTTCGCAAAAGAGATAATGTCTCGAAAGAAGATATGATTGTAACATAAAATATGCCCCATTCTAGCAACTAAAAGTATAAGTCGGCCCTTGAAAGATTTAAAAGTTCCTTTCTAGAACGATCGGTTCAGAGACAACGAGTAAACAAACCTCTCTCCTCCGAAGTGTTACGAAAAAAAAAAAGGGGGGGAAGAGATCCCAGTAGGAGAACTTCGGGGAAAACAACTTTCACCAGCACTCGCAGAAAACGGTTACTAACGTAATTTTTCGCGGCCAAGCTCCCCAACACCCCTCCTCTGTTTTATCAGTCCCGACAAGCTTTGCACATAAATAAATACTTCAGAATATTCTATTCACAAGACAGGGGCAAAAAAGTGGCGAAAGATATTCCCAAAAAAGGAGAAAGCAAAATAAATACTATGCGCAAGTCCCCGAGAAGATTGCAATGCTGCAACGGAGATTCCCAAACAATTTATGGAAAAACGCGAGAAAGGGGGTACTCGTCCCTTCTCCCTCCTTGTCCCTTTTATTTTTAGAATCGATACAACGTATTTTTAGTCTGCAATCAACCAGTTCCTTTTTGCTTCAACATATTTTCTGATGATCACTTGGAAGCGAAGGAATAGTACTTGAAAATTCAAACTAAGGGTTGCCGTAATGTTTGGGACTCAAGAAGTTTTTCTGGTGAGCGAAATATTCGAATCACGATTTGGGTCTTACCCACAATGAGCGCATATTTGGATGGAAATTTTAAAGCAGTACCTCTCCAATTTTAACACAGCAAATACATTTAAATTTTGATTTGTAATGGATTTCTAAAGTATAGATATGCACTTTCAATTAAAATACCATTGGCGAAATAGGGTTATTTTAAAGATCATTGAAATGATGAAAATTGCACATATTTTAAGAATCATAATTGTATTTGGAACTTAAATTCCATTTAATTTCACCTAATTAAAAGAGATCACTCGATGCTGCCATTGAATGCGCGAACAATTTTCCACTATTGGCTACATATCGCGACATTTGGCGAAATCTTTGAAGAGTTATTTGTTTGACGGGGATTGTTTATTTTGGTGAACTTGTCACCCCTTATCGACTCACTAGGGAGTACATCAAAATAGGATCCAACCAAAAGTTCACTTAGTATTTGATTGCAATTAAAGTATATTTGTAGTTAAACATGGCCATATCATTTTCATCGTCATAAACGTTATTTTATTAAAACCAAGGAGATTGAAATTTGCTAATACACACTCAATGGTGGTCGCAAGCATTTATTTCAGGTAAACGAATTAAGATTTATTCAATGAATAAAGTATGCATGTAATTTTAGTGCCAAAAATTTAAAATAAAAAAGTTATATTGATATATACTATCGGTGAATACATTTTAAACAATTTTTATAGCTTGATCTTTTTGGTTGACAACACTGAAATCAACTTACCTATTTCTTCGCTGACATTTTAAATGATTTTCATCGAAATATGTTATATTTTTACAAGAACTTTACAATAAATATTTAAAAAATAAAAATCCCACACATATTTACATTTTCCATCATAGACTCTAAGACAGTGAAATTAGCTGACCAAGAAATGAGAAACCCACAATCCCAAAACTCTGCAAAAAATAGAATACGACTTAGAACACAAAAGAATCCAGTTGGATGGGAATGCGCGGGGCCCATACGTTGCAGTCAGAAAACGTGTCCTACATATACATAACATAAGTGGACCGCGGAATTTTAAGATCACATATCCATTGTAGAAGGAATAGTAAGCGAGTAAACATTAAAAGAAGGATATTATATTTCAATTCATACTATTAGCTCACACTCTCTCTATATATTTATTTATTTATATTGCTGGAATTTCCAATCGTTAATAAAATATATTTTAAAGCGCTCAATTGAGTTGAAATTTTATATACACGGATGACAATAGAATAATTTAATTATAATTAATAAAAAAATAATTAATTAAAACTAAAGAATTACGAACACAGCCACGTTAGCATCATTTTTGGCGACTTAGTGACCCTGTTGGCGACTTATGTCAAAACTTGAAAAAAAATTATTTTCTCACATTTTAAAGCTGTCAGTTGAACTGAAATTTTATGGACACGATTGTTTTGGATGACAATACAATACTTTAATGATAATGAATAAAAGTCAATGACCACTTAACGTTGTAATTCTGTCCTATGAATATACATATTTATATTAAATGAAACTATTTAATAAGAAGCAGCTAAAATAAAATTTTTCTAAGTAGGAATTGACTTAATTTTTTTAAGTTACTTGTTTACAATTAAAAATGTTTTATTTTGTTTATTTTTAAATGAAATAAACCCTACATCTTTACCAGTTTATGCATCAAAATTCATTTCAATCCTGAAATTCCTACTTTGTGTGTGCTACTATCACCGTTCGTGTATAATGATTTAAGACAATGATAATTAATTTTGTATAGCGATGTATCTGCTTAGTGAAATAGAACTAATTTAAAATAAGCACAATGAGAAACATTAACGAGTTCTTGAGATTTTAATTATTTTCTTAGACGAATTCTCTCCAAAAAAAAAACAAATTATGAAAAGAACAAATATTAATTATTCCCATTATTTATAAATTGGCTTTTAGAAGCAAACTTGCATATAAATGAATATAATGTGACTAATTTTCTAGTTATTTTAACAATACAAGCTTATTTCATTCACGAAAACAAGTGCACAATGACGCTCTTGTTAAACATATAAATGAAGTAAATATGATATAATTACTATATATATACTGCAGGGAAAACTTAAATTTATGAAACTTTCTGTAGATGAAGTAATTATATTTTTCCTTCTGGGAACGCTTTTGTGAATTTAAGAACAGTTAATACGAAGAACAATTATAGAAAATGTTGTCTTTTGTTACAAATTTATATAGTTTCCGTTTTAACTGCAAACTATTTTCTTACTTTCTGCAGCAAATGTATATACTTATGTAAATAAAAGATGGATGGAAAATTAACTGAAAATTAAATAAGTGTTATTAAAAGGTTATACTTGCGTTACTGACACAGAATCCCATAATTCTGAATCAACATCGTACGACAAGATAAATGTGAAACAGGTGTCTTTCTCTTCTAACTTCCACACTTTCAGAACCTTTATATTAAACCTAAAGGGATTTGGGTGAAACTAGAACATTAATCAACTGAGATCTTTAGGTCTCTTTGAAGTGGACTTTAAAAGGTCCTTTTTATAAAATTACTAGAATTTTCCTTCGAGCAATAATAAAAAGAGAAAGTTGTTTGTGATTGCGCTTATGGAATAGAAATTCATATTCATAATACAACAAAATTAAGGCAAAAGTATTGATAAAGAGAAGCTTTATACAATTACAGAACTAGATATTCGGTTTGCAAAAAAGAATTGTTTAAAATATACATGGATAACAAATTTGTATCCAAGCTCTTCCATCAGATTTTCAAAAAAAGAAAAAAAATCTAATGATTATGAGTTGAATCCATGTGGAAGGAATATCAACAATTATTTGAGCATACTAAAGCTTCCAGAACAAGAAAAAAATAAGGAGCTACGTATAAGCTACAAACTCAATGTAAAAATACGAATTCCTCTTCATCTATATGTGTACTAGCCATCATCCACCAGCATCGCTGTGCATTTTATGATGATATATGAACATGTACTCTTTAACTAATACATGTAATAATGAAACTTATTCTGTGACATAATTTGTCGTGGCAAGTGGTTGATTTTAAATAAGCGAACCAAAGGTAGGGCGAGGCCGGTGGTGTGTGAATCATATTGCATTATAGAAGAAGCAGGAATGTTGCAAGGATTAACTCCAATTTATTGCACTTCTTGAAACATATATCATATTACAAATATTACGATTGAATGGTACATCACAGACAAGGACAATCCACAAACACACAAAACGTGGCAGCCAGCTGACTACATGTTGCAGAGAGGCGAGAGCAGAAGAGAAGAGAGCGAGCGATTTCCAGATCTTGCTATTTATTGGCAGAGAAACATCACTTGATTTAGGAGGTGGATGGAGATAGTTTCAAAAGTCCCCGTTAGGTGGGTAATCAATTAAAATAATTACATGGATGTCCTGAAAGACTGGACATTAAATAATGCAAGAGCTATTCCAATTAAATTATTGGAGTTATTACATTTCCCCCCTCCGCAAGAGATGTGTGTGTGTTCCAGTGCCCTTAGTCAAATTATGTCACACAATAAGTTTTTCTATTACATTAGTCGGTAGGATGGTCACCTCTAGAAGAAAGAAGATATTTGTAAAAGAATCTTAATAAGTGCACGGGAAGGAATTCAAAATTATTACAACCAAAACTATAGCAACCATCATCGAACAAAAAACGAGGAAATTCCCTTTGTCTGCTTCGTCGAAAAGAATGAAAGTGAAAGAAATAAAAAATCGTGTTTTTTTTTTTCAAATTACTTACAACGTGTGCGAGATTGTGAAAGAAGAAAAGTTAAAAAGAAAAAAAACTAATACGAATCAATTATCAAATGTAAAAATCTAACCTTGCGCGCGAATTGTGTTTTGGATACTTTGAAAGTGTTTCAGAAAAGTGCAACGCGAGCGATTTTTCATCATTGATAAGTCTAACAGTAATTATTTACTGTTAGTTCTAAGTTGAGTGTATGTTTTTCATTATTGGTTTTTGAATAACTGATTTTAAAATGTGAAAGAAAGAAATTGTAATTTATATGCCCGATGAAAATTAGCAAGCAAATTTAAGTTTTAAAATGTTATCTAATAATCCATTTTGATTCAAAAACGATATTGATATAAAATTATGGTTTAAATAATCTGAAGTTTATGTTTTACGAGTTTTTCATATGAAATGGTTTGGTATGGGGTAGTGGTAACATTATAGTTTTTTTTATCTATATAAAGCCTGGTTATACCCCAGCATTTTTTCTTTTATATGTCTGATTCCACTCTAGTGTTTTTTTAATATTATATTGTCTTACCCCATCTATTACTTTTTATTATGTTTTGGTCCCTACCTCCATTGTACTGTTTTTATGGTTTATTCTGCTTTTCAATATATGTGTGTAACAAATTATTTTTATTTCTCAATTATATTTAAATTTATTGATTGGGCAATCAAACTTGAAACTTCACCTATTACTGTGAATGTTCTGATTATAAAATTACCATTTTAAAAACGTTTCCACAGATCTCGGGTTTATATTTTTTGGTTAAATTTACTCAATGCTATATTTGTATTCAAAAGAAAATGCATAGCTCATAATTAATATTAATGTTTTGATATTTTTATTTTGAGAATTTTATGTTGATACTAACTGATATATTTATGTGGTTTTTAAGAATTTTTATATTTATATGTATATATATATATATATATATATGATAAGATTTATTCTTTTTTATAAGGTACAATTTATTTGCTAAAGAACAACTTTTATTGTGTATAAAATGATAATGGTTTTGAGAGCACTTAGGCTGAGAAAATATTAATAAATAAATAAAAATACAAACAAATGTTTACATATAGAAGGAATAATAAATAAGAAGGGTTTTGTAAGGATTGTGCATAGTGAGTACCTTAAAGGATTGTCAAAATACTATTGTGCCTCCTAACTTGAACCTTTTTAAGAATTAAAGTATATTATCAATAAAAGTAAATCATAAATAGTTAAAAAAATATTCCTTTTTTGGTTGACTTGCAATTTCCATTCTTGGGAAATTCTGTTTTTGAAATTATGGTGCAGTATTACACGAGAAGAAGTAAAACTTGTCTTAATGATTGTGCAAGGCGTGGATCAGTCTCTTAATTTGTGTTTTCTAGTCTGTTTTCACCCTCAGGGCTCTTATAAACAATATATTTTTTATCTATTTTTGGGAAGTTTTACTTTATGTATTTTAGGAATTTATATTTTTGAATTCATAGTCAAGAGTAATCAGGTGGTGGATAGTTGTTTAAGGCGTCACAGGGGTGTTAATCTTGGATTTTTTCGAATTTTCGAAACAAATATATGTTGTTCCTCATTTTCTTTTGAACATTTTGATACCAACCACGTGATAGTACTACAAAAACTTCGAAAGTTATTCGAAAAATTCCAAACAGCAATTTAGTAATAATAATGTTTAAATGGCAACATGCCACACCCACTTTTTCTTGATTTCCGCATACGTTTTATTTTTCTGTTTTTAAAAAGTCTCATGAAATATTTTAAACACTTGCTTAATTGAGAAGGAAGCTTGCAACTCAACACACGCTTTTTTAATGTGTTTTGATTCTGTTTTGGTAATGCTAGCACGTTGTTTGCAATAACTTATCGAAATTCAAAACAGCGTTGTTTAAAACCGTTTATCAAAATTGAAAACAATTGAAAATTCTCGATTGAAATGGAAAATACTTATCGTAGACCTTCAGGTAAACGTCCTAAGAAAAGAAGATTTAGAGGGAATCAATTCATGAAGGTATGTTCTCATACATATGTTGCAGAAAGGAAAGATAAAAGTAAGTGTGCTCTTCCAGTAATAAAATCTCAGGAATTCAGACTTCATTAAAGTCAAATCTTGTTAAGGTAAGTGAAAACTTCAAAGGATATCGTATTTTTGATTTTATTTCAACTTTTAGCTCTATTTTATCAGTATCATGTTGTTTAAAATGTCATAAACCATTAACAATTAATGAAAAGTCCACTCGTAGTTTATGTTCGAATTTTGAAATACGTTGTAAAAACTGTGGGAGTGTTTGTACTTTTTCAAGCTGTGAAAACACTGGGAATAAAAATAATGCTCCAGAAATTAACAGAAGATCTATTTTAGCAATGAGATGCATAGGCCAAGGTTTAGAGTCATTAAAAACCTTTTGTGCTGTAATGAGTCTTCCTAATCCTGTTGAACAAAAATCATATGATGTTATTAATAATAAACTTTCACGTGTTATGAAGGAAGTCGCTGAAGAAAGCATGAAAAGGGCAGCTGTCGAAGAAAATTCTTCGTCACCTGATAACCTTTTAACGGTAAATGGTGATGGTACCTGGAAAACAAGAGGACATTCATCGTTGATTGGAGTATGTACTGTAATAGGGGTCGAAATAGGTAAGGTTTTGGATAGGGAAGTGTTGTCCTCATTTTGCAAAGGATGCGACAGCTATAAAGGGGTAAAGTTTGGTATCAAATACAATAAATTGCAAAGAGCGCATAAGATTTCATGTAGAAAAAATTATTCTGGCTCTGCTGGTAAGATGGAGGTTGACGGGATGTTGAGGATTTTTAATCGATCAGAAAAGCTTCACAACCTGAAATATTCGAGCTACATAGGAGATGGCGACACAAAAACATTCAATGCCCTTTCTGAAAACAAGCCATACGGCGATGACCATCTTATTCAGAAAATAGAATGTGTAGGCCATGTGCAAAAGAGACTGGGTACAAGACTTAGGAAGCTTAAATTAGTATATAATAAAAAGAAATTATCTGATGGTAAAACTATTGGCGGTAAAGGTAGGTTAACTGATAGTTTAATTGATAAACTTGCGCATTACTATGGTAATGCTATTCGATGCAATTCTACTAGTGTAAAGGAAATGCGGAAAGCCATTTGGGCTGTTTGGGGTCATTCTTGCAGCACTGATGATGAACCGATGCACTGGTTTTGTCCTACAAATCCAAATACATGGTGTAAGTATAATGCCGCAATTAATAATAATTTACAAAATTATAAACACAAACCCTCAGTTGCTAAAGCTGTTCGAGATGTAATTAAGCCTGTATTTGCAGACTTATCTCATCCGGCACTCCTGAAGAAATGTTTAGGAGGTAAGACACAGAATCCTAATGAAAGTTTAAATTCATTAATTTGGAAGTTTTGTCCTAAGACGATTGGTTCTAGTCTTCAGATTGCAGAGATTGCTGCAAATCTAGCAAGCAGGGTTTTTAATGATGGAAATCAAATACTAATTACTATTTTAGAGAAATTCGGCTTGAAAATTAACAGAAATGTTTGTGTGTCCCTGGCTGAACGTGACAATCGTCGAATCTTTACGTCAAGACAGAGGCGCTTAGAATCATCTTTTGAAGCTCGCAGAGCCAAGAAAATTAAAAAGAGTAAAGAAATTGAGCTGTTTCAGGAACAGGAAGGTATATCTTATGATCCTGGAGCATTTTAGCATGTAAGTTTTTAGATTTATTTTCTCAAATTTAATTTTAAAACTTTAAAGCCCTTTTTCTCAGTTTGTGTTTTTTTCAATTACGCGCATTGCGTTTCAAAAACTATCATACTTTGATGTATAAAACTTTACAGAATTATAAATTCTATCATAATCTTCAAATCCTAGCTATTTATAGTATTATAAATGTTTAATTTTTTGAAATATTTCAACAAAAATTGAATTTTTTAAAAAAAATTTAAAAATGTATTTTTTTTATTTTTAAAAATATTATTTTTTATTTTATGTATATAAGATAGGCTAGCATGTAATAAGGATATATTTGACTTTATAAATCAACTTATTGCTAGTAATTAGAATTATTATTGCAGAAAATATCATGCGCGTCGTAAAACTTACTATTTGTTTCTTACAAAAAATTTTCTTATTTTTATGTGCTTATTATTTTTAAAATTATGATTATATTTTAGATATTTTATACTTTTTTGAAACTTTATTCCTTTATAAGAAATGTGTGAAAGAAGCAAATTATTTCATTTTAATCTCAAAGAATTATTTCTAGTCGAAAATTGTTTGTATTTTGTGCTCTCGAAACATTTTTAACACCCCTGTGACCCCTTAAATATTTTTACACACTTTGAAATGAATTCTTTTTTTCAATGTTTGAATAGTTTTCCGTTAATCTTTAAGTGAAAGGAATTTCTTTTAAATAATGTTAATCTGAAGTTTTTAATTTAAAATTTGGTATCTCTGTACGATACGGGTGTAGACTAAGGGCCCTGGCGCCTCTCTTGCGGAGAGGGGAAATGTAATAACTCCAATAAGTTAATTGTAATAGCTCTTGCATTATTTAGTGTCATGTCCTTCAGGAGAACCATGTAATTATTTTAATTGGTTACCCGCCTACCGGGGACTTTTGAAACTATCTCCATCCACCTCTTAAGTCACGTGATGTCTCGCTGCCTATAAATACCGAGATCTGGAAATCGTGCGCTCTCTGCTCCCGCCTCTCTGCAATCATGTAGACAGCCGGCTGCTGTGCTTTGTGTGTTGTCTTTGTCTGTTTTGTGCCGTAAATTCTTTATTGTGGTAAGATGCATACATGTTTAAAGAAGTGCAATAAATTGGAATTAATCCTTTCAAGATTCCTGTTTCTTAGATAATACAGCATCATTCACACACCACCGTCCACGCCCTACCTTTGGTTCGCCTTATTTAAAATCAATCACCACTCTTCAAGACAAATTATATCACTCAATAAGTTTTTCTATTGCATATTATATATATATATATATATATATATATATATATATATATATATATATATATATATATATATATATATGATCGATATCCGTCCTAGCATTAAAAATTTGATTTTATCGAAAATATTCTCAAGACCTTCACATCTTGCTTTAAAAAGGACAGAACTTATATTTCTAACATTGAAATAAAACTACCATTTAGGCCCCCGTAACCCTCAATACCAAAATATTTCCTGCAAAGGCAATATTGAACACACAAATTACATGTAATCTTCCTTGTTCGCATGTCCCCTCAACCGTAACAACTCCACGTAGAATCATTTGTATCTTATGTACTGGACTCTGAATGTTAGCATAATTCTTCATCGGAATAATAAGTACCTTTTGTAAACATGGGAATCATTTCCGAATTCGCTTAATCTTGCATACGTATATATATATTATGCTGCGTAAATCAAGGTTCCTAAATTTTATTCTATGTCAGTTCCAAAGAACGAAACAGTTTATCCAGAGTGATGAAATTAATTGATGAAAACAGTCCTTGAAATACAAGATAAACAGTTGTAAAACTCGTGCAAAAGTTCTAGAAGATTCTCACTCCTTCCACAACACCCAGACTCAATTATCGGCGTCAAAAATTACAAGTAAGTAACGATAAAACTTATCCGCAAGTAACGACTCGACAGACACACAGAAGTGAGCCTTTTACCAGCTGAAGTTACTCGTACAACTAACTCAGTTTCAGGAACTGTCCGCTATATGCAATCTGCGCAGCTAACTCTTCCACTTTTTTTCTTGAACAAACCGGTTACTTTATAGGGCATGCCGTCATAGACTACTCCAGAAATTTCCAGAAGCCTCTATAGGGTAACCAAGAGCCATAGGGCAACCTCAAAAGTTGCCAAAAATGTGATGCTAACTTGGCTGTATCTCCAATATTTCTCCATGCTCCCAGCGAAACACCATTATAATGTAAGGCAGGGCGTTGATTGTGACTATTACAGTTTTTATCGTAAATGAAAGCAATAAAAAGTAATTTTAACTTATTTAACATGCAGATATAAATTATTAAATGCTTTATTTTAAAGATGAAATAAAGCATTAATTACCCAAAGCTCGTAACAATATAATAAATCTCCTTATAACCCAAATTCTAATTTATATAGAGCACTAATCTTTTTCAAACATAATGCTTTTTCATTCAAGTTGAGCAAACTTTTAGTTGTTCTCTTGCATTTCTCAAAATTTAATCTTTTAATTTAAATAATGTTAAATTATAATATAAAAACGCCTTATCAATTAATAGGATGAAGTCTTAAATCAATACTGAATAAACAGAAATTCACGTGCGCGCGGTCACTTTTGATCGAAATATTTATTGTTTCCCACTGTCTTTTTTTTCTCCTTCCTGCTTGTCTATGCACTGTGCACTGATTGTCTATATCCAAAAAACCTAATCTTGGAGATTTTCATAACCCTATTTAAAATTTTTAAAAAAGCTTCAAATAAGTGTTTGTTTGAAAAGAGCTATATATATATATATATATATATTATGTTGGATTGCTTGAATACAAACTTTAAAAAATACAAGGGATACAGATGATGGATTCTTATCTGGTTTAACAACAAATTGTGGCAAATAATCTCCATTTGTATATATACATACTATCATAAGTATTTCAATTGCAAAATCAGTGCCGATAATGTTATTTAAAAAGAATCTCTTGGAAATTATAAGAACGATTTAAAAATGATGTGTTCACACAATTATTGACAGTTCTGCATTAATTTGAACACTTTTTGTATTGATCTTTCTGGTCAGATTGCCCTTATTGAAATATTTGTCCAAAACACGTGTTATAAAATTCAACATACAATTTGAAAATAAGGAAGCGAGGGAGAGAGATTATTTTTTCCCCATTAAGTGACGAACTTCTTTTGAAGAATATAATTGTTTTTTCTAAGAGCTTTTTATTTTTACGAAACATAACAGCATATTTTTTTCTCTTTTTTCACATCAAAGAATTATTAAAAAAACCAATCTCGAATCGGAAACCTATGAATGTTGGGGCACACATATAAGCATTCATCATAAAAATTAATCGTATTTCTTCTCTAGAATACCACACAAAAAACCATTTTAAAATCGAATGAAAAGTACAATTTATCGGGCTTACAGAATCAGTTCAATCATTTCAAACTTACAAATGATTTTTTCATCATTAAACTATGATTAGGAGACTTCATTTCGCGAATATAGACATTCTCTTTTATTATAAAGAATTTATTGTTTCAGTATTCCCAATATGTATTAGCTGAATCAAATGTTTTTTTTTTTTTTTTTTTTGTTTTTGTTTCTCTCCGTAATTTTTTTTTAAAAGGAGTAATTTTTTAAATCATCATTGACCTCAATGACTTAATGACTACTTTGTGCTTCTGCTCTAATCGTTTTTAATTATTGTTGTTGTTGCGTCCATAACTGAAATATGTAGTTAATCACTTTTTGCACAAATCATTATATAAATCCGTTTATTTTCTAAGAAGTAAATAACTTTAAATACTATTATATACATCTTTCAACTTTCAGAAACTATTAAATATGTAAAACCTTTGTGTCATGAAACATTCTGTGTAGTTAGTGCGGCATATTTTTTATTTACTTTTAAAAGGAAGTTAAAATCCATTTATAATCTTTTATTCCTTTAAACTTCCGAAATCCATTTTTTGAGTTTTAAATAATTTTGAGTAGATATACAATTATGTTTTAAATCCTATAAATTTGGTTTAAAAAAGTTAAACGCAAAAATATAATATATGTGTGAGATCTAAATTATTTTATTCAAAAATTCTTTTCAAAGGAAATGACATTTATTTTTTAGCTACTTAACCTCATCTCTTTCCCTATTCGTGTGAATTCAGACTTTCTTTTTCACTAGTATTTTTTTCAAAATATATATTATATATATATATATATTATCCTTTTCTTAAGCTATGCTTCTTGGCAAATAACTACGCTTTTGTTATTATTATTTTTTTATTTATGTTATTATATTCCTTTTCTTGAATGCGATATTGCTCTAAAAACACTGCCTTTCAAAACTGAATTTATGCGTGGGATGATAACAGAGTTAGGAGTTATTTTTCCCAATTTGAAATGAAAAATATACACATTGCTGTCAAAGCATTAAAATGATGATTTTTTTAACGATAACGATACTTTTTGTCATAATTCAATTTTTTTATTATAGGATTTCAAACACTGTTGTTGTTAAGAGTTTTTTGCATTCGTTTCAGTAATATTTTGGAAACTCTCACCTTTTTAATATCTTAACTTTACACTGCGTTCTTGCAAACTATTTTCTGGATTGAAGTTAGGGATGGCTTTTTGCTCTTGATTCAAGATCAGGATAATTATTTGTAACCTGCATGAAGTGACACATAATATAACTCAGGGATGTCCAACACGCGGCCCTCCAGTACCTAAGTTGCGCCCACCGACTCTTTTTTTAAATATCCGATTCTTAAAGTTTATCCATTTTGAAATTCATTTGAGGGGAAATTTATATCTATGTATATAAATCTCTACAATTTATTTGCCTTTTACCTGTTCTTGTTTTAAAATAAATCCTTTTTGATAATAGAAAAGTCCTTTAGATTAAAATAAATTTATATTTTATTAAACAGATTTGATTTTACAATAATAAATAACTTTTTTAATAAATTCCGAATTGCATTGTGCGTATCCTTTACTATGAATGGTACATGATTCTCTGTGTGTGCGACTTTCATTTCTCCTCCTTTTCTGTTTGGAGTGCCCAAAAAGAAAGAGGATGTCAGATATGTTTTTTAATATTTGAAAAAATATTCAGGACTGTTAAGATAAAGAGCAATGTACACTAAATCGCTTGAGAATGACAGCACAGTCAAATTTTAAAAAAGAGCAACGAAAGATAAATTCAAAAGGAAATCACCAATTTTCAAAATAATGGCAATATATTGTAATATTTTAAAAATTATTTGATCATTGCATTATTATATTATATAAACTTTATTTTATTATCTATGTCTTTATACATGAAAAATAATGAAAACAATAATAATAAAAATTCATTCTGTTTTGAATTTTCACTCCAATAAATGTTTTTTTTTGCTTTCAAATCTAATATAAATCTACATATTTTTATGTATGGTCCGCGAGATTATAATGTTTTTCCAAAGTAGCCCTCAAGGTTGTTTAGGTTGGATACCCTTGATACAACGTAATATAATATAAAAGTCTTCATGGGCATGCGCTTTAAATCCAATATATATATATATATATATATACACACACTGGTGTGCAAAAATTAAGGACGAAGTTGGAAAATTAGCATATCAGCTGAACGAAGAGGCAGAGCGGACAGAAAGACCAATCAGGAGCTTAAGTAAGGTGATGTACGGTAGCACATGCGCAGATATGCAGGTAGACGTAATGGGGGAGTGTCTGAGTAGTATAAAGCATGTTGTCGGTGTAAGATCAGTATTTCTGGCAAAGAGATTGCACGCCGTATAGCAGTTACAATCACACCGAGTTACTGCCTCAGCGAGAAATGGCGAATAATCAATCTGTTAGACGACATCTGGATGCTTTTAGCCGAGGTCGAATCATTGGGAAGTTGGAGGAAGGCCGCAGTGTGACAAGTGTAGCTGCAGAGTTCGGAATTGCTCACAGCATCGTTTCACGACTTTGGAGACAATTTCAAACTACAGGAACAGCTATCCGGGGGTTCAGTAATGATCGTCCACGAGGAACCACATCCGCAGATGACCGGTACATTGTCTTACAGGCCAGAGAAACAGGCGGCAGACAGCGGCAGAAATCGCTAGACACACAACACAGGCGACTGGACGACCGATATCGCGTTTTACCGTGGCCAGAAGACTGCAAGGTGGTGGTCTGTTTGCAAGACGCCCTGTATGGTGTGTACCTTTAACGCCTGCCCATCGGAGAAGGCGTTCTCTGTGGTGCCAGGAACACCGGAATTGGAGAGACAATGAATGGGGACGAGTACTCTTTACAGATAAGAGCAGATTCAGTTTGAGTAGCGATTCTCATCGCATACTCATCTGGAGAGAGCGGGGAAGCCGCAATCATCCCTCGAACATCATTGAAAGGGACAGGTATGGAGGTCGCGGTGTTCTCGTTTGGGGAGGCATCATGCTTGGTAGTGGTACAGACCTTCACATCTTCGACGGAGGTTAATTCAACAGGACCCATTTTTGTAACGAGATTCTTCTTCCATATGTGCGTCTTTTTAGAGGCGCTGTGGGTCTGCAGTTCTTTTTCATGGGTGACAATGCACCATGTCATCGCACAGTAGCTGCCGAACAGCTCTTAGAGAGTGAGGATATTAAACGTATGGATTGGCCGGCACGATCTCCGGATCTCAATCCCATCGAGCATGTATGGGTTTTCTAGGCAGACGCTTGGCAGCTTGTACCTTACCACCAGTAACGATTCGGGAGCTCCGATTGGCGCTGCAAGACGAAAGGGCAGCAATGCCTCAACAACTCATTGACACCCTCATTCTCAGCATGGGCAGACGCTGTGAATCCTGCCTAGCAGTCAGGGGAGATCATATCCCCTACTAAAGACCGGATGTTTCTTGCTGGACACCCATCACAGGGATGTTTCGGCCTTCAGTCGCATTGCGCTCCATGCTACTTTTTCAATAAAGCTTCTTTTTATCCCTCTGATTTCTCTTTTAGTAAGTGTTGCTTACATATTACACATGTCCTTAAGTATTGGGGATCTTACGGTATTAAATGTGTTGATTTGGAAAGCTTTTGTACAAAGTTATATCGAAAAAACCGTCTCGTCCTTAATTTTTGCACACCAGTGTATATATATATGATGTTGAGCTCACCAGATACTAGTGAAAATACATAGCGACTCATAAGAACAACTCTCATCAAGTGAAAAACGCCAGCGCATTTGTAGGAGTGGAAGGGTCCATCACCACCTGCTAAGGGGGATGGTCAGTGTTTCCCCCTTTAGGAAAGAGTCGAAGGATCTAACCCCACCTGCTTAATGAAGCGCCAGCTGAAAAAGGTTTACATTTTTGATGTAATCCTCCATACTATAGATAATCATGGGATTTCATTTGTGCCTTTGTCATCTCATTACCAAAACTTCTCTTTATCGTATCATCAGAGGCGGCTGTGGCAGTTCTGCCACCCCGGGAAAAAATAGAAAATGCCACCCATCTGCCAAAGCAAAACAAACAGAATTAAAAAAGAAAAATTTCTCACACACATAAAAAACTTTTATTGTTCTTACGGACTAAAACACAGCATAATAGAAATATAATATTATTTTTAAGTCAAATACAACTCAAAATTAAGAGCATAATTACCTGTAATTAATTCAAACGAGTAAAACTGTCCATTTCAGCATGCGAATTTCTTCTAAAGACAATCTACTCTGATGTCGGGGATCACTTACAAACGTTTATTTTAATTCATAGTAACTTCACTCATGACTAAAATGAAACATCTCCTGTGTAACTCTCTATCTATAAAAAACTCTTATTGCCCCTGTTCTGTTTTGGATAGCTGACACCGGATGTCTTATGGATGAAAGATATGTAAACTTATCAAAAATTTCACCATTAAATACATAATTCCGCCTCGAAATTTTAAGTTCCAACGTAAAAGAAAACTGACATCATGCATAGAGTACAAAATTTATAAATAAGATACAATAAAGGAAATACAAAATTCGCATTCAATAACATTTCAGATAATTTATCTAATTTTTAGCAAGCAATTCTTAGAGAAGAGAGGGGGATATGAGTATATGTGTCGCAGGGAAACAATGAAATTAGGGCTTTCGTTAAATCTCTAAAGGAGATGATCAATTCAGGCAAGATGTTAAAATAACGTCCCTTTGATGCATTTTCCCTGTTGTAAGTGAATTAGTTAAATCCCCGCACTGTTTTAGTGAAATGATGAAATGAATGACTAGATCATTTCACTGAAACAGTTCAGAGTTTGATAAAATCACTTACTTTCATCATGGAAATGACATTGAAGAGACGTTATTTTAAAATATTGTCAAAATGCTGTCCAGGGGGAGAGACATCTGGGAGGTCGAGTCCTTGTACTTCCGAACCATACAGGTCAAAAATCCTCGTAGCTATGGGTAATTTTAAAAATTTTAAATTTTAAATTTGTTTAAAGACATAAAATGGGGGAAAGGAATGGGGCTATTGGGATAAAATTACGTATTTGAAGAGCTCATAGAGAGAACGATCGAATCCAGCCGGTGCGGTCGACCAAGGTAACACATGATTCGAGTTATTAATGGGAAAGCCCTGTAGGGGGGGGGAGCACCCGCAAATGGCCAATTCCACGTAAAGCTCATGCATACACGAAAATATGGTGGACCTTTAAAAATCAAGTCCCAAACTCAACTCCTTAGGGGGTGAAATTTTCAGACCCCTTAGAACTAACATGGGAGCATGATATTTTAGTGCTTAAGCCTTCCCCATGCCTACCCAAAGGGAGTCAAGTATATAACTGGATGGGTCTCGGCAAGTGGAACAGTTGGTTCAAATATCAAGTCCGAGACTCAAATAGGAGCCAAGATATTGTGAATTTAAAATTTAAATTTTTTAAAGAGTTTAAGAGAATTAAAAACTATGTAAGGAATATACCTATAAGCATCAATTTATAAAAATTGGAAGGGTAGTTAGAGAGGGATCGAATGAGCTAGGTCCGAATGGACTCTGAGGCTGGAGTGTCGAGATATTGGCTAAAAAGCGGTAGAGGAGGTGGTAATGCACCGTGCCGAGGGATGCGTCCCAGCAGATTCTAACCATACCAAAGTTATTACGAACCCCCTAAATATCAGTCCCCTAGCACCAAGAAAGTGGCATAATGTTTTCATTTCATCATTTCACTAAAACAGTGCGGAGATATAACTAATTCAATTACTTACAACAGGGAGAAGACATCAAAGAGACGTTATTTTAACATCTTGCCTGAATTGATCATTTCCTTTAGGGATTTAACGAAGGTCCTAATTTCATTGTTTCCCTGCGACACATATACTCATATCCCCCTCTCTTCTCTAAGAATTGCTTTCAAAAAATTAGCTAAATTATCTGAAATATTATTGAATGCGAATTTTGTATTTCCTTTATTGTATCTTATTTCCAAATTTTGTACTCTATGCATGATGTCAGTTTTCTTTTATGTTGGAACTTAAGAGTTCGAGGCGGGATTATGTATTTAATGGTAAAATTTTTGATAAGTTTACATATCTTTCATCCATAAGACATCCGCGGTGTCAGCTATCCAAAACAGAACAGGGGCAATAAGAGTTTTTGATAGATAGAGAGTCGCACAGGAGATGTTTCATTTTAGTCATGAGCGAAGTTACTATGAATTAAAATAAACATTTGTAAGTGATCCCCGACATCAGTAGATTGTCTTTAGAAGAAATTGGAATGCTGAAATGGACAATTTTACTCGTTTGAATTAATTACAGGTAATTATGCTCTTAATTTTGAATTATATTTGACTTAAAAATAATATTATATATCTATTATGCTGCGCGTTTTGGTTCGTAAGAACAATTAAAGTTTTTTAGGTGTGTGAGCGATTTTTCTTTCTTAACCCTCTAAGCGGATAGCACGGAAAATTCCGTCAGTGTAAAGATGCTTCGAAAATGCACTGCACGGATTTTTCTGCCTTCAAGTAACGTTTTCAAAAACGGATTAGCCGCACTTTTCTGAAATCCTTTCCCCCTTTTAAAGGTTTAATTCTATTTGTTTTGCTTTGGACAGATGTTTTCCTTTCATCATTTCACTAAAACTGTTCGGGGATTTAACTAATTCACTTACAACAGGGAAAATACATCAACGAGACGTTATTTTAACATCTTGCCTGAATTGATCATCTCTTTTAGGGATTTTACGAAAGCCCTAATTTCATCGCTTCCTTGCGACATATATATATAAACATTTCGAAAACATAAAATGTTAGACGAATTAAAATACTTTGTATGTATTCAAGTCCAAATTTTCTCCTGAAAACTGAGATTTTATGCATATTGAATTTTTTTTATGTTTAAAATTATTTAAGATGCAATGAAATATTTGAAAAATTCTTTATTTTAAGATAATTTTATCTCAACTGGACATGAAGCATATCAATAAATTGTTTTCAATATCAAAAGTAACATAGAAAATGGTGTTTCTTACGACAAAATTTGACAAGGCAATTTTTTCTTAAATTGCCTCTTATTCGAATCCAGGGCCACTAAAATGTCGAGGCGTTGTTACCAGCCGTATCAATAATACGGGGTCCTTAATCTACAAGGGCTAACAGAGTTCTCATATCTAAAAGGACCTTCAAGGAATTTTAATACAGGGCACCTCAGAAATAGCTACGCCAGTGAGCTATGCGTGGCCAGCGAGTCACAGGTTGAAGAATGCTAATTTAAAACATTCTTTCTAATGAAGAACAAATACATATATAAACACTGATTTTAAACGTAAGTACACCGGCCTCCAAAAGTTAAGAAAAAACCGGTTTCTGCGCCTTATTTGCAAATGAATGAATGTAGAAACACCAAATTTCGATGAGATGTGCACAATACAGTTATGTATTGACTGCAAGATAGAAGTTAACATAACAAACATTCAAAAATGATATACAACAAAAAAAGGTAATCTTGCTGGAAAAGACCATTCTTGGAATAAATAATCATCACAGTTTTATGTGGTAAAATGTCACAGAAACATAACAAAACTGCGTTTTAATATGAGATATGCCCACCCCTAGCTTGAATGCATTGGCGGGATCGAATTTCCATTGAGTCAATTAAGTTGGTTTGGTTTGGTTCATTTTTGATGGCGCAAGGACCAATTTAGATCATACTGCGCCAAGAGAGACAATAAGAACAGTTATATAAGATTTGCAGGCCATAAAGCCTTAGTCTGGCATAGTATATATGCCTTTCTGAAAATCTATAGATTAAAATTAGATATGATTAATAAAACCCTTGATGCTTATGAATTTAAATACAAGTGAGGAATTGATGCTATTGTTTAAAATACTGGATATAGTAAAATCAACAGAGTTAAAAATCCGATGTCTAACATGATTTGAATGCGGACAATCACAGAGTATGTGTTTAACAGATAGTGAGACATTACATTTCTCGCAATAGGGTGGTGGTTCACCCAACAGGAGATGCCTATGCGTTAGGCGGGTGTGTCCTAGGCGCAGCCTAGTCCATATCACCTGCTCACGGCGATTGCTTAATGATGACGCAGTTGGAGCGAGGACGGGCATGATGCTATGCAACTTATTTTCAGTTTGTTGGTCCCAGTGTGATTGCCATACACTTTGCAGTTTCAGCCTGAAGCAAGCTTTCAGGTCAGAGTGGGGAATAGGGAACCTTTCTGAAGAGCCTGTTGCTGATCGTGCAGCTGTATCAGCCAGTTCATTTTCAGTTATTCCGGCATGTCCTGGGATCCAACAAAATCTGATATCTTTCTACTTAAGATGATTAGCTAAAGCATATGTGATGTCCACAAGGATGGGATGAGACGATGAATGTAAGGAGACAATGCTTTGAAGGGCTGACAGGGAGTCTGTGTAAATAATGAACTTTTTAGCGCATGATAGTGAAATATGTTCTAGAGCGATTCTTAGCGCATGGAGTTCAGCAGTGTAAATGGATACTGAAATTGGTAGAGCGTCTGTAATTACAGTGCTCAGAGAAACTACTGCCGAACCAACATGGGATTCAGACTTTGAGCCATCCGTGAAGATAGGTTCATAGTCGGGATAAAAGTTCTCTGTGTTCCAAGTACAGTGTTCTGTATGTACTCTCAGGAGTGCATGCTTTTGAGTGGTATGACAGGGTGAAATCTGCCTTAGGATAAATCACTTTCCAAGGGGGCACCTCAGAAATCTTGCACAGAGCTATTCTTCCAATGTTCAGATTTAAGTCATTAATTCAGGGTTTCTCAAATTTTTAATACTGGCGACCCAATTTTCAATCATAATTTTTCTCGCCCCCTGTGTAACAATAATGTATTTTCTGCAATAAAAATGCACTTTGAGAGAGAGACGCTAAAGTTACAATACGATCTTAATTATATGCCGAAAAAATTAATACGATAAGTATATTAAATTTTGTGTATATGTAACTTTTAAGTAATATATATTTTAAGAAAATTACTTAAAATATGTATTAATTACTTATTATTATGTTATTTTTCTTTCTCTAATTTTTAAATTGGAACAGATCACAAAATGATATATTTAATTAAAGACTTATTTAAATTCAGCATTCATTTCTCAAAGTACAAATGTCATTAGAAAAATAGTCTAGTCTATGTTGCTCTTTATCATATCCATCACATCTGGCATTATAGGGTACGTTTGCGTGAGTCTGAGCAACCTATCGGACGTCTGTGCAAAACATGTAAAAAAGCTTTTCCTCGTACAATTCCAGTCAGTTTTGGTCGACTCGATACTCCTATAGCTACCGAATCTAGCTTGAAAGTACATTTTTTTTAATTTACACGTTAATTGTAATTCACGGTAATTAAGTATTTACGGCAGTAGATTAAAACAAAATCATACATACATTTTTAAGTCGTAAGCAAACATTCCATGATAATAAGTAATCAACAAGTACACAGACGAACGAGCATGGTTCCGAAAATTAAATCAAGGCGATATTCTCAAAAATACTTAAATTTTGGATTTACCACTACTGAAGTAAATGATGGGAAAAAAGCCCCAGATCGATATGTGTTATAACTTACACATCTGTAGAACAACATGTGAAAGTTGTTTTTAAAACATGTAAAATCATTTAGCTATGTTGGCAAAGAATTTTAAAAAGTATTTTCTGGATGAGGACAGCTTGGTAGCAAGTTACGAGTGGATTAGGGATCTATTTCAAGATACTCCAGAAGGGCTCTCAACTTCCGAAGAAGAAATCAAAAAAGGCAATTTTATAATAAATCGCTTTTTGAATTTTGGGTAGAGGTGGATGAGGAATTATCTGTACTGAAAACAAAAGCACTTCGTATACTATTACCATTTTCAACTTCCTACCTTTGTTAAACCGGATTTTCTGCGGTGGATGCTTTGAAGACAAAATATAGATCTCAGCTAAATATAGAAAAATAACTCTAAGTGTCAATTTCTGATATTAAACCTTCCTTTGAAAAACTTTCCTCTACAAGACAAGCCCGTGGAAGTCCCTAATAATTATTAAATTTGTTCTTAATTTAGTAATAAAAAATTATTTATAAAATACCTTCTTCAGTACTGATACATTAAACGTATACTGGCTGAACCACCGACTCTTCGCACGAGTTCATTTTTTAAAAAAATAAAACATTATTCTTGATATAATAGCTGAACTGTAAAGAGAGTAAAACTGCGTACACACGACATTGTATACAAAAATGTAAAATGATTTTTTTTTAGATTAATGCTATAATTGTAAATACCTGTTTAAAAGCACTATAATTTTAAACCTACATAATTAGCATTTAGAATTATAATGTTAAATAATGAAAAAGAATATGAAATTCCGATGAAGAATAATTGTGTTAATTTTTAACATTTAAAGCGAGAAGACTTCAAAATATTTTAACCCGGGAGCAGGCGCGTACTCGATACTAACTCTAATGGTTGGTAGTGCGGGGGGACTCAGTCACCCCACTCATTTGTTTATAATTACTTTTACTGTACACGATACAAAATGGAACTCTAGGGAATATGTTAATTTATAGAAAGTATACTTACCTTCTTTCAAGGGCTATTCAATTCTTTGATGATTTAAAAAAAATCAAATAAAACTGAACTAAAATGATTCAAAAAGACAAGACCATAATAAAGGACGCAAATCAGAGACACTTTTCACTAATATAACAGAAATGTTAAATCAATCAATTCTTTTCCAAATATCGTAAAATTTTATTATTTACAATTTCCCTAAACGAAAAGCAAACACATAAAAGATGGGACGGAACTAATATTGAATAACCATACCATAAGTTTGAAGGTCAATCAAATGATTAGCAAACGTACTATGCAGCCTGGCTGAAAAGTGAATCATGTCTTCCTTTTCTTTTTCTACAACTAATGTACAGTATTTCAATAATAATTACAGTGATTAATTGTTTATCTTCTTAGAATTTTTCTCAGGGTCTGAGTTTCGTTTTTTCTTTTAACAAGTAATATTTTATGTTAAAACGTAATAAAAAAATCTCTCATTGAGGAAATACAGCAAATTGAACAAAATGTTTTTTTCTTTAATTTTGTTTTTGGATCAAAGATAGCTATTTGATGACGGAAAAAAGCCAGATAATAAACATAATTATGTCAGTGTTGTTGTGTGGTGTGTATTTTTTTTTATTATGGAAGAAAGCATTTTGTTTTACTTCTCTTTCCGGTTTTTTTTTTTTTTTAAATCTTTAAATTTTCGATACGCTCGCGCCCCCAGGGGGGCGCACCCCACACTTTGAGAAACACTGCATTAATTAGGTCTCTAATTTTAAAGTGAACGGGTTGCGAGTAAGTGAGGGATGAACGATGACTGTTAAAATCATAAAGGCTAAAATTGAATAAATATGAGTATGCAGTATTTGTTTTCATTGATTGGATTTTCATAAAATAGTTCAAACATAAATACTTCCTCCGCATATCTAATGGGGGTTCGTAGGCTTCAGCATAGAGGTACTCTACCGGTGATGTGCGGAAGGCCCTCAGACAAAGTCTCAGCGCTTGATGATTCACTGGATCCAAGATCTTCAAAAGAGATTTGCACGCAGAACTGTAGACCACAGATCCATAGTCCAGTTTTGATCTAATCAGAGCTCTGTAGAGGCGAAGCAAGGATGTTCGGTCTGCTCTCCAGCGAGTATTTGCTAATACTTTGAGGATGTTTAGGGCCTTGGCACTTCTGATTTTGAGATCTTTTAAATGACGATGGAATCTGAGAGATTGGTCAAATATAAGACCTCAATAACAACTTCAATGAGGCTTCTACCAATAAAAAGCTCAGGGTTTGGAAAAACCCCACGCTTTCGAGTGAATACCACACTAACCGTTTTTTCTGTAAAAAAAACAAAACCGTTCTGTTCAGCCAATTTAGTGAAGTTGTTAATAGTGGTCTGAATGTGTCGTTCTGCAACATTGAGGAATTTAGACGAGTACGATATTTGTACATCGTCCACATATAGAGAACACTGAATCCCCTGATTTATATGATGGGTTATGTTATTAATTTTAATAATAAATAAAAGTACGCTTAAAACAAACCCTTGTGGGACACCTTGTTCTTGGATAAAAATATTTGAATAAAATGAACGCAGGCGTACCTGGAATGAACGATGGTTTAAAATTTTTTGATAAAAACTGGCAAATTTCCTCTGATGTCCATTGCATAGAGATCTCTAAGTATTCCGTACCTCCAAGACAGGTCGTAAGCTTTTTTAATATAAAAGAAAACAGAGATGTTATACTGCTTCTTGACAAAAGCCTCTCTGATGGAAATCTCTAGCCGAAGGAGATTGTCTGTGGTCGATCTTGATTTCCGAAATCCACTTTGAAGTGGTGAAAGGAGATTATGTGACTCAAGGTGGAACATCAACCTCGCACTAACTATGCACTCCATCAGCTTACTTAAGCAGCTTGTGAGGGCAATAGGGCGGTAATTATTTGCTGACGTTGGCTCTTTACCAGGCTTTGGAAAAGGTAAAACGTGGGCATGACACCACTGTGTGGGAAACACTTGGGTTTCCCAGATGCGATTAAACAAAGAGAGAAGGGAGAGGATAGAACTTTCGGACAGATGCCGTAACATAATATAGTGTAGCCCGTCTGGACCTGCTGCTGTGTTACCCGAGCGATGCAGGGAGGCACGAAGTTCGCGGAGGGTGAGCGGGGAGTTGTAGCCTTCTTCGTTTGAAGAGGAAAAATTCAACTCACCTTCTCCTCTCGACGCTTTAGTGCTTGAAATGCAGGGGTATAGTTGTCGCAACTAGACGTTTTAGCGAATGCCTCGGCAAGAATGTTGGCAATGTCAGGGATGGTATTGACAGAGACCCCATTGCTTACAAGCATGGAGACTGGGCTAGCACTGTATTTTCCACTGAGCTTACGGATTTTGTTCCAAACCTCGTTACTTGAGGTTGAACATGTGATGCTACTTACATATTTTATCCACGATTCCCTTTTACGTTGCCGGTGGATTTTCCTGGCACGTGCTCGAGCTTTATTAAAAGCAATCATGTTGTCTGGGGTAGAGTAACGTCGAAACCGATTCTAAGCCTTGTTTTGATCCTTTTTTGCAATTTAGCATTCTTCGTTCCACCAAGGTTTGGGAAAACGGGGGAGTCTAGAGGATGGTTATGGAATTGCATTATTAGCTGCAGATAGGATGCAAGATGTTACTAAACATACCGCTTCGTCTATTGAGCTAGAGCTTACTATGTCTTCTGTTATATCTGCTTGGGTCCTGAAAGTTTCCCAGTCGGCCTGATCGAACTTTCACCGCGGTTGGCGAATAGTCGCACACGCAATTGGTGTAGCGTAAGATATTACCACTGGGAAGGGATCGCTACCTAATGGGTTTTCAAGAACACTCCGTGTCAGATTTAATAGCAATGATGGAGAGCATATGGACAAATCAATGGCGCTAAATTATTGGGTTGGAGAATGAAAATAGGTGTTAGAGCCGTCGTTTAACAAGGTGAGATCAAGTTCTGTAAGAAGCTTTTCGACGACTTTTCCTCTAGAATTCACATCTTGGCAGCCCCATAGCAAATGATGAGCATTGAAGTCACCCACAAGGATGAATGGTGAGGGGAGTTGATCTATAAGCTCTTGCAGTGCTCTAAAATTCAAGGGTGCGTTGGTAGGTATACATTACAGATTGTAACTGTAGAGAAAATAGAAACCTGCAATGCAACAGCTTGAAGTGACGTGCGAATTAGGACGGGGGATAAGGTTGATCGCGTGGTTGATGAGCAGAGCCACGCCACCACAAGCTCTTTCACCCGTATTGCAGTCCTTCCGAAGAATGGAATATCCTCGTATGTTCTATATGCATGATGGTTTTAAAAGCGTTTCTTGCAGAGGTACGCACACAGGTAAATGCTCATTCATAAGCGATTTTAAATTCTCTATGTTTTTCCAGAGACCACGACAATTCCACTGAATTATTTTATTAATACTTCGGCTAAGGAGAGCCTTTAGGTTTTTCGGAGTCGTATTTTATTGGTGAAAAGCTTCGTCTCGATTTTCCTTTTTTACTGAGAAGCTTAACGTCTTCTACTTCTTTGGTGGTTTGAATTCCACCAGATTCTGTTCGAATTAATGGCTTCAGTATTTTGGCAGCTTCCTGGACAATGTCAGTGAGTGAGTGAGTGAGTGAAGATTAACGTCGCACTGTTCAGCTGCACGAGGGCTTTTGGGGACGGACCACGTAATTTTGAACCATGGTCAAGTGACGTGGACGACACCTGAGCTGGCACCCCCTCTCCCTAACTACCACACCACACCAACGGGAGGACGTTTCAGCTCTCGACAGATTTAGCGTGCATCGCTGCCCTACACGGCGGGTCTTTAGTGGTACTGCGCTCGAACTCGTGACAAAGCCAGCCACGATCCGATGCCTATACCACTCGGCTACCGCGGCCTTGGACAATGTCAGTAGCTGACCGTTTGATAGAGAACTTTTGTCTATTTCCATCAAAACTTCAGCATCTGATGGCACTGGGAGGTGCGATGTTTCAGAAAACCGTTTGTCTATGTTTAAGGACTCTAGGTCCGTGGAAGATGTTTCAGGGAGAGATAGAATTGTTTCTTGTTCAATTAAATTATTTGCTATGGATTTTCGAGCTATTGGGGAATCTGTATGAGATTCAGAAGTTAAATTGGCAATGTTTGTTGGTGTTTCTATGTTGCTAATTTCTGTTTGAGTTCCTATGTCTGTTTGAGTTGAATTATCTTTTTTTGATTTTGTGTTGGTCATTACTGCATTAGCATAAGAAGTGGAGGCTCGAGGTGGTAAGATATTGACCACCCGTTTCTTTGCTTCAGAATACGAGATGTTTTCAAGTACTTTAATTCTTTGTATTTCTTTTTCTTTCTGCCATTTTGGACAGGTTTTGGAATAAGCAGCGTGTTCCCCCTTGCAGTTTGCACACTTTCTCCGTTCTGTCGCACATGCTTCGCTGGCGTGCTCCGTACTACTGCATTTATTGCAGATAGCAACGTCGCTACAAGAAGCTGTTCCATGGCCGTAACTTTGACAGCGAAAACATCTGAGAGGGTTAGGGATGTATGTAAGTTCTTATTTTAATGTTCAAGTAACCAATTAGTTTGTTTTCTGATAATGTATGTTTAGAAAATGTGAGTATAAATAATGGAGAAGTTATAGTTTTACCATCTTTTATGGAAGTTATTCGTTTGACAGCCTCCACTCCTTGAAAAGCTAGTTTTTTTTCAATTTCAGAATCGGGTAATGGAATTAGATCAGGGCAGTAAATCACTCCTTTGGATGAATTGAGTGTTTTGTGAGGAGTAGCAGTAATAGGGATGTTTGAAAGATTTGAACATTGTAGGAGATTAATTGATTGTGCTTGTGTTGCTGTTTCTATCAGTAAATCTCAGGATGGTAATTTTTTAATAGATTTCACAGATCCAGCTGAACCTTGTACAGCTTTAGAGATTAGAAAAGGTGAAGCATTAGAAAGTTTTCGGTTGTCATTTGCATGCAGAACAATAAATTTTGGAAAGGATTCGGAGCAAGTTTGAGAGTTGGTGGCCTGACCACCATGTGTTGGGTTGGGGATTTTAAAGTATGCGTTTTTATCTTTTTTCTTATTTTTGTGCATTTATATTTTGGTTTTTGAGAAAGGAGGAGGAGAATCCCTTTTGATTTTCAGAGGACCAGTTTGGCGGGGCTAGCCCCAGATTCAGCAACCATCAGTGGTCTTGGGAGAGCCCCCCGCTCTGCAATGCAGGACCCCATCCAGGCACCACCTGGAGCTACAAGGCAGGCGAGATTATACACCAGCTGATAGAGCAGCCAGGACATGCTGGTTAGGCTGCCCTGGGCTCCTGTACTATCTGGCGGCCTGAGATGCAAAACTCAGCTTTTCTCCGGTACCTCTACATGGCCGCTTCCTCCAAGACCCCACCTCACCAGTCCAAAGGTCCTCAGAAGTTTAAAACCCCGCTCCAAGTGCCAGTTTTCCCAGTTGTGAAAAACCATCAGACTCAACTTCATTCCACTCAGTCCTGGTCTGCCACAGGACTTGGTCGCAAGTAAAATGAAAGATAAAATGCAAGGGGAAAATGAATAATAAAGAAGGGCCTACTAAGGGGATAAAGCATAAAAGGGAATTCCTGGGTAGGTATTCTTAGGAAATAAAAACCAGTGTTTACTGTGTCGGAAAATTAATAATACAATTTTATATAAGATAGGTTCAAGGAAGTAAAGCAGGGAGAGGCGTGTGTTTTTTTTATATTTTATTAATTTTTTTTAATGTACAACGATACATTCACCTTAGTGAATAACGATTTTGTTTATTGAAAATTAACGTTGGAGAGAGAATAATAATTACACTGGCCTCAAAAAAGTTAAGGTACAACATGTTTTTCGAAAATAAAAAATGGCAAGAGAGTGAGCCAAAAAAAACGACCACTAGAAAAGAACGTACCTTTCGGGATTGTGTGACACCCGCACTCACCTAAAGAAGGTGAGCCCCCCTGAGGGGTCAATTAAGTTGCTGGTTACCGAAATTGGAAGAGAAGACCAGACACGGAGTAATTTCATAAAGATCTTGGAAGAGGACTTAACCCGTTCAGGACCATGATCACATATACTAGTTTTCTTTATAATACAATTTTATATAAGATTAGCGTTCAAGATTTATCTTGATGCATTAAGCAGTATATATCGCTAAACTATGCTGGTTATGTGAAACAGTTTGTGTAATTGAAAATTAATGTGGAAAGAATGTATGTTTTTTTTTATATTTTATTAATTTTTTTAATGTACAACGATACATTCACCTTAGTGAATAACGATTTTGTTTATTGAAAAATTAACGTTGGAGAGAGAATAATAATTATTTCATGTCAATGAAATTTTTTTATGTTTATGCACACATGGTATTTTTTGGATTTATGTGAATGGGGTCAGTTAAATTGGAGAAAAACTACCAAATATATTTTGTCAAGTTCTTAACATCCATTCAGGAATGGATTAAATTGTGCATATCAATAATATATTAAGTGTGATTATTAAGTGCGTATCTGTAATATATTGTATTATTTTGTGTTTATGTACGCATGGTATTTTTTGGATTTTGTGAATGAAAAAAAATATATTAACAGTCTCAATTGGAGAAAAACAATTGAATATATTCTGAAAGTGTTCTATTATTCCAGGCAGAAATAGAATAAATTTTGCATATTAGTAAAATTTTTAAGTGATTATTAAGTGTGTATCAGTAATATATTAAATGAAATTATGAAGTGATGTAATCAGTAAAAATTAAGCAATTATTTTATTAGTAATTTAAATTCACTTGGTATATTGTGAAATATATGATTATTATTTTTGATTTCCTCCTAATTCATTGAGTGTGAGTTAGTGTAGCGGATGTTTGTTTTTGTATGTTTTAATGAAAGATATATTTGTGGTACTTAATTTTTGCAATTCCTTTTAGTGTTATTTTCGTCTGATTATTTGTTTAGTTTGAGTATATTTATATAAAAAAATTCAAACGGCATTTTTGGGGAAAGCTAAAAAGCCAAGATTTAGGTTTGTTGGCTGAGGAGTTAGATCAAAAGGTATCAGATAAAATGACGGTAATAGGTTTAAAAAATATCATAATCGGTAGCAAAGATTACGAAGAAAAGTAAGCTAGAGCTCAGTTATCTGTTATTTTAGAGGAGCGCGTTGAAAAGGGAAGTGAGGAAAAACCGCCAAGCAGTACGCAATCAAACAGCAACAACACGAAGTCGAGTAAGAGAAAATGCGCTTGGAAATCGAAAGATCGCGATTCGATTCTGGGAATTTAAGCCCACTTAAAACAATTTTTAGTGATTTAATTAAAATCGTTCCAAATTTCGACATAAAGGAGGGAGATATTGTTATTTTCCTTACCCTGTTTGAGAGACAAGTGAAACGTATTGGAGTAGAGAAAGCGAATTGGCTATCGGGGCTCTTTTGGCACGCATACCGTCCAATATTATTCAACTAATAGCCAGAGAGTCAGATGATTAATTTGATAACTATGACTACATAAAGAGAGTGTTATTAAAAATTTTAAGATGAACCCAGAGACCTTCAGGCAAAAATTCATGAAACATCAGCACATACCTGCAAGATCTTGGCGTGATTTTGTGTCCGAAATTACGAGTTACTTCGAAGAATGGCTCGATGGAATGGAGGTAAGAGACTTCAAATCATTGAAGGATTTCTTAATAACTGATCAGCTCAAAAAACGCGTGCCGGGAGAGATAAGAGAGCATTTCATGGGTGAATGGGCCAAATTTTATGAACCATTTGTATTGGCAGAAAAATTGAATGGCTAAGAAAATGTTCGATTGAGTGTCAAGAAAACTAATCAACATGAAATGACACTCAGCAATACGTCAGATTCACGATCTAATATTAAAAAAGAGCATCCAATAATTAAAAATGATGTACAGAGTAAAAGGTATAAGTTGCCTTTCAAACAAGAACCTAAACAGCCAACATTTAAACCTACTTGTTATTCGTATGGAAGAGTTGGGCATACCTCGAGGGTGTGTCATGCTGAAAATCATAAGAAAACCTCCCCCAAATCACCAGATCAATGCTGTGAAAACCAATGAACGTTTTCAAGAACCATGCTCTGCAATTTTAATGGCTAAGGTAGCGATTCCTATATGTTCTCCTACCAAGGAGGAAGAGAAAATAGACGAGTTAAAGTTTGTTCGCCTTAAGTGAGGGAACGAAATTCTGAAGGATGTCATCGACACAGGTGCCCAGATATTCTTGACCACCCAGACCCGTCTAGATATCCGTAAGAGCAGATGTCGTCGAGGGACAGAGCGTTGACAGGGGAGGAACAATCCAAATAATGTCTGCGTTTGGAAAACGTGAAATAACCGAATTAAGATTTTAAACCTGAAAATCGACGACTCCAGACACGGGGTAGTGCCCATTATGTGTGCAATTTCTAAAAGGCTGGTTAACGACATGTTAGTCTGCTTATGAAGTGCTGTTAGAAAACGTGCAGTTTATTCGCAACCCCGCAAACTCTTATATATCTTCAAGAGCAGTTAGAGCAGTTGAAGACATTACTGCAGACGATCCAAAATCAATTTCAGGCCAAGAAATGGCCAGAAAAACTTACCCCTCTGAAATTTACTTACAGTCTTTGAGCAAAGAAAATGAGGAAGAGCAATTTCCGGAGGGAAATGAAACGCGTAGTACATTCATAAAAATGCAAAGGGAAGATGGAGTCTTGCAGAAAAACAAAAAAACTCAGTAAAAATACATAATGGATTATTGACACACTCAGAATATACTTGTGGAGAGAACATCGATCAGGTAGTACTACCACAATTTAAAAGAGAAGAAGTACTCAAAATGGCGCATGACGTTCCTCTTGGCGGACACCTGGGGGAGCAGAAAACTAGGCAAAGAATAAAGTACTCATTTTATTGGCCGACAATAAAACAGGATGCCAAACGATTTTGTGAAAGTTGTAAGATCTGGCAGCTTTTTTCGGAAGCCCATCCCTTACAGAGATCAGGTTCCAATACAACCATTGGTCAGACCCGAAATACCCTTTGAAGTGTGGACTGTATTGGGCCGTTGGAACCTCCTTCCAGAAGAAACCATCATTTTATTATTTGCGCAGTTGATTTATGCACGAGATGGGCAGAGGCCATATCTGTCAAGGAAATAAGCGAAAAGACTACGTGCTACGTCCTTCAGAAAATTTTCACACAAACAGGTCCCGAAAAGTTTCTGTTCTCCAGGGCATCCCGAAAGTATGGGCGCCGTGGAAAGGTGGAATCGCACGTTGAAGGACATGTTAAGTAAGGATGTTCAAAAACACAGGTCTGATTGGGACCTCCATCTTTCTTGTTATTCGCATATAGGGAAATACCCCACAGTACAACAGGCATGTCGCCATTTCAATTAGTATACGGACGTTTGCCTTCTGAACCCATATCTCATCTCAAAGAAGTGTGGGTAGGAGAAAGAAACATCCCAACTACTGTCTCCCGTTCGGTGGAAACGTACCTGGAAGACTTAATAGAAAAGCTGAGAAAGGCTCATAAAATAGCAGCTGAAAGGGTGGAAACGACTCAAAATAATTATTCGCCATACTATAATTTACGATCCACGGAAAATCAATTCAAGGTAGGAGATAAAAGTTCTGGTACTACATCCGTCTTCTACTCATAAATTGATGAAAACATGGATAGGTCCAGCTACGATAATTGAAATAACTAGACCATATTCCGCGAAAGTTGAATTAGATGATGGTGGCATAAGAGAGTTACACTTCAACAAATTACGCCCTTACATAGCAAGAGTGGGACAAGTTGGGTTGATCTTCGATCAAGACTCAGATTTCGGGGACCTTCATTATGCTCAACAGATACGGCTGTAACATCTAAGGTGGATGTTACAAATCACATAAGCAGTGATTGCCAAGAATTAGAAGATGTTCAGTGACTGGAATTATTGAATACTCTCAAAATATTCTCCAGTTTGCTTAGTTCACTTCCTGTATTAGCAAAAGCTCTTTTCACGTGATGCCCGGGAAAAAATTTCTCTCGTTATCTCGTTTCTTGCCATATATGTATGCATGTGTTTTTTATATAGTTTCTTTTCAGCTACATCATCCTGGAATGACAATTTTTTTAAGAGGGGAGGTGTAGCAGTGGAAGCGTCCATCACTACCTGCTAAGGACGAGGGTCAGTTCCCCCCTTAGGATAGAGTCGAAGGGTCCAACACCACATGCTCAAGGGAGCACCAGCTGAAAAAGGGGATGAATAGCCCCTTCCCTCTTTGAGGGTTAAAAAGAATTCATTCTGTCTTTAGGTACGAAGGAGTGAAGTTATGTACTGAGTGTTACTAATAGAATTGAGTGTTTTCTTTAAATGTTTTTTTCTTTAAAATAAACCTTAATATTTAAAATTTAGACCCCATGGTTTCAATTTGTTTCCGAGCTCATTGATTAGAATCAATCTTTAGTGCATTTAACATTAAATATTCTACCTCTGAGGTGCTTTAAGGTAACTGGGACGTCTGCAACAAGGAAAAGTGAAAATTTTCATCCCACATTTAAATGGTTCTCACTTGCTTAAATTAAAAGCAACGGAAATAAAATATTTACAGTACATTATCTGTATATTTATGTACCTATTAATGTAAAAAAATTATTTTAAAATACAAATAAATCTGCATGAGCAATAAAAAATCAATAACTATTTAATTATTTTCGAAGAATGTTCTTGCCTTTAGGAACACTTCTCATAAAATCCATTGCATATATAGGAATAAAACTTAACATAATTTTTGCAAACATAACAATCTATAAAATGAATAAAATGAAATTTTCAAAGATAAATTTTAAAATTTTTTTAATTTATTGATTCAAATTTTCTTTAAAATTTTAGCAGAAATTGTGCTATATCTAAAATTTGAGAATGTTTGTTGGAAAAAAAAATCCATTCACTTTATTGAAAATTAGGGGATATTTTGATATATGTAAAATATATACCCTATAGGTAAAGTAAATTTTGAGAAACGTGTATTGGAATCACACTAAAAAATGCATTTTGATAAAATGGCAAATAAAGATATTTTCATCTATGATTTGTAAAATAATACTTTTATTACAATATAAAGCCATACCATGATTACATAGATTATTTTGCGTCATTTCTCAGTTTTTAAACTGTAAGTTTAAAATTCTAGATTATATTTAGAAATATTTTTAATTACTCTTTCCCTACTTCGTCTAAACGTGTTATCAAGAATTATGACCTTATTCCATTTAAAATACCAAAGTTTTATGTCTGTAAGTTATAGAAATTTTATTTCACTTTGAACATCATCATTACAGGATAATACAGAGTTCCATGCACATATATTTTGTTATAAAAATACACATATAAAATGTCTGACGAATTTAAAATTTAATTTGATGTCTAATTTAAAGGAAACTTTGTTTAAAATTATAACAAAATAGTCTGTGTTTTTGTACTCATACATGTGAATTTTTTTAGAGCAAAAACAAAAGTTATAATGATGTAGAGTTATTTATGAACATTCAAATGATAATCATAAGCAGTTAGAAAAAACGAAAAATCTATTTTGCAAGCTGTGTATCTATTTTGGATTAATCCTCAAGATCCACTTTATATTACATACATTTGACTTATAATTTAAGAACTACACTAAGTGTTTATAAATGTAAAACTTGACATAATTAACATTTCTGAAAACAAAATAGTATTTTAAAATTTTGTAACAAATTATTTAAATTTTCCGTAATTTTTGCACAAAGAATGTAAAATTTTCATTAAATTTGAACATATAATGTAGAGAAATTACATTTTTTTGTATAGAAAAATTGGTTTTTTACAATACATATGATTGACAAAACGGATTTTGAAGAAAGTGCACCTGAATCATAGTTACATCACATTTGTACTTGCAACTTTAAAATTCAATTTCCTAGCATTCTATTTATCGAATTCATAAAAACACTGAATCTATGTATGCAGGAAAGTGCCCTCTATTTTTTAAAAGTAAAATAAAAAGAATGCAAAATTTGAAGCATTTTTACGTCGTAGTGATTGATCTTAAATAATCGAGAACGGCATACAGGGGCAGTTCAGAGAGCGTAGAATCTTCTCAGGTGCTGATCTCATCATCTGACCACGATTCGAACATACGAGATCTGTGATCAATAGCCCTGTGGGTTTCGTTTTAAATAAAACGTTAATAAACTATCAATCAATCTACAACACACAATAATACAACCAACATACGTTTGCAACTATTGGGAAAACGACCTAGTGTAACATGATCTAGGAATTTATTCCATTAGTCCTTTTCATATGAATTTGGCAGATGATTAAATTCAATTCCATGTAGTACAGTTCACACAAGTACTCGCATCTGTTTCGAAACTCCAGTAGGTGGTGTCAAAACAGTGGGAAACCCGAAATTCGCAGATTAATTGAAATTGTAATACATTACTCACACAACAAACGTGAATCCATTCATAAAACATTTAATCTGGCATATTAATTTCATTTTTCCCTTTCACAGTTCGATGTTGTCATACTATCCAGTTTGAACGATCAATGTAACGCAAATATTTAGATTAAAAGCTGCATGGATTTATTAAAGGTTAGTATAGTCAAATAACTACATTTAATATATGACACTGTTTGTATCCATCCATCGAAACAAGCTGTTTTCCTTGACTATGCAGCTAGGTTTTTTAGATATTTAGGTGCGTGGATAAATAATTCATATTCTTGTGTTTTCCTTAATTGGCTCTTTTACTTTTTAACATGCTTTTATTAGCTTCATCTGCATGTAACGGAGTATTTGAACTCGATTTTTACCCACTTTCTGGTACGATTGAATCAAAATTTTGCTCACTTGTCAAGGACCGATGACAATACAATAATTTAATAAGTATGTTCCATTGTCCTCATCAGGATTAACGATTTCCTATTTCCAGATTTGGCTTCCAATAGATTAATTTACAGCCCTAAAGCTAAAACACTCATGGTTAATACAAATACAACAAACAAATTGAATGGTGTGTGTGTAATCTAAAAAACTAAAACCGTTTTTATTGTAAATTGAAGTATAAAAAATTAAAAATGAATAAAAATTTTAAAAAATCAAAAAGCACGTTTTTATACTTAATTCAACTGAAAAGTAAAAGATAATTCTTAATATAAGAGTAAAATGATTAACGAGAAAATTATTATAGCATTGTGGTAAAAACGTGAGGGTGCTCGATATCAAATATTAATTTTTTTTTAATAGTTCTATTTCGAAATGCAGTTATTGTAAAAATGTAGTACTAAGCAATCCACACGCTTTACCGCAATGGCAGGAATATTCTCATTAATCAATTATTCTTATATTAAGAATTAGTTTTTACCTTTCAGTTCAATTAACTATAAAAGCTTGTTTTAAGTTCTTTTTTTAAATTATAATTGATTTTTAGTAACTAATAACAATAATCATAAGAGTAAAATTATGTAAATAGTTAAACTGAGCCTCATTTGGAAGCTATAACAGCGCTAATATAATAACAGACTACATAATTTTGAGAATCGCTCTAGAAACGAGGACCACATCTAAGCTGGCACTCCTCTCTTTCCACGTTAACGTGAATAATGTGATCCCGACAAGAGGTCGCGGTAGCCAAGTGGTCAGGGTATCGGATCGTGGCTGGCGTGTCATGAGTTGGAGCCCAGTACCACTGAAGACCAGCCGTGTAGGGGAGCAATGCACGCCAGAAATGTCGAGAGCTCAAACATTCTCCCATTGGTGTGATGTGGTATTGAAAAGAAAGTGGTGCCAGCTCAGGTGTCATTCTCATTACTTGGCCTTGATACAAAATGACGAGGTTCATCACCAAAATCCCTCGTGCAGCTGAATAGTGTAACGTTAAAATACATTCACTCACGAGAGCCCTAACAGATTTAGCAAGCATTAACACCTTAACATAGCTCGAAACCAATTCCAGAAACAGAAGGTTGGTCATGATCATTTTAATTCCGCTACTTCGGCCCAAAATGTATAAGTTGAATTCATTAATTGAAACCAAAATTTCAGTGAATTAATAAAATTTTATTAATGTCAAACACTAAAACAACATGAGGACTATTGGTGACAGACCTAGTCATTTTGAGTCTCGGTCAAATGACGAAAACGGCACATGAGTTGGCACCTTTTTTCCAAATTTTCATACCCCGCGAATGGGAGGACGTTGAGCTTGAAAGATTTGACGAGTATCAGTGGCACGAAAACTCTCGAACCCACGACTATGAAGAGGACCAAACCTGAACTAGCTTCCACTCTCCGCACTTTTACACCATGCTAACTGGAAGACATTTGAGCCTCGTCAGATTTAAAGCGCATCAGCTCCCTCCTACACGGTGGGTCTTAAGTAACACTGGAGCTCGAAATCATAATACTCCAATCACGAGTACGTCATCATGACCACTAAGCTACCGAGGCCACGAAGCAAAATTTGAAATAAACTAAACACTGCATGCAAGCTCTTCTGCGCTCCTCTCAGTTTTGGCACCTTGGGCATTGAGGTGCAAGAGCAGATGTTCCAGTTTCAGGTGGTTAGTCTGACGGAAAACCCTCCGTATTTAGTTCCGAAGCAAGCTTGGTACTCATTTATCGACCCATCGATGGGATGAAAGACTGAGTTGACCTTGCCTAGCCCGAAGTTTGAACCCGAATCTGTGGTGCGGAAGCGTGATACTCTACCACTCAGCCTCTGGGCTAAAATTTAAAGTATTAAATCCTCTCTAAAATATTGGATGGATATATTATTTACTTAAGGCGTGTTGGAAATCTAAAATCTTCTTTATATGTCAATTTTAAGATTTTTGCATTTTCAAATTGTATAGATTTTAACCATTCTTAAAATACCTTACTTTAACCTCTAGGGTAATTAGAAGCCCGTAAAACCTATTTTTAAACATTCATTGAATCTGGGCCACACCTACTTAAATGGCGAGTGAGTGACTATATTAACGTCGCACTGTCCAGCGACCGGAGGGCTTTGGGCGACGGAACACATAATTTCGAACCATGATCAAGCGACGTGGATAACACATGAGCTCATGACATGCCTGCCATGATCCAATACCTTGATCACTGGGCTGCTGTAGCCCTCCTTAAAAGGCGAAAAATACAAAGTATTTTGTTTTTACTTAAAAGTGGAATGAATGACGGAAATCAAAACATTTAATCCAGAATTGCTAAAAAAGTGTTTACGTGGAGGTACACAAAATGCCAATGAAAGTGTAAATAACGTAATAGGGTCTCGTGTACCGAAGGAAAATATTTGAACAAATAGAATCATCATTCGGTACATAGGAAGCAATTTCATCATTTAATATGGGAAATGTATCAAAACCAGAAATTTTGAGAAAACTTAATATTGAGTCTGGTGAGTACAAGGTACAGGCAATGGAGCACCTCGAAAAACAGAAGCTGTTAATGGCTAAATACTCCTGTTAACAAAAAACAAAGAAAGTTAGGAAATAAAAACAGACTTAAAAGGAAGAGAGGAGGATAGATTCAAAAAATGTAGATCATTTGGAGTATGAGGAGTAATGTTTTGATTAATAAAAAAGTAATTATGTGCATTAAAGTTCATTTATCTCAAAATGTAAATTTTTGATGTTTGATGTACCTTTTGTGGGAAAAATTGTGCACAGGTATCTAAATTTTTTATGACACGTTTATAATGATGGCTAATATATACTAAAATGAGCTTTATGTAAAAAACTCAATAATTCATTTTTTACAAATTTTTTCATGTAAAAATGGGGCAAATTTCACTATGTTTGATAAAACATTTTATAAAAAATGAAAACAGTTCAAAATTAGCTAAAAGCTTATTTCAGTAAAATGAGAAAGGGTATTTTAATAGTATAAAAAATTTCTCACTCAAGGATGTAATAATAACATTTTGAGAAAAGTTCCATTGAAAACAGCCAATTTAACATTGTTGATGTAGAGGTTTCCGACTCCCATTAAGAATAATATCTTCTTATTCATGGCATTAAAGATAAAATTTATAATCTTATTAAGGTCTAGTTGATCAGGTTGCGTTAAGTGAATGAATATTATAATACTATCCATGCCTTGTCAATTTACAAAGCAACGTTGAAATGTCGAGACGAGCCGCACTCAGTAATGAAATAACCACTAACAGTGCTTCGAAGTCTAAACTTAATCATTCTCATGGACGCCTTAGTGATGTTTCGGTTTTTTCTCTCAGAAACTTCAATTTAGAATAGATTTTGTCACTGCTTTCCGAAATTCGTTTGACACAATGTTCAGTGTTGATCAGATATACATCAATTAATAATCCAGTTCTTATTTCTGGATGACCGTTTAAAATGGAATGACAGTTATATTGACGGTGCACTCAAACGAGAGTTATTGGCACCCACCACCACACTTCGTCGTTTTGAACCTCGGTCAAGTGACGAGGACAACACCATTGGGAGGACATTGAGCCGCGGTAGATTTAAAGTGCATCGGTTTATCGGTTTAAAATGAAATTTCAATGGCACCATTACTCAAACCCACGTCATTTTTGACCACGAGTACGGGACCAAAACACTTAGGCTTCCACGACCATTTGTTGGTATGTGAAAGGCACAGCACTAGTACGCTCCTTAACTCTTTAGCGGGCACAAAGCTAAAATACACTTTTCAGTGATAAAGTACAAGTGTAATAAAATAATAATCGGATAATTGTACATTATAGAATACTTACTAAAATGTACATAGAAATTGGTATATATTCACATTTTATATTTTATTGAATTTTAGAATAAAAAGTTAGAAATATAAAGTAACATTTTTGAGAATTTAGATTAGTTATACTTCACAAAATTGATGAGCTATTTACTGTGGAACTTCATAATATACAAACGTTTCCCCGATCAGAAAAGCTGTAATGAAAGATTTTCGAGCCCGAGAAACTTGCACCACATATTATAAATAAAGTTTGTTTATATCTCCGACCTCCAACATTCTCACATGATTCTAAGTGCTCTCTCTCTTTCTCTAGAGTAGAGGAAAAGCGAAAATTTCTAGGTCATTTTTCTGTTCTAGGTGGGCAATGGATAGAGCCTCTATCCACATATAAAATATTTCCAAAAACCTAAATAAAACATTTTTTTTAATTGTACATTTGCTTAATTCATTCAGATGAGAGAAAAGTATACTTAAGACATGTTAAAAATTTTTTCAAAGATCAGAAATTTTATTTATTGTAATAAAAATACAATTTGTAGATTTACCCGAGAAAAACTGTTTTTAAATACCCATCAGAGGACAAGAAATGCAAAAAAGGTATTGTCCTGCCATCTGTATTCATTTTATGCCTTTTAGCTTCAATGAACGCATGTGTGGATAGACTAAATATCCATCACCTGCTTGGAGAAACATTTTTTAGTATGTGGCTGGACCTATTAGCCACTGCCATCGAAAGGGTTAAATGCAGCGCATTCAAAATTTACGTTAAACCCCTGAATATGCAATAAAATTGTTTATAACGATTTGATTTAAAAAAAAAAGAATACCACCATAGGAATAGCATTCAACCTATTAGTTCAATTGGATTTGGATCAGATTCCACGAATCCTCAAGTAATATCATTTTGAAGCACAATCAGCTCGATAAATTTTCAGCTCTAATGCTCTTATGCAATTAAATGGATTTATTCATAGCTGTAAATACACCGAGTTTTCTAAGAGTAGTTGGTTAAAATTTTTTGGTGGCTAAGCAGTCTTCAATTTCTGTGCAAAATCAGAAGGAACTCAAAACGGTTATAATACCTAAGAATTCATTTTCCAAAATTTCAATATCTATGTATATGCAGTAATAAGATAGTGGACTAGATCACTATATACTCTATAAAGTAACAATATTTAAGGTGTCAGTATTATTTTTACTTCCCTGTCTTTTTTTGGAAGTTTCTAGAAATATTTTCTTTTTTAGAAGTGCGCGTGTACTCGTGGGAAAATGCAGTAAAAGACTTCACAGAAATATGTGCGTTGATCGACCAAACTATGACCAACCCTTCAACACAATATTGGACCGTCTTTTGTCCTTAGCACTGAATCGATTCTTCTTGGCATAAGCTCTATGAGTTGCTGTAAGGTGTTATGAGAAGTTTGAGACCATTTCCGATTAATTGCACTTTCCAATGCCTTCAGGTTAGATGGTACTGGATTCAACTACCAAATGCGTTGTTTGATCTTATTCCACAGATTCTCAATTGGATATAGATCTGGTGATTGTGTGGGCCAACTAAGCAAGTCATGATCTTTGGAAATGCTCTGAGAAAAATTCAAGTTTTATAACAGAGAGCATTGACCTGCTGAAGTATCTGTATTTGGCAGGGTATTTTATTAATATAAAAGGATGTACTTGATCTGCGATAATATTTAAATACCCTTGGACATTTAGACTTTCTTCCCCACTAATCAAACAACCCCTACAATATCCCAAGAAAACATTCCCAGCACCTTAATATTGCTTCCACCAGCTTGAAGAGTTGTGGCGATGCACACATATGAGGTTTCTACTGTATCGTTCTCTTTTCTCCGTATTCTCACTCCATATTGTCATCTACATGGTGTAATTGAAAACGTGATTCAACCGACCACATGCCCCTTTTCCGGTCATCTACTATCCAATCCTTTGCGAGTTGGAGACTTCTGCTCTCATTTGTTGATAGTAGAGGCCTTCGGCTATCATAGGCTATAGGAGAGATGACAAACCGTGGAATGCTTGCCATTGATGGCACGTGACACAATAATTTTGGTACATCAGTCATATCAAAATGGTTTGCATTTTATTTCCAAATTTCAAAGCTTTCTATGAAGAATTGTGAACAAACGCGAGTGATTGGTCGCGGGGTGGCAGAGAGCACACTTGTTTGTTATTGTCTTGCCTTGATTACGTTGTGGACTACAATTGCTTATGATGTAAAGTATATTTACGCATAGAATAGTCAATTTCACTGAGACAACTGTACTTTAAAGTTTATCTGCGTTATATTCACGATTTTAACTGTTATTTTACATGGCCAGTTCAGCAACAGAACAAAAATTGCAAGATAGTAAGTGTAACAGAGAATTTCAAATTTGGCGGACCGAGAAACATGGCATTATTAGTAAAGGCGACAAAGCGGTGCATGTTTTATGTTCTGGAATAGTGTTGGGCACAGGACATTGTCTGTAAAACTGTATTTTGAAGCAAATCACAAACCCTCTTGTCAAAAAGAGTGAACCACAGCAAAAATAATTAATTGCTTAGAAACCGTTTGTCAGATGACGACAATTCAGCATGTACTCTACAAAAAGTAACATCTTACACTCCTAATATAAATCATTTGTCATCCGATCTGCAATAACTGAAATTTCCCTAATGTTATTTTAATTTGAATTACAAATATAACTAGAACATATATTATTATACAGTGAAAAATGTATTTTTTTGCTGTAAATATAGTTTTGTGTTGATAGTAATTCGTTTTATTATTTTCCCAAAATTATTTGACGGCACGTCTATACCTCATTAAGCACTTCTTTAGAAAAAATGGCACGTTGATTCATAAAGGTTCCTTACCCCTGGCGTATTGGGTGTAATGTGCTACAAACAGTTTATTCAGAGACGTGTGTAATTAATTTCTTCTTGGTTAAGATTTCTAGCAACTTGACGTGAGGTTGCTCTTTTGTGAGCTGGACAGCTTTTGTAATTATTCTTCCCAAACGAACTTTCAGTAGCCTGCCGTGACCACAAATCTTACCTTGAGGCCCGGAGATTTATGGATTTTGCTTGGCACCCCACTCACTTTCTGTAAGTACTAATCACTGCTGCTCTCGAACTCCTCACAAGAGCATCCGTTTTGCTGATGCTGGTTTTGACGCTGCGAGCGTCTACAATCATCCCGCGTTCATACTCAATGAAATCACCTTTCTACACCCCCACTTATTTTCTCGAAAGAAATACAATACAACTAATGCTTTACTATACCCACATTCTGTTTTAATCTTACTATTTGTGGCAGCAAAGGAAAGTTATGGCTGATCTTCATATAAGTGTAAAATGACCATAATAATTTGGGCATTCAGTGCATATAGATATAATCTTGGCAGTTTCGAATGCCTTTTTGAATACATTAACTTTATATTTGTAATGGATTTATAACTTATGCCCATCACATTCCACAGGATTTGGTTTAGTATTATGAAGAGTAAGCAGGAAAGTTTTGGTTAGCCACAAAACTGGCTTATCCCTACATTTTATAAAGCAGTCCCTGGTCTGCAACGTTTATATTGCAGCAACATTCCTCTTTTTGTAGATTCCGAGCTTTATTTTATAATCGTTAGTACTAAAAAATAATTTTTGTCTCTCTAGTATAGTATAATAAAAACGATATAATATACATACACCACACACCCATATACTTTCTATATATGTGAGTGAGTGAATATTAACGTCGCGTTGTTCAGCTACACACACACACATATATATATATATATATATATATATATATATATATATATATATATATATATATATATATATGGTTGTAAATATCATTGATTCTTATAGCTCATATATTCATTCACCAACACTCAAAGTTTCTAACAAGATAAGTATTCTTTCGAAAAGCAAACAGAAAGTTATCTAACCAACAGGAAAAATCAAAGTTTCTGTAATTCTTTCCCTTTGTAAAGGAACCCATTTAACTTTTATTTATTTTTCTCGACATTTTCTTTTCCCAAAATATAAGGGAGAAATATCTGAGAGCCTTGAAAACTATTTACTGAAGTACTCCTCTTGAAAGAGCATTTAGCATTCCATGTCTCGGCATGCTTAATTTCCTTGACCTGAAAACCCTTCAAAGGGCCGGTAATAAAAAGAAAAGGCGAGTAATTCACAGATTGGACTTCAAAGTATGAATTCTAATGAGGAGAGGCCTCATTAACACCGCCTGACAAGAAATAGATCATGTCCTGTCAACCGGAAAGTTTTGCTTAAATGGTGTGAAGAAGGTATTTGAGTAAAGAATCAACTTCCTTCTTTTCCTTTATCATCACTTTCTGTAGCTCTCTTTAACGTAGTTAAGATACAGTTTTCAATTATTCGACTTGAGAAGACAAATTAATACATTTTAAAACCTCTGTGACGTTTGATATGAATAGCGGCAGCGTGATATTGATTAATTTAAATATTGAGTTTATTTCCACCACACATATTATTTACAGAATTATATATTGATGTTATTAAAGTTATTAAAAGATTATTAGAGTTCAAAACAGTTGTTTTTGAGAGGGGAGATTCCTTTCGGAGAGGAATACGTCAGATGCAAATCAAACGTTCATGACGTCAAAAACCAGGAAAACGATTTAAGTGCAGAAATCGGGATTTTGCAGATGTTATTTTACGTTGTCTCAGAAGAGAAATTCAACTTTCTGGATGTTGTTTGAGGAAAAGAAACTGTCACAGCTTTAGAATGAACCGAAATGCATGGTTTTGGAGTATTATTGGGAAACTGAATTCCATTCGATCACAAAGAACTGTAGGGGTCACTGTTGGAGAAGCAAAGAGGGTCATTGAAATACTGTGGAATCGACGTTATGGAACAGGGCAGGTTCAATGTTGGCCAGAAGGTCATCCACGTGCTACCGTAGCAAATAATGACCGATAAATGCTATTAATTGCTCTGTGACGTTCCTTCAATTAATTCTTATGGTAAATTTTTGGGATATAAATACGCGTCACAACCAACCCTTAGGAAAAAGAGAATCGTGATATTTAAATTAATTTTCTATACCTACAGTCGAAGTGTTCTTGCTTGAATAGAGAGTAGGAGAGTAGATATACTCGAATCAGGTGAGATTGATACTGAAGGTATCATATTTGAATTATTGTGATTAAGAACTCCTTAGGAAGAAGTTTTTAAGTGACGATTGTTCACTGAGATTGATTGATATTACATTAAATTGGATGATAGGTTAGATCCCTTATTAAGGTAAGGATCAAGTTTGATAGTCTCCTAATCGTTCACGTTTTATTGGCGTTGTTCCACTTTTGCGGTTAACATTGAGACATTCCCTTACTATTATTAGTTGAAATTGCGGCTTTTTATTGTGTGATAAATAAATAGATTAATTGGATCATCTCGAGTGCTTCTTTACTACCTCCCACATATCTAGGTAGCCGAGAGAGAGGTGCAAGCCTCTCTCAGCTCATCGAGACAGAACAGCAAGTGCGACGTGGATTCAAAGAGATTTTCCTTAGGCAGCAGGATGAAGGATGTCAAGCAAAACATTCAGAAATAAGTTTCAAGCAGGTGATCTGTACGCACGAAGCCAATGGTGTGTATTCCGTTGAAAACAGGACATTGTGCATCTGAAAGAAAGAGGGCTTCTGAACATCGAGATTGGATGCAAAGCGAGTGGAATCGAGTGCTGCTTACATGATTTAACTTAGAGTGTGACACCATACGTGTTTTGGTATGGTAAATAAAGGGGGCACTCAACCTTTTATTCATTCAGAAAAGATCATTAAAGACAAATTGGGTTGATGGTACGGGCTAGAATCAGCTTAGGTAGAAATACTGACCTGCATATGATTCGGAATGTTAATTTTATGGCTCAAAGGCATGCACGTGAGATCGCGAGACCCCACATGCCACATGCCCACATTACTCTACAACAATTTATGATCCTTTCTTTTAAGGTATCCTACTATGTTCAAAACCGTGGATTTTGCAAAAGCGTATAAATGGATAATATTTATGATGTTTAATGTCTCTTAGCTTAGAAAACGTATATAAAATTGTTTTAAGAATATTATTACAATAAAAAAATGATTAAGTACCAAAATTTTGACAAAAAATGAACTTCAAATGACCCATTTTCAAAACATTCTCCTTTTATGAAAAATTTTTCTAATATAATAATATTTTGCCTGTATAGAGCTCATACCTCTGTACAGAGGCTGAACTAGAAATTTTGAAATATACAACTTAGAAGTGTGTTTATCCATATTTCACTACAACACAGGGGGGGGATTTTTAAGAAACAAACACGGATAATTATTGCAGTGGCTAGTAACTCTGAAAGTAATGTGACTTTTTCAAAACTCCTAGTTCAGACTCTCTGGAGAAGTCTTTAATTTATATATACAAAATATTATTATTATAGAAGCATTTCTTATAAAAGGACAACGTTTTGAAAAAAAAGAGTATTCTAAGTTAATTTTTTGCCAAAATATTTTATTTAAATAATTTTTTTGTGATAATGTCTTCAAAACAATTTTGTGCATGTATTCTAATCTAAGTAACACAAATTATCATGGAAAAATCCATTTTTGCGCTTTTTTAAGATCACGGTTCCAAACGTAGTCTGATACCTTAATGCAGGATAATTCCCGACTTCATACAACTCGTCTTGTAGAGAATGTTTTTGAAGCTGAAATAATACAACGAATGAAGTGGCCAGCAAGCTCTTCTGATCTTAATCCGATCGAGTATGTTTCAGATACACTCGGACAACGTATTGCAGCAAATCACGGTGTCATGTTATTGTCCAAGACTTGAAGATTGCACTTCATGAAGAGTGGAAAAATTTTCCCCCAAAGTCTCATCTACAGCCTCATCCCATCCATGCTAAAACGTTGTACCGCAGTCTTATCAGTTCGGGGGTACCACACGCTATATTAAGCAACCTATAAGATCGCCAAACCTTCAGGTTTTAGTCATTTACATGTTATCAAATCGTTGCTCTGAAGCACCATTTCATGTCCTTTATACTTTCCAAACAATTTAAGTTCGCATAAAAAAATGTGTTTTCTGAATTAAAAAAAAACTTATTTTTCTCGATTTTTTTAAATAAATGTGCGTAAAAGGTTTCAAATTTAAATTGGTTTATATGTATTTTCAATTGAACAAAAACATACAAATAATACTATCAGAAGTCTTGTAAATACTACAAAGTCTTGAAATTTTTATACATAGCAAAGTGCAAATCCGATCTAGCGATTCATTGTTTTTACATCACGCTATGTGACAATATTAAATTCTTAGTTTTCAACTTAACAGGACATGACGCTTTCATGATTACTAATATAACTAATAAATAAGTTATATTAGTTACTTATTTATTAGTTATTTTAGTAAATAATAAATAATTTACTAATATAACTACTAACTATTCATAATATAAATTATTACATTTATAACTTTATATGTCATAAATTTAAAAATAAATCTTTTTCAAAAAATTTCGAAAATTGAAAATTTAAATTTAGCAAATATATTTCACATTCCAAGCAATTTAATTTAATTTTCTTGCTCGCATGACACATTGAAACCTATTACGATCTTTTTTCTGTTGAAAGGTTAGTAAATTGAGTTAATAATTTTCGCTAACTCCGCTACCTTGTGCAATAGTTTTAAATGAAAAAGATGTTTGACCCTAAATGTATGCCTTGCAAAAAAGTCAAATGATGAAAAAACAGTACTAGAAACAAACATGTACAAACAAACAGTACTAGAAACGAACACAACATTTATTTAATTTTTAATTATTTAATTAGATTTCAGTTATTTCTTGTAATTGCCAGTTACGAATAAATTACTATAATACATCGAATGAGAAACTATTGTTTAGTTTTTCCATAAAATTTTGTTTAACTCACTATTTTTTATCACTGTTGTGACATAATTTTTATCACTGTTGTGACATAATTTTTAAAATTATGTTCATTAATGGCAGAAACAGCATTTAAAAAGATACATTATTTCATTCCTAAAAAAATTGCCCCCTTGATTAATAATGAGCAAGTGATTTTATTAAGGTTTTTACAACTAAAACCGGGGCTATTGATACCGGACCACTATCAATAACTAACTCGCCTAAGCTCAATTCCAACATTATCACAGATCCGAATATTAAATAGTCACTCCTACCTTAATGTCGAATGAAGTAGCGATTAATCCAATCCTAGTTGAAGTTGCGGTTCACTGGAGTGCAATGGTATGCACCTCGACCTAAGGGCTCTCTGTCACGGATAACTTCTGTTAGCTGTCACTTAACCTTTCGAAACCTCTTCACGCTTGAACCATGGACTATCAGAATATTCCCCAAGTTGCCGCCCCGCTTACTATAACTTCTGATATTTAAAAGCTTTCTAATTTGCATCTTTCCTTCACGCTTCACTTCTTGGGTTTGGTTGGAAAAGAGTTGCCATTAATTCTGGCCTTAAAGACCCCAAAGGTCATGTTAATGAAAAGACGCGTGAGCTCGTCACAGCTTCTATAATAATAATATTTTGCTTATATAAAGTAAAGACTTCTCCAAAGAGTCTGAACGAAGATTTTTAAAAAGTTTACATTATTTTTAGAGTTACCGCCCATTTAAATAATTATCGGAGTTTTTATCTTTAAGTTTCTTTCCTCTGTTGTAGTAAAATATGGATAAACCCACTTCTAAGTTGTACATTTCAAAAATTCTGGTTCAGCCTCTGTACAGAGATCTGAGCTATATACAGCAGTGTTTCTCAAACTGTGGGGCGCGCCCCCTGGGGGGGCGCGATAACCTTACGAGGGAGGCGCAAGCATATCGAAAATAAAGGATTTAAAAAATATTTAGTTTACTAGAATGAATTAAAACAAAATACTTTAAAACATAATAAAAAATGCTTTTTTACTCTGCTATAATTTATAAGCGCTCGATATTAAGTCATCAAAAATAAAAATTTCTTCAATACCTAATTAGCGATCTTTGATCCTATAACCAAACAAAATAAAATATTATTTGATTTGCTGTAATCCCATGATGAGAGATTTTTTTACTACGCTTTCTTTTTGAAACTAACATGCTACTCTTTCAGAGAAAAAACAGATCCCAGACCCAGAATCGAAGAAATTTAGGAACATAAAAAATTCATCACTGTCATTATTTTTGAAATACTGCACATTATAGCTGTAATCTGTTTGGCCTTCCAAGTTATTGGTACAGTTAGTTATGACCCATCTCTTATGTGTTTCTCTGTTGCGCTTTTTTCCATGCAAAAGAGTTTTATGATGTTTGGAAAACCACGGAGAGCAAGCACTATGAACTTTTCCAAGACATATTTTTATAAGTATTCTCAACATATAAAGCATAACGAAAAACGTTTCACACAATTTTTTTAGCAGTAACATACATATTATCATAATGAATATACTTAAAACCCGGAAATGGTCGCGCGGGACACACAGATTTCGAAATCGTTACTTCTGGCAAAACTGTTTATTTGTTACCAAAGAAAAATTGAAAAGTCGTTGAAAGTAGGTAAGTAAACTTTCTCTTAATTAATTAGTGCTGCACAGAATATTTTATAACTAATTAGTTAATACTAAATTAAGAACAAGTTTAATAAGTATTAACGACTTCCATGAGCTTGTCTTGGAAAGCAAAGTTTTTATAAGGAATGCTTATGACTAGAAATTGACCCTCTGAGTTATTTTTCTATCTTTAGCAGATATCTATATTTTGTTTTATAAGCAGCACCGCATTTTGCAATATGTTCAATTTAAAAATTAGAGAAAGGAAAAATAACATAATAATTATCCGATTATTTTATTTATTTATTAATTTTTTTTTTTTTTTTGCTTAAAAGTAGTATACAAAATTTAATACTTATGTTACTAATTTGTATGGTTTATAATTAAGATCGCCTATTGTATCTTTAGCGTCAAAGTGCATTATTATTGCATTCAGTACATTATTAATGTATAAGGGGGGCGCAATAAAAATTGCGTTCGAAAAGGGGGGCGCCAGTATTGAAAGTTTGAGAAGCACTGATATACAGGCAAAATATTGTTATTTGAATTATTTATCATAAAAGGAGAATGTTTTGAAAATTATTCATTATATGTCCATTTTCTGTCAAAATATTGTACTTAAATATTTTTTTATTGTAATAATATTCTTAAAACACATTTATCTATGTTTTCTAACCTAAGGGACACTAAATATCATAAATATTAATCATTTATACGCTTTTGTAAAATCACGGTTCTAAACGTAGCCGGATACCTTAAAAATTCAAAAAATATCCTTCATGCAGATCCTGGCAGTGAAAATGAAATTAATAATGCAGCTCCTCTCTTTCCACGTCCTCCGAAATGAAGACCATTATGAAAAGAGAGTATGCACAGTTATTTAGATTTACATTCAGTGGTGTAATGTACACCCCCGCAAACCCTGCAATTGCGAGGGGCTCAGGGATTCTAGGGGACCAAAGCCTGACTGACGTCAAGTACGTTTTTGGGCTTGGGGTCCAAAATCTGATATTGCTGGCGTCTAGTATTCTTTGTTATGCCACTGCACACATTCCAAAGGTGAAATGAACATCAAAATGGACACATAGAACAATTTGATGCCAAAAAAGATGACTTAAAGAATAATACCAGATCTTTTCTAAAAACTCAATAAATGTTTTTTTCAAAATCTTGAACATTTTGTAATAAATTTTATAAAGTTCTTCACGTTTTTGTTTCATTGATTTTTATTAAATGCATGCATATATGCATATCTACGTTTATAAAATGTATTCTAATAAGCTGAATTGTGTTGAACATATGTTTTTTTTTTACAATATTTACTAACACGATATTCTTTTAACACAAAAACTATCTCAGTTCCTTAAGTTTTGTTTTTAACGATTTTCACTGTAATTGCAAAATTCCCATTTTATTTTGTACAATTTGCTTCATTTAAAGACTGTTTCTTTTAAAAGCAATCTAGCAAAAGTAATAGAAGGAAAAATAATACTTAAAATATCACATCCTATTTTTACCTAAGGTCTCAGCAGTTGAACGACCATTGCCCTAAACTCATGGTTCGGCGTTCTTTCTGTCAAATTTTGGATAAGAATCCTGAAGCTACTAATTACTTTTAGATTTTAATGCACGTTACATCAGTCGAGGACTAAAATCTTCATGTTGGCATAGATTGAAAATTTGGAGAGATGAAAGCTGACTCAGGTGTCATCTTCAACACTTCATTGAAAAATTACGTGGTATATAGCATGACCAGAAACTTCCATGATAAATCTAATTTATTATTATTCAATCACACTAATCAACCACAAAGTAAACCACCAAAAGGAAGCCCTAGGAGTTATAAAAAGAAAGCAACAACCCTAAGTGAATAAGCACATGAAACCAGATCAAATTAACCTTAATCAATCCTAACCTATCAATTCCTAATCCACTGATTTAGTATAGTAGCAAAACTCCGTCCTTAAGTCAAGTTGCGTAAATCTTAAATTTCACATTAGTAACGCTGCAAGAGATGCTCCCCCGCTCCTTCTGCCTTACACAACTACCAAACTCTCTAACTTTATATACTCTAACTAATTTGCATATCAGGGTTTCTTCTTGAGAAGGATGACCGTGAATTAAATTCGAATGCTAGCCCGAAGATTCCCCAAGAGGATTAGTTGGTGAAGGTCAAGTAAAGACCCGTCACAATCCCAGCAGAATTGTTTTAAAACGAATAATTTTAAACGAATTTATTATGAATAAATAACACAAGGTTTTATGTGTTAGAAATGTATGTATTACATTTTGTGATAAACCTTATTTTTAAGTATTCAGCAATTTATGCATCTTGTTTTATTCAGAGTTATATACTTTTTTGTGATTATGAAAACATTCACTCATAGAGTACCGTTTGTATATCTCAAACGGATTTATTGCGAAGAAACTTTGGATATACTCTAAACTTTTGGTAACGTTTATTAATAAATTAAATTATAATTTAAAATTTTGGTAAATAACTGTGAACCATAGAGAATATTTATATTAATGGTAAAGAAAACTTTTCTCACTTTATCAGCCGAGAAATGGAATTCGTGAATTGAATATATAATTTGAAAAAAGTGCGATAAAAGTTAATTTTTAACGTAATAAAAAAGCACACATGTATATATATGTATAGCAAATTCTTATAATTTTATATTTAAAAATGCAAAACTTTGTGGAAAGCAAAGTAAAAATTGCACTGTTTAATGCATGCATTGACTATTATTTGGATAAAATGGTTTAAGTCAAACAAATAAGAATAGCTGACTTAATTTTTCAGTTAAGTATAATTTACTTTCAATATTTTTGAAAGTAAATTAATTAAAATTATAAAATCCGGCCGCAATGAAAATGTAATAAATATTGTTGCGTCGATTGGGGTTCGTGGACTCATACAATGCAAAGTCAAATCTGAAAAACAAAACAGTTCTTGAAGAGCGAGGCAATTTATTGACGAAAACAATCCTTAAAATACAGGATAAACAGTAGCAAAACTCAAACATAAGTTCCAGGAAGCTCTAGCGCAGTGTTCCTCAAACTGTGGGGCGCGCCCCCTAGCGGGGCGTGGTAACTCAATGAGGGGGGCGCGAGAATATTGAAAAGTCGAAAGCAAAAGATTTTTAAAAAGAGAAGAAAGCGTGTATCGATGTGAACACGAGTTAGAAGTTAACTTCTTTGGCTTACATGTATTGAATTGTATAATAAAGTTTTATTTTGAAGTAAACTTATATATAATTAACAAATTTATTATTATCATTATTATTTCAAACTGCATTTTAAAAAAAATAATTAGGATGGAAAAGGTATAAGTATAGACAAAATTTTCATTTTCAATACATAATACTAAAAAATTTTTTATTGTATGTATTTTGAGAAGAGTCGCAAAGGGTGTCGCAAATCTGTCGCAAAGGGTGATTAATTCGATTTATTGGTAACGTTGATATCACCACCAATAGGGTTGCTATTATTTTAAAGTTTACGCGGGGAAGCAAACTTCCTTGTAAAACTCAATTTTCGAGGAGAGTGTTACTGCGAGAAAAACAACATGCGTGGTGTGTTTCAATATTGTGTTGTAGTTTGTGTTTGCATACGTGGCGTGAATATTTGTAATACTTGTAAAAGGTTTGCATACGTGACGTATACTTGTAAAAGTGTGTTGTGAGTCAAAAAAAAGTACAAAACTTTCATATCGGCACAAATACATCGATGCAAATAAAATATGGAAAAATAACATTGTCATTTCCTGAGGCAAAATTAGCTCTTCAAATAATCGAATTAAATAACACGAATTGATTAAATAGTACAATGTACTCCTTCTTGACAACGAAAACACTACCTTATTCACTGGGACTAATTAATAATCCAAAAAAGCTATAATAACAGTTGATTTCCACAAAATACTTTTATTTTTATAATTTCGCATTTTGAGTCAAATAATGTTATTTAATTATATTTATACGCCTTTAACTGGTTCGGCTGTAATTCTTCGGCTGGATATTTCAAAGTTAAAGTTACAATATGAACATGAGAGAGTAACTAATACCCAAAAAATAAATCAGACATTATATTACTGTCATTAAAATTCTAAACATGGCTTATTACGTTTAAAACGTAATAAATTTACGAAAATAATTATACAGATTTAAACATCTTAATCATTTCCCCCATTAATTATATTTAAAGTATAGAGACTGTTTATAATAAATTTAAAACAATAACTTTGGTTAATTTTTATTTCTACTTCGATGGATACAATGTTTATATACATAACTTATTCGATGAGTAAATTCTAAAATAATTATTTACATATCTAAAAATCAGTATTTACATATCTTATTATCTACATATCTTTCGCTAAACATATGATTTTTTTTATTTTAGTTGTATAACATATATCCTTCTTTCCAATATCGTAGGCTATAATCTTAACATTGTTTTAGATTTGAAGGAGGTTAGCTGTCGAAACGTATCCGTCTCTAAATCGTTCTTAACTGAACTGAACTGAACTCAGTGGCGCAACTGCCCCTACTGCACTTATCTCGACTTACGTGACCTTAGGCAGCTGAATGTATGTGCAGAAGTCTCAGTCAAGTGGTCAGTCTGATGCAAACTCTCCCAGTGTTTATTTCCCAAGCAAGCTACTGACTCATTTATCGACCCACTGAAGGGATGAAATGCTGAGCCGACCTTATCCAGGCCAGGATTTGAACCCCGGACCTGTAGTGCGGAAGTGCTACAGACTCTCACTCAGCCACTCGGCTTCTGAGCCTTTATTAACGTCGAACTACAACGCAACACGTGAGCTATTGGAAACGGTCCTTGTAATTTTGAAAATTTATCAAAAAAACGAGAGCGACACACAGCTGAGCTAGCAACTCCATCTTCAAACAATCACGCCCTACAAACGGGACGAGTTTGGACATCGAAAGATTTTACGGACCTTTAGTAACACCAGGACTCGAGCCTGTAATATTCCGGTCACGATTTCGTGACCATAACTACTACACTACCATTGTCACCTGATACATGTTCAATCTGTCAAGGTTTAACTCTTTATCTCTACCGACGATATTTATAAGTACCACTCACATTAAAAATACATGGAACTAGCAGTCCCGACAGACGTTGTCCTGTACACACGCCTTAAATCCGAAAATTCCAAACTTTTTGGAATAAGTTGTAACAATCTGGGCCGTTTTGATGAACGTTTTTTTATAAAGAAAGTTATTACAATACTTGACATCATCACATGTTACTGTTACCACAATTCAACATATCTATTGCGTGTGAGTATGTATTTACTATGAACTAAGCTGAATATAGAAGCTATTCTGAATAGAAACTTGAACTTGTTTTGATTAAAGGGTAAAAAAGATAAAACTCGAGCTATTTTTATAACAAGCATATTTTTAAATGCACAAAAATAAATTTATCTTAATGCCATTGAATGTACAATGTTTTTGGTTAATCCTTGAAGGGTATAAACAAACAAATGCGATGGTTTGCCTAACCTCCGACATGCAACATATAATTGGCCGTGCGAAAAGCAAGGATTTTCTAACTCTAAGCCACAAATTGCCATTGTTTCACCTTGTGACTTGTTAATGGTCATATCAAATGCCGAACGAATTGAAAAATGCAAACATTTGAATGAGTAGTTGAGTCTGAAAAAATCATTGGGATCTGTGGCAGAGGTACAACTTCACTTTGAAGTTTGCCGTTCACAATAGTGGCCTCAAGAAAATTGCCCACGATTTTTTTATGAACAATCGCGCGCCCTTACATAATTTTGGCGCATTTTTAACTAATTGCAATATCGGACCGAATTGTGAATCTAAATCAATCTCAAATCCACTTAAACCCACACAAAAAATATTATCCAAATCGGTCCAGCCATATAGGAGGAGTTCAGTCCCATACACACTCACAGAAGAATTATATATATAAAGATATATGCCATATTGTGGCGAAATGAAAAACACTATCCGATACTGTAATTATTTTTGTCTTATTTTGATAGAAAAATTAGATTGAAGTTTTAAAAACGGCGAAAATATCGGAAAATTCTCCACTCTTATTTCCTTTTTTTTCTTGCCGCGCATTAGCAAAATAAACAGCACATGGGTAAAATAATTACGCGTTTTAAGGTTTTTAATTAATATCTTTTTAACTAATTGCGATATTGGACCGAATTGTGAATCTTAACCATTCTCGAATCCACTTGAATCCATACAAAAAATGTCACCAAAATTTTGGAGGAGTTCAGCCACTTACATACGCACAAAAGAATTATACATATAAAAATTATTTGAAAAGATGTTAATTAAAAACGCTACAAAGCATAATTCGTCTGCATTTTTGTAAAAATGAAGACCCTTGTTGGCCAGTTTGGTGGAAAATTGGTTTTCGTCGGCAACTTACGTCATTTTTATAACAATAACGTTGTTACCACAATGCAGGTGAATATAGAGTTGAATGTTTTTATTTAATATCTTTTTAACTAATTGCCATATTGGACCGAAATGTGAATCTAAACTATTCTGGAATCCACTGGAATAGTCACAAAAAAATTCATTAAAATCGGTCCAGCCGTTTAAGAGGAGTTTAGTCACATACACACGCACAGAAGACTTTTATATATAAAGATAACCATTTTTCTGAATACTCTGACGATACTCAGCAGGAAAATTCTTTTAAATGTATTCTTCCAAGTTATATGGAAGCACGGGTTCTGTGATGAGTATTTTAGCGGAGAAGACGAATAGTTTTATAGCAGAAGTTGCATTTTCAGCTGGCATTTTGATCGGATTGCGAAGATTTTCATTTTTGTTCCGAAAAAGTTATTAATGTCAAACGGTAAGCGTCTTATTTTTTTGTATGCAAATGCAGACTTTAAAAAACAATTTGACAATTTATTTTAAGTGAGCAATGTATATAATTAATTTTACAGTTGAAATTCTTTAAATTATCAATTAGCTCTGATGGGTTAAATTTCCCAAAGTTGACTACTTTTTATATGTATATCCCTTAATTTTCAATGTAGTGCTTTAAAAAAATATTGCATGGAAAAAACTGCAGTAAATCATAATGCGGTAGATAAAGGATGAAAGTCCTCCTATTGGCGTTGTGTGGAAATTAAGAAAGGGGAGCCAGCTCAGATGTGGTTCTCGTCACTTGCCTATGGTTAAAAAATACAATATGTTCACCAATAGCCCTCACATTGCGTCTGAGTGCGATGGAAATTAAAAATCATGATCTGAAATATTTTTAAGCGTTTTTTAGAATAAATGAAAGCTCACGAACCCTGGGTTAAACCGTTTTTAAAATAATTTTGAAAACCTGATTGAAAAATATAGTTTTACTGAAGCTTTTACTACCCGCAGCTCATCTGATGTATTTGTAGTATTTACAAATAAATGAAACAATCTAAATTTGCAGGAGGATTAGAAGTGCTCACGGAAACAAAAATCTCATAAACGAGAGCTATAAACAACTAATCAAATTTTACTGATGCTGAAGTTAATATTGCTTACAGAGTTCACGTAAACCATAGAAAAAAATCAAATAAGCCAAGTTGTTGATCTGCGAGTGTTCATCGACAGCATTCCCTTTCGCATCGACAAAAATCATTATTGGAGATCTATAAAAAAATCTATCTAATAAACATAAAAACTATCGGTTCGCTCCAACTTATTTGTTTCAACATTACTTTGAATTATCATTCAGAGATGAAGATGTGGACAGAAAATGAGCATGCCGCTCTGTGAGGGGGAAAATTCTTAATTATTGTTCTATGAAGCTTTCGCGTTTGTTTTCAGAAATGTAGTGGAAAGTTTTCCTGGAGCATTCATTGATCATTTGCTCTGTTATTAGTTTCTGAACCTTCGTTCCTTTAGGGCATAAAGTTACTTCTTTGTTTTTGTGACGTTGAAATTCTTTGAGGGATAGCATCTTCATCTTTTTTTTTAACTAAATAATTGCCTTTCTTTTTTTTACGGAAACAGAGAAACGTTCCGATATATGAGAAGTACAGAATTTCATACCTATACAATATTTCATAAGTTGCGCAAAAAATCTAGTCTTCTTTGATATGATTTTCTTTAAAAATTTTAACCCTTTAACGAATGCGATACAAGTTAATTGGATAACGTTAATCTGACCAAATAGTGCACAATCGAGATAATTCGAGTGGAATTGAATTTTTTGCTGCTGTCATTTTCACATTCGAATATGAGCGTTCACGTCTGCACTCGTAAGACTGAATGCGATCCATCATCATGATTGTGAACATTTAAACAAACAAAAAAGTGTTCTTTCATTTGCTAGACATTACTATTTGAAATGCATATGTTTTGTTTAAAAAACTGGGGATGAAAACCAATTTACTCATTTTTAAAAAAATCGTCTAGATCACAAAATCTTCTTAAATTTAAGATTTGAGGAACGTCATGTTTTCCCACAAGATACCAAGCTGTGTGTTATGGAAAAAAGAATAGCAAAGGAAAAGCGGGTCATAACACGTGTGTAATAACTGCAATGTTGGGCTAAGTACTGCACCTAACAAATATATCTCACGAAAGAAAAAAAATTTAAATATTTTTTTTTTTAAATATTATTAGCATTATTATTTCTGTTGTTATATTATAAATAAATATTTTTTGATAAAAATATGTTTTCTTTAAACAACTGTATGAAAATAAAGAAAATAAAAGTCAATGTATATGCTAGATTACAAAATTCAGTTCTTGTCTGCAATGTTGATAAAAATCCCCCAAAAAAACTTTTTCCAAAAAACTACACTTTTTTGTTTGACCTAAACAAAGTTTTAAAATGTGTATGTAACCTTACATAAAAAAAATTGATTTCTTTGTCGATTTCTTTTTAAAGTGCCTCTATCCATAAAGTATTCTGAATCTTTAATACACTGCTGGCGACCGTAAATGCAACACCAAGAAAGACAAGAGATAGCACAAAATTTATTTTGCAGATAACATATTGACCAAATATCAAATGATTAAATTTATAGACTTCTGTGAAGTGTGGTTACTGCCCGAATCAGTGGCCAGAGTAGCCTCCATTGTTGGAGATCATCGCTGCCACCCGCCTCGGCATTGATTCAAAGAGACATTGGATGTGTTCTTGGGTTACAGCAGACCAAGCAGCTTCTACACGTTGCCAAAATTGATCTGATGTGACAGTTACAGTTGGAGGTGTAATCTGGGTCAATCGTTGAGCAACCATGGACCACATGTTTTATATCGGCAAAAGATCCGGAGAGCGAGCCAGCCAGGGAAGCAAATCAATCTGCGGATTGACAGAAAACCTTTAGACAATACGTGCCACGTGTGGTCGCGCATTATCCTGTTGAAATATGGATGTGGCCAAGCCCTAAAGGTAAGGAAGGACAACTGGCTCCAATACCTCGGAGAAGTAGCGCTGGTTGTTTAAAGTACCGGCAATGCGTACTAGAGGAGTGCGAGAGTGATATCCAATACCGCCCCATACCATAATACTCGGTGCAGGACCAGTGTGGTGGTGCATAACGCAGCTGTTCAGCATCCTCTCTCCACGGTGTCTCCAGACTCGGATCCGACCATCATGGTGTTGCAGCTGTTTGATATTTAAATTATTCTGTATCACTGTGGTAAATTTCTCTTTGCTAGAGAGAGTCTGCCGGCTTTCTCTAAGACAAAGGAAACAAAACAATTTATGCACTCTGGCTTTTAAACTTTAGATTCCCCCCCCCCTTCGTATTTCAGCATGACATCACTGATTCCAAAAATTTTGAACATCCCTCCCTGACTTCTAACACTTAGCTAAATGATAGACACATTTATATCAAAGGCACATGTCGTGCACAGGCGTCATTCGATCAGGTAAACAAGATGGATGCAATGGTTATCGTATTATCACGCAACGAGTTCAGTTCTTCACATTTAAACATGTGTTTCCACTATTTGTTCAAAATATTACGTTGCACAGGGTGGTTATAATTAAAGTGACACTATTCACAGGCTTGTAGAACTTCTTCTTCTTCTCGGGCTTTGATAAAACTTTGAATATATGCTAGTGAAAAGGTTTCTAGAACCATAGGGAAAAGGTTTCTGTAATAAAAAATAGTTTAAAATTTGATCACTAGGAGGGAATGTGGTCTCAAAAGGACCAGAAACATATTATAATCATTAAAATTTATTCAATTACAGAATGTGCTCAATTAGGAATTGCAATATCGGACCAAAAGTTCAATACCGGTATTCGGGATTTTTTTAGATCTTGGTACCGGAATACTGGCTTTAATACCGGTAGTAGAAATTTTAGGAAAAGAAAGAAAACACTGGTGTTTCTTTGTTTGATTTGCCAGTTTTATTAGAGAGTGTAAATGTCACAAAAAATAACTTGTAACTTATAAATTATAACAGTATATAAAGAATCCCAAAAAAGTAAAGGAACATTTTATTCATTTAAATCACAAAACAGTGTAAATATCATTATTCAGTCTGTGGTACTACTAAAAATTTTTGAAAGGGATTTTAAAAAATATAATGCATTAACTGTACTGCCACTAAGCATGGAAAGTAATTTTGTGCAAAAATTATAAGTTGTCGAAAACGTTCTTTCGGCATCTATGCTAGTTGATGGTACTGTTAGTAATGTGCGATATATTTTCCAAGTATTTACCTCTAAATTCTTCATCTTTAAATAAATTGATTTCTCATCGGATGGCTTTGGATATAATTGATTCCTGTATTGTGTTTTGGTTTGTTGAAAAAAGAAAAACTTTTTTTGCATATTTTATCACCTGTTGATTGCACGATGCAACTTTATGTTCGCAATCTAATTAATTTCGTCCGTTAGGGAGGCATGAAACAAAACCGTGTTCTATTTTGCTATGTTGGTGATTCCTGAACACATAGTAGAAGCAATTTAAAAAAATTCTTGTCAATACCGAACAACCGGTATTTAAATTTGTGAATACCGGTATTACAAAACTCTACTAATGGCTCAAAATACCGGTGATTGGTATCCCCGGTATACCAGTATTGCAATCCCTATGCTCAATATGTGCTCTATTGGCGTCAATAACGTGTTGAAAGCGCATTACGGCGTTTCCAATGGCAGCGCGAAGCAAATCACGAGAGATTTCAGCTACATGTCGTGTAATGCTAGCTTTCAAATCAGATAAAGTCCTAATTCCTCCTCTACAAACATGGCCTTTTAGAAATCCCCACAACCAGAAATCACAGGGATTTAAGTCGAGCGAGCAAAAAGGTTCTCCATCCGGAAAATATCTGCATAATCACGATTATCGCCAAAGTTAACACTAAGCAAGACATTGACTTGGCACCCAATGTGAGGAGCTGCTCCCATCTTACATACAGACAGTGGCTTACAAATAGTGTCGTTTCTGTAAAGCAGGAATTATTAACAATGGAAAAACTCGCGCTAAATGATTATCTGGCTATGCCTGCAAGTTTATACAGAGGTTTTACGGATTTGCATAAGGAATATTCGATAAAAGTCGCCTGGTGGTCAAAATTTGTGCTATTATTATTACTGCAGCAATCTTTTCCCTATTGTTCATATCGCATGTATTGCAAGTTTCACAGAAATCCGATTAGCAGAACAGGCGTTTTACTGGAAACTGAATAGTGTAACTTTAATTATAACCCCCTGGTAGTAATACATATTTAGTTACAAAAAATAAATTAAAAAAACTGAATTAATGTTTCTGAATGAAGTGCATGTTCTAGTATAGTTCTTTAATTAGAACAATTTCGTGACCTAGTTTATGATGGCACATTCGACAATTTTTTCCACGAGGCCTTTCAGAATCTGTAAAAGAGGTACCCTTCAGAAAAACGATGGGAACCGCCAGGGGACTATGGAGTACAGTTTAAGAACTATTGATTTAAGTTATTTACATGCATACACGTGCTCATTGGTAGTGGATAAGGAATGTCGCACTTCACAATGAATATATTTTTTGTAATACTTAAATAATTTACACAAAACACTTTCACTTTTTGAGAACGATCGAAATCACTGCAACAACAAGCAATGTCAAAATACCACCACTATGTTGATAATTAAACTCAAACTTCATAAACAAATTTCCCGACCAAAAAAAATGTAAGATCCATATTCTGGAATTTCATATGTCGTTGACATAATTATTAGAATGCGTAACTCTTTCTGGAATACTAATTTGATATAGGAGTAATACGCGCCAAGTTGTTGATTATCTTCGCCAAGATGGGCGGTAACATTACAATATGGTTGCCTTGATATTTTTATCTTGTGGTCTTGTGGTTGCCATGTGAATAACGTATATTAGAGTTAATTTTTATTGGATTTTTTTCCGCGTTAAACCTATTCATTTCAAACAACTTTAATTCGAATTCTTTAAAAAAATTAACCATTTCCATTGCATTTGTTCTTCAAGCTACTATTTTCTGTCTTCTGTTATATTTTGTGCTATTTTCAAATATGGATATTTCTAATATCATTATAGTATAACAGGATATTTTTTTAAAAGAATGAGTTCTGTGTTTTTAATTACTGCTATAAATCACACATTTCCAATTTTGCTTTTCAATAAGGCTTTTTGAACGTTTCTTGTTTGATGAAATTCATTCAAGAGACTCGCAGTTTTTGGAATATCTCACAAGTTATCAGCATTTATTAATTAATATTCATTATTAATTTTAACACATTATATTTAATTATTTTATTTATAATATAATATAATAATTGATTATATTATTAATGTATAACACACACAATTACTTTATTTTTATTTTTTATAAATATTACAAATGTCATTTATATATACTTGTTATTAAGTATAATTATTGTTTATTATTAATTTATTACCATTACTTTTTAATTTTATTTTTTTATAAATATTACAAATGTTATTTATATATGCTTATTATTAAGTATAATTATTGTTTATTATTCATTTATTACCATTACTTTCTTATTTTATTTTTACAAACATTACAAATGTTATTTACTTTTATAATTATTATGTTATTTCTAATTGTTATTATATATATATGAATATTATTATACATAATAATTATATTATATGAAAAATATTTTACATAATAATTATATTATATGAATAATATTTTACATATTAATATGTTATATGAATAATATTTTACATATTAATATGTTATATGAATAATATTTTACATAATAATTATTACTATATATAAAAATTATATGAATAAAATTATACATCATAATTACCATGAAATTATATTATATGATAATAACAAAATGCATTACATAATATTATTATTATTACATATAATTTTTATTATATTACATTTATATTCATTAATGATCGATATTGGTTATTTTTAATATATTCCTATATTTTTCATTTGAAGTATATTTCAAGACAGTTCTTTACAATTATTTTCCTGCTGATTTTTTACTGCTAGACCACCATTTCGGATCCTATGTAAATTGACAACAACAGCTGCTTGACGCGATTAAGGAATCGCACCAAATAGCGCTTGGCGCATAGTACTTCTAATATTAAATTATTTCCTTTTTTGGATTTACGCATTCTGCTAATTAGGCAGACGATGTTTAAACTAACAGTTAAAATTAATTTTGGTTGTTCTTGCTTGGGAAGTTTTTTAATGACGCTGCCCATCCAATTTACCATGGAGCATTAAAGTATCCGACTATCCTAAAAACAAGATTTTTTTTTTAAAATATTGACAATTTTTTTTATGATTTTATTTTAAAGATCATCTTATTAGCTTTAAAAAATACTAATTTTTTATTAGTTTTAATAGAACAAAAACTACAAGTATTTTAGTAAAAGCGGATGCCATAACATTAAATAAGATGTCAAACTTTAAAATGCGTTTTACTCAAAATGTTTTTTTACGAATAGCTCAAACAAGGACAGTGATTGCTCAAAAAGTTTTTAAAATAACCTGCTGAAATTTTGTGTGTATGTTCTGTATAACAGAAGAAGTATGTTAATCTTCAGATTTATCAATCACCGTTTTATTACAATATTTACAGTTCTTATGTGAATATAATCACTGTTTTTTAAGCTATTTCATATAATTACTAAGATATTAAGTGCTCTAGTTTTTGTAAAAATTAAAATATCTCTTATCCTGAAGGTCATCTCAAAATGGAATAGCAAAGTAAGACAGCAAAATTGAAATATTGAGAATTTGTTCATTTACTATTTGTACCCAGTTTTTTTCCCATTTTACACTGGTGTGCAAAACTTAAGCAAGAATGTAAAGATTTAGCAGATAGCCATGAAATTGCCGAAAAGGAGGTCTGGAGATCAGTACAGTGAACACGTAAATCAGTAGAAACGTCATGCGTATGCAAATGTCAGGAACGAAACGTCAGGAGCGTCATGAGTGTACGCAAAACGCATGATATCGGCATGAGCTGCTCAACAGTAGAATAAAATGAAGGACGGAGACGCAATTCAACATATTCGCTGCAAGTGCCAGTGAGTTAGTTCGTGAAATATGGCTAGAAGAAATCCCCTGGACGACTTCACATGTGGAATAATAATCAGAAAGCTGGAGGAGGGGCGTACTGACACCAATGTAGCTGCAGATTTTGGAATCAACAAAAGTGTCGTTGCGCGCGCTTGGAAAGCGTTCCAAATCACAGGTACAGCTGTTAGAAACGTTGGTGGTGGCCGCTCGAGGACGACAACTGCAGGGGATGGACGATGTATCATCCTGCAGGAGAAAAGAGACCGACATGAGTTAGCAAGCGCCATTGCTCAGCAACTCTGTACAGCAACGGGGAGACAAGTGTCGCGGTTTACTGTGGCCAGACGCTTCCACAAAGGGGGCCTATTCGCCCGCCGTCCTGAACGCTGCCTTCCGTGTTGAAAGTTAGCCACCGACGCCACCATTTAAAGTGGTGTAGAGAGCACAACAACTGGACAACTGATCTATGGAGTCGTATCCTCTTTACGCATGAGAGTCGGTTCAGTACCAGAAGCGATTCTAAACACGTTTGGATTAAGGGAGATCGGGACACCGTTTTATACCAGTAACATCAAGGAAAGACACCATTACGGTGGTCCTGGAGTTTTTGTCTGGGGAGGCATTATGCTGAACCGGCGAACTGAGCTCCACATTTTCGATAGAAGGTCTGTAATCGGGGATTGCTATTGCGAGGAGGTACTTCTTCCCCATGTGCGTCTGTTCCGATGTGCCATTGGTCCAGACTTCATTTTTATGGATGACAATGCACGGCCACATCGGACTCTTGCTGTTGAGGAGCTGCTGGAAAGTGAAGATATCACTCGAATGGATTGGCCAGCGTACTCCCCAGATTTAAATCCCATCGAACATGTGTGGGATGCTTTGGGGAGATATATTGCAGCACGCTTACATCATCCGGAGAACATTCAACACCTCAAACAGATGCTGATTGAAGAATGGGCACTCCTGCCGCAAGAAATGTTGCACCAGCTGGTTCTGAGTATGCGGAGACGGTGTGAAGCACCCATTGCAGTGAGGGGAGGGCATATACCATATTAAGGAACATCTGCTTGTTGTTTTTCCTGTTGGGTAGACCATCATGAGTCACGATACTATGCATTCAATAAAGCTTGTTTTTGTTTGATTCCATACCGTATGCATTGTATTCTTTTTTCAGCGCCAATGCTTTCGTCATCCTTTACGTACATAATACTCTCCCTCATTTCTGAATTTCATCTTTCTCAGATGATTTTTCGTGAAGTTATGGCAATAAACCCACCTGTTGCTTAAGATTTGCACACCAGTTGTAGTAATAATAATTAACTTTTCTTTTATTAATTTTAGCCTTTTTTTCTTAAAATGTACTAAATAAAACTAAAAACTACAAATAAATCTCCATATCTCCATTTTTTTTTAAAAAAAATGTTGTCGCAAGTAGTCGGATATCTTAAACGTTCAATAAGTTCTCGCAGTTTGGCCAATATATCATTCTTGAAACTGAGAAAATCGACCCTTCCATCCTATCCTGACAGGTAAAATACAAAAAGCTCGTAAAATAAAATATGCTTTTTGTTTGTTCCTATTACATTCGTTAAAAATAGGAGCTTCCTATACATTTAAAAATTCTCTAGAATACATAAAACTTCTATGGTTTCTCATGTACGTATTTACGTTTATTCTAGATTCTTTTTAGTATGCTTTACACAAATAAGTATAAAGTCGAAGAATTGGTCCCTGAAACGAACGAAATCGAAAGGATCAACGAATGAAATTCAACTCGGTCGATGTCATTGTTTAGAATATGGATGAAGAGTAAAGAAAATACAGTTACATTCAACAACTTTTCTTCCATTTCACACACCTTAAAAACAAGAGGTTTCATGTTCGAAGAATAAATAATCTTTTATAAATTTTGGGTTAATATGAATTAGTGGTTACACGGCAAATATAGATATTCTTATATAAAATCTTACAATCAATATTAGTAGTTCGCGCGCGATTATATTTTTTTAAAGAAAGATGACACCACAAGGTTTTTTGCACTGCACCTAATGGTTTATTTGAATAGTATGTGGCGTACATTTCCGCGAAGAAAATTGTACAAAAAATGAATTCAATACTTATTGTAAATAAAGCATTTTTGGAATGCATATTTGCTTGAAAACTTAAACATATACCCATTCAAAAGCAAATTTTACATGCCGATTTTATTTTCAATGTATTGTGATATTTCTTATCATTTACTGCAAAAGTGGAAATATTCATAACTGTCTCTTATAAGGTCTAAACATGTCATTGTTGCCTAATGGATAAGATGATGGAATCTTGGCCGCGTGTCATGAGTTCGATCCTAGTACCGCTGAAGACCCGCAGTGCAGAGGGGGCCAATGCATCTCAAGGCTCAAACGACCTTCCGTTTGTGTGGTGTGGAAATTGGGAGAGGGGGATTCCGCTCAGATGGTCTTCGTTACTTGACCATGGTTCAAAGTTACGAAGTCCGTCGCCAAAAGCCCTCGAGTAGCTGAATAGTGCGATACACTCAATCACTCCACACCACGCAACGTGAGGACTTGGAGTCGAAATATTTTACGTGCATCAGCTAAGTGGTGGACCTTCAATGATACCAGAACGTGAATTTTCATGACCTGATAAGAACAAAGCTGGATTTAAATTGGTGTCTACCTGATTACAACGGTATATTTTAAAAGTAATACATAATATGACAGGAAATTATAAAACTTGTTTGACGAGTTAAAGAAATAAAAAAAGGAAACTTGTAAGCAAACATATTTTATAAATGTTTTTATCACAGTGTCCCTTATTTTTCTAGGTTTATCTTTCGTGTGTTATGGGAATTTGAGATATTAGACTACTACTCGAAATGAGCAAATGTATGTCTGACGTTAGATTTGCTTATATGAACTTTTTCTTTTTGTGTTTTAGGTGTTCTTAACCATATATATCTATAAGCTGTTGCTAATGTAAGATGCCTCAGACACTTTTTCTTTACGCTTTGAAACTATACACATTTGCTAATTTTCGTCGTGATTTCTAAATGCTTAGCCGAGAAAAGACAACATATTTCCATGACATTGATAGCTATCGGATACTTTGTCACAACACCGTCGGGTAGGCTTTCTTCATCTGATCTCTCTACGTCCAAAATAGACAAAAACAAGTTAATTTTTTTCGTTTTCGCTCCTTTCTCGCTGATCTTCTTTCCAATTCGTCGTTTTTAAACATTATGAGCTGGCTGTCTCGTACTCCTTCAATTTCCCTCCATTCCTGATTGGAAAAACCATGGTCTTATACACGGCACCCTTGGTCTGTGTCCCAAACACCATTGGGTTTTAGAAGTCAAGGTCCAGTCAGATACATGCCCATTTTGTTGTCACACGTCGATGAGCAATTAATCAACATACCACTCCAACGCATAGTACACGATTCACACTATTTACTCCTTACAATAGCAGACCACACATAAGAGAGACATGGCTTCTTGTTAAATGTAGGAGATGAATGAGACTTTTTGGCTGACAAGAGGTGTCTGTCCACCTTGAAGGAAGAAGCCATTCAGTGCGTCATTTTGCCTGTAGTGCCGGGAAACAAAAATGAGAAGCAGACAACTGGTGAACCAAGAAGCTACTTTACAAATTCTTTACGCATGTAAACTTTATTTTCTCTCTTTGGTGTAGTGTTGTATTTTGGAGGGTAGGGAGAACTCAGACATTCATCCCTGCGAGAAACTCATTTACCAATAATTGTTCATTTTTATATCAAATTTTATGAGTGAGAGTTCTATTTACGTCACACTAGAAAGCTACCCGAGAGCTATGGGCGATGGAAATCGTAATTTTCAACCATGGTCAAGTAACGAGCAAGACTCCAGTGAACTGAAACCTCCTCGCCTAATTTCCGCACCACACAAACGGGAAGTCATCTGAGCCTTCACATGCATTGGCCCCTCTGCACTGCGGGTCTTCAGCGGTACTGGCTCGAACTCATGACACGTCGGCTATGTGACCGTTACCTTAAGCAACAGACTACTGTGACCCCTGCGTGGTGTGGAAGTTTAAACTATAAGGCAGGAGATGCTTTAATTTGGCTGCGCTCAAAACAGCGCGATTTGCTGCTCGTATTCCTCCTGACGCTTCAAAGTGTAACATTAAGGTATCCGAACACGTTCGGAGTACTTTTAAACAAAATAACACATTTAAACGTTATAAATGCTTTTTTAGGACTCAATAGTAATAAATACTAATATATAACCAACAATATTTAAAAGGAATTGCCTACATTTTACAAAAATCACAATTATAAGTGAAATTTTAGCAATATTTTTGTAAAATTTCAAAGCAATTAGAGAAAAAAGTAATAAACTTATATTAGTAAAAGTATTACCAAAACAAATTAGATGCACTTATTTAGAGAATGTATTAAAATGTTAATGTTTTATTAAATTTTAAAATTTTAGAGCTGATTGAGTAAACATAAGAAAAGTCACATTCTTTATGAGACCATTATTTAAAAATAAGCTCTAACTCAATATATATTCTTACAATAAGAAATATTTTAGTAGAATCTCTAGAAAATAGCATAAATATCAGGTTCAAAAAGTTTTATAGAAATACATTTGTAGTATTTTAAGTTATCCGACTCGCCATGATAGATTTTGAACGTTTTAAACGCCCAATTTTGGTAGATCAAAGACCCACTTCCAGTTTTTCTAACTACAGTAGAACCTGTTTTTGTGCGGTCCTTTTTTGCGATTTTATTTTTGTGCAACCGCATAAAAAATTTCTGCAGTATTTCGATGAATGGGCTTGTTATATTTAAGAATTAATGGAAAATTTTCGAATATTTTTTGTGTGGTTATTTTTATGCGATTTTTTTTAAACTGTACATAAAATTGATTGCAGCTTGGCCTCCAGGAAGCGTAGGAACAAAGTATGTTTTGTACAGCTAAAAGATAGCTCTATTCAATAAAATAAAACACAAAAATATCTGTCTTGACCGAATTTGGTCACTTTCAACATGTTCAGATACATTAAAAACAATCCATATTAATTAGAATGTAGCATATTAATAAGAATGATATATCAATAAATAACTAAAAGTTTATCATATTTTTTATACATTTCATTTCAATCTATAATGAAAGTTAAAAAGTACGAGCTTTATTTGAGAAAGTAAAAATGGTATAAATTGTTGCAACGAATTATTACACGTGTGTTTCTAGGTTAATATCTAGTAAGATCTCTATTTCTCTTATGATTAATTCTAAAATATTCCAGAATTATAACTATTAGTTCAAGAAAATAAAAAGAGAGAGAAGAAATTTCTAGAATTTTTTTTCCGTAGCCATCCATTATTCATCACTTTAAAAATCTCCGTTCTTACTTTTGTATCGATTACATTTCCGGGATCTCATTTCATCCTTTTCGATGATCAATAGATTGAACAATGAATTTGAATACATTGATTTTTAGAATTGAATGAAAAGTATTGTAGACTTTAAGACGTTAGAAATAATAGTTAATACAAAATTCTTTTGCCTTTCGACTACTAATTGATCTAAGTTCGTGACCTTGACTTACTTTAAGAATATCGATTACAAATATGAAAATCGTTTTAGTTTTATCGATGGAACGAAACGCTTCGGTTCTAAGGTTCAATTTGCATCACTAATCTCTCGCTGTTGAAAGCACACAGTCATAGGATTAAGAATTTCACTACTAATAAGGAATTATTTTTGTGATCTTGGCACTAAAGATCTTATGAAGACTTGTATTTTGTGGATCGATGTTACATCTAATAAATCAGTAACGGTTATTTTCACCATCTGCATTTGCCAAATAAAAATAGAGAAAAAAAAGGAAAGTTTAGAAAAAATCAGATATTAAAATTTTTTAACTTTTTAATCCGTCACCCATCCGGTATAGAGGTTAGCGACACTGAATGCTGTACCGTTGGGCCTGGGTTCGAGTCTCGTAGGAGGCATGTTTGTTTATAAATGTATAGTGGCTTTACGGCATGGGTTGTACTCTAAATCAGGGGTGGCCATCCCAAATAACTTCGCGGGTCACTTATGAAGAACTTTACAACCCCGCGGGCCGTATATAAAAATATCTATCTTTATATTATATTTGGATCCATTACAAACATTTGTTGGAGTGAAAATTTAAAACAGACTGATATTTTTTCATTGTTTTTCATGTACACAAACATAGATAATATAATAATAATAATGCAATGATCAAATAATGTTTAATATATTATATTTAATTAGAGGTGTATCTGTTGCTCAACTATTTCACTTAGTTTTTGCAAGTCGATCTCAATGCATGTGTATTTGCGTATCGTAATTGATGTTGAAGATTTTCGTGCGTTAAGTTTCAGTACGATTTATATTTGATAAATTTCAATTTAGAAAATAAGATAATCGCAATAACAGAATCAACGTGATAAAATAATAACACAGTTACGGGGGGATTATTTTTTACAAAAAAATGTGTGTGTGTATTAGCGTACACACGTAAGAAGTGAAACTTGTGTATGACATCATTTTTCGAAAAAAAGATCTACTATTTACAACTTTTCAGAAGCTGGTTAAATAAAGCTAAATTAGATATAGTTTAAGCAATTGGCTTTTATTATCATAGACATGGATACAAATAATACAATTATTTCACCTTATGGCTACTAAGATTATTATAGCATTTCATTAATTGTAATAGAATTATTACTATCATTGTTATCGTTATTATGTATTTTTGTAATTAATGGCTTATGGTAGCTGAAATATAAAATATATGGCTTACATTCCACGGAATTTAGTGACCGAGTAAAAACTCCATCAATTGTAGTGCCGGATCTTGTTGTTGATGTTTTATTTTATTTTTTTTATTGAAAACAATTATAAAATCCCCGTGCACTACAAAATATCACACGGGGCTTACAGAAGTAAGTATTAAACACTCATTCAAGGGAAATAAACAATTAAAAAATGAAGTTAAGAAGGATTACAAACAGTTACAACAAATTTACAGAAATTATTGAAAGCACTTCTGGTGGAAAGAAGTTGGTGAAAATTCGGTGGCCAACAAATGTTGAGTCTCTTGAACGCCAGTCTTATGATCTTTCTCTCTCTGACATACTTGGAACACAGAAGGATCACATGTTCTACATTTTCCTCGCCACCAATATTACAGTCACAGAAAGATGAAGGAGAGCTAAATTCAATTTGTTCAGGTAGCTTTTGAAACTACCATGACCAGTGAGAAATTGGGTTAATTTGTAGTTAGTGTAAAAATGATGACATGATAGTCTCTTATTAATGGTGGGAAAAAATTTCTTTGTTATGCTCCCCTTATTAGAAATGAGATATTCTTGGTTCCAAGACTTCACCATTCTTTCATTCGTGATCTTCTTGTAAAACGATTTAGGAATATTAACGTCAATGTCAATTTTGCGCTTGGTTGCAGCTTTTGCAAGCCAATCGTTGATGTTTGAGGACTGTTTTTCATAGATAAATTCAATTTATTTTTTAAAAATTCAACTAGCTTCAAAGATTTACCTGATGCAAAATTGACATTAAAATCTGCACTTAAAATCATCGGTATTTCATCATCATTAAGAGGCACCTCCTCTTGTGTACGGCAACAATGAATGGTGAAGAAATTAATAATATCATCCAACTTCTGATTAGGAGATATGTATAATGCAACAATCAAAATTTTCATCCCATTTTCCATTTGGCATTGAGCCATACATAAATCACCAACTGCTAATGCTAGTGACCCATGAAAGTCAGGAGAAAAAAACAGAAAAATCTATAGATGACGTTACAATGTTAACAACATCATTAGAATTATGATATATTCCTACACACCTCCTGCTCTCGTGTTCGGCCGTTTAAATTTTGCGATGCATTTGAAGTTAGTGATGTTTATTTCACTTTCATTGTTCAGCCATGTTTCAGATAGAACTAAAACATCTGAATTTTTCACAATTGAATCATCCAGGTCATCTATATGAGCTATAAGGCTTTGACAATTGAAAGTAAAAAGTGACAAACCTCTTCTGTTGTTCATGAACTCAATCAAATGCTCATTTATAGTTGCTAATTTATTCAGAGACAATCGTTTAAATTCTGCTTGTAAATCGATGGTGGACGTTGACGTTCTTCGACCATGATAAAATGTTTTATCATTATTTGGAGTTGTTATGTACAATCCTTCAATACTCGTTACACGGGATAAAGCGATTATAACAACGGTTGGCTGTGATGTTTCTCATATTCATAAACAAGTTCTGGGAATGTGCTGCCTTGTGATTTATGAATGGTAGTAGCACAAGCACAAACCAACGGTATATGAGAACGCTTAACAACTATAGTTTTGTTATTACTGAGTGCAATTGTAGAAGATCTTGGTACAATTGGTAAAGCCATTCGACTGATATTATTTTCTGCTGCATGACCTGCTGCTTTACGTCTCAATTTTTCACCAATTCGAGGTAATTCTGGAAACTCAAGCCATGCTATTATAACTATTCCATTGTTATCGGTTTCTGCATGAACTAACTTTCCAACAGCACCATTTGCTAATCCGTCAGATACATCAATGTTTGTAGTAATCATGTAATAAATATTTACGACAAATGTTGTTTGATAAGGCAATCCATTTGTATCAATTAAGGACATTTTATGTAGTTTTTGGTGCACAAAAGTCTCTTGTTCCTTGGAAGTACATCCACTATAAATATCTTTTGCAGTTGAAATTATTTTTTCTGTATAAGAGTTCAGTATTTGATTATTATACTGAGTGACTGCGTGCTTTGTATTAAATAATCGAATACCTTGAGGACACATATATAGTTGCAGCTTCTTCTACAGAATAAAAACGAGATTCAATGAGAGATATTTCAATTTTATCAAGACGTTCACCATTCCCGATTTTTGTAAGTATTGCAAGAAATGTTGATTTGCTTGACGCATAACTTGAGAATTTTCGCACTTGTAAAATCGTGTTTTTTATTAAAGTTTTTATTTTTTAAAGGCTTAATTTTTAAATTAATGCTTTCAAACTGCACACATCAATTACAAACAAGAGTAATTTTTAAACAAAAAATATAATAGAAATACTGTTTTATTAGATTATCGTTCAAAAGTTTGAAAAATGAAAAACACAAAAAGTTTTTGAAAATCTATAATTTTTAATCAATTTTTTTCAATCTTTGTATAGAGTAAGGATGATATAATTCTACACTTGAACTAAAAGTTTCGTGAGATTATTTTAGGAAACATTCACGTTATTAAATATTTAATTAAAATTTTGAGTAGTGTTTGAAAAATCGTGAAAAAAAAGTTTTAAACATTTTTTTTTTTAAATTACTCATTATAAAAGAGAAAGGCATGAATTGTTTTAGTGCAGAATATCAATTCATTAACACGAAAAACATTTCTTGCGCAACGATTTAGAAATAATTGTTAAAAAATGTATCAATTTTGACATCTTTTTAAAAAAATCATAAAAAAAATAGAAAAAGCATTATTTCGTAAAAACATTATACAGAATCATGGCGAAATTAATGGTCTTTCCGATTCTGCAATTATATTTTGTCTGAAATGAAAGGGAAGGATAGGATGCAATTTTTAAAAATGGGGAAAAAACGTACTACTTCGCACAGATCGACCGTAAGAGTATCAAGGTAAATATGGCGCGTCACAGAAAAACGTGACGCAAAATTTTTCCCATACGCCGATAAAGAAGTTTCACTTCAAAAAAAAAATCTTTAAACAAAAATATTGTGCAAAATAGTAAAGTTGTAAAGAACCTCGCGGACCACGGGTTGGACACCCTTGCTCTAAATAACCGTCGAGCCGCTAGTCCTTTCGTGAGGTTAGTGGAAGGGAAAGCGAGTTGATAGGCCCCTGTTCCTCCGCAGGGTTTTCACCCTCAAAATTGGGGTAGAAACAAGCTAAATCGTACTGTCATCTGCGTGATGCTCAGTGCTACGGCTACCGACAGGTGTACATCTAGCCCCTTGCCACGATGAAATTTATGGGCCTAGATTTGACACTGTCGAGATCAGGTGGTATAAGAAACAACAAGTTTTTAATTCTTCTGCAATTTGAAGCTTGTAGAAACAGGACTTAAAGCGTCTAACAACTGGCCCAAAGGAATATTTTTTATTTCAGATGTCTAAAGAGCAGCAAAACGAATGTCGATGACTAATTCTCTTTTAATCTCAGTTGTAAAAGAACCTGGATAAAAAATGGTCACGTTCGAAAGTAAGCAGAACACAAATCAGCATACATTAAACCTGTATCTCAAGTGACGACTCATAAATTGAACACTAGAGAGAAGTATTATCTATCATTCCTAATTGAATATAACCCCTAGCACGCATTGTTTCTTAATCTAAGACATTAAAGAATATAGTTAGTAATATAAATGCAAATTAGAATTTGTCAGATAGATCGACTAACAAGACATTGGTCAGAAGTTAAGTATTTGAAAATAACGATCAGGGCAACAGTACATAAGCTGCAATATATATATATATATATATAAACACTGGAAAATGACTCAGAAAGCAGAACTAGAGGAAAAATAATTTTATTCGTAAAAGGAGGAGTGAGGGGGACTTTTTTCTCTTTTACTCGCAGCCATCAAAGGATAAGAGTAAACGTGTACAAAGTTTTATCAATTTTTCTTTACGTGTAACCCTGTTTTGTAGAAGGAAGAAATATATCATTTTTGACTTGTTGATGTGCTGTTATATTGTCTCAAAAATTTCATATTTTTAATTAGAATTTAATTTTTTGTCTGAGGTATAAAATTGAATCATTCAGTTATTTTAAAAACACGCATGGGAAATGTTAAGTGGAAGAAAGTAATCTTGTAAAACTGCAAAGATTCAAAACAAAATAAATTCTGAAATTCATAAGGGAACACGAATTTAATTTAACGGTTCATGTCGTAGCAGAAAAAATCAAAAGTGTTTATATAAAAACAGTTAGATCAAAGTAAATATATCTAAATGTTCAAGAAAATCACAAATTTTAGGAAGTTACTTTGACACATATACCCTTTTACTTTCATGAACCAATTATAAAGAGTGTTTACAAAATCACGAAAAGAAGCAATTTCGCTTCGCCAAACAAACATTTGACTTGAGAATCAAAGAAAAAGGGGGAGAGGGAAGGTTCTTATCAGAGAAAAGAAGTAATTTTACTCCCGTTTTTCCTGTACACCTGACCTCATTCCCCAAAGCGCTTTCGCTTATCCCATGGCCCTAGTGGAATTTCCGTTTCTGCTTTATATTACTTTCTTTCGTCCCCAGGGATTAAACCTCTCCTGTAATACGACATGAATTTTATCACTTTTCATGATAGTGAGTGAAAGTTTTTTTAGAACTAGTTTGATATCACGAACCACGTGCCAAGATGCTGTTTATGTTCGCCAAGATGGGCGATAACATTACATTATGGTTACATTGATATTTTTTGCAGTTTTTGGAGTATTGCAAGTTTCCAGTAATTTTCAATGTATATTCATTATTAATTAAAACATATATTATGTAATATTTTATTAAAAATATAAAAATACAATTATTATTATATGTAATTATCATATAAAATTCGTTATTTACATAATGTGATTGTTTTTTATTATATTTATTTACAAATATTATTACATATGTTCGTTATTTATAGCTATTATATTACTTATTTATAATTATTATTTTGTTATTCATTTATAATTGTTATTATGTTATTTATTTAAAATTATTACGTTACAGGAGTATTCTTATAAACAATTTTTATATTGCAATACGATGTGATTTTTCTTTTTTATAATTACTATTAAATTATATTATTATTATATATAATAATTATTATTAAATCATACTATATATATATATAATTGCTATTAAATAATAAAATTATTATATACTGTATAATATTATTAGTATATGTTACTTTTTATCATATTTTATTGTTATTCATTATTTATTCCATTGTATTGGATTCCAATCCAGTAACAACAAGAGCTGCTTGGTGCCATGCCTGTGATATCAAATGTAAGGGTTTGGCACATAGAGCACAATAGACTAGAAAGAGGGCGATGCTGTTTTGGCCATTGATCGGGAAAGAGAGAAAGTGGTCTCGAATGTGAAAATGGAGGAAGATGCCTGTAGTTCCCTATGTCATTTATAATTGTAAATAGAGTTGTAAATATAGTGATATGGTTTGAAGAAAAATAATAAAAATGGTAAATGCGGTAAATAAGTTTAATGTATAATTCTACTACATGAAGATACAACACAAACTAGCACCGTTTTTTTTTCATTGACGTCGCACAATAAAGTAACGCGAGGATTGTTGGCGACGGACCTCATTATTTGGAACCACGCACAAATAACGAGAATTACCCCTGAGCCAATACTTCCTCTTCTAACAACCACACCACGTGAATGAGAGGATTTGAGTGTCGGCAGTTTTAACGTGCATCATCCCCTCTACACGCACAGTCTTCAGTGGCACCAAGACTCGAGACCACGACGCTTCGACTGCAATTTCGTGATTCTAATCACTATGCTATCGCGTTCTATTTTTTGATAGAAAATCTCTTTTGTTCTTTGGCCATGGTATTCGAATGCTCCTGATGGTGAACTCGTGGCCAGTGTCGTTTCTGACTGTACTCGGGTTCTTATCCCGATGCTACTAAAGCTTTCCTGATGCTGCATGTAGAGGAACTCGTGCCAGAGAAATCTATCTACGTTCAAAGTCCTCAAGTTGGCATGATGGTGCAGTTTTTGAGTGAGTGAGAATTATATATTAACGTCACACTCTAAATTAACAAGAGAGCTATTGGTGCCAGACCTCATAATTTTGAGCCTCTATTAGTTGATGAGGATGACACCTGAATTGACAGCCCGTTAACACCACACCAAAGTGAGGACTTTCAGCGTCGACAAAATGTGTGTTTGTGCTTGTGTTGGCTTATAGCTGATGTAGCATTCATTTAAGGTTGTTATTTCTTTAGATTTAAAACTAATTCTATTGGGATATTACATACCCATTTCTCAGCAAAACATCCGACTACCCTAAAATCATGATTTTTTTGAAAAACTGTCAATTTTTTTTTAATGATTTTTATTAATAGCTCCACTTATTAGCCTTATAAAAATAATAAGAGAGAGTTTTTTATTTTCCATTCCCTAGAACAAAAATTTCAAGCGTTTTGTATAGTAAAAGCAGATACCTTAACTTACATGAGATGTCAAACTTTAAAATGCGTTTTACTCAAAATGTGTTCTTTTCGAAAAACTCAAACGGGGCTCCAAAAGTTTTTAAAATAAATTTGCTGAAATTTTGCGTGTGTTCTGTATAACAGTAGAAGTGTTTTAACCTACAGATTTATCAATAACTGTTTTATTACAAAATTTACAGTTCTTTATGTAAAAAATAATCAACATTTTTTTCAGGCAATTTAATATAACTAAGATAAAGTGGTCTAGTTTTTGTAAAAATTAAATTATCTATTATCCTGAAGGTTATTTCAAAAGTAAGTAATACATCAAAAGTAATACATCAAAATTGAAAAAAATTGAGAATTCGTTCATTTACTAATTGTACAGAGCGAGCCCCGTTAATGTAATTTTTTGTCAGTTTTTACCCATTTTTTTCCATTTTAATAGTAATAATTTATTTTTCTCTTCTTAATTTTAGCCTATTTTTCTTAAAATGTACTAAATAAATAAAAAACTACAAAAAAAAATCCCCATATATCCATGTTTTTAAAAAAAAGTTGTCGCTAGTCGGATACCTTAAGAAAATTTCCAGCATGCAGCCATGAAATTGTTGAAAAGGTCTTAGTGCTGTGAAAAGACAGTTCAGTAGAAAATGGATGCATATGCAAATACCAGAACATTCATTTTAAATAGGACTTCATTGCACGCGAATGTTCTTTACTAAAATATTTTTTCCTTGATATCTTAATTTCGTTTCCCTAACATAGAAATTTCAAACACTTAATTTTAAATCATAATATACTGGATACAATTTTATAAAATTACAATATATCAAATAATCATGGTTAATTTTGTAATTATAGTACCCCATCCAAAAAGGAATGGCGTTCTTATATAAGCTATTTCTTTGGACCATGATAAAATACGCAATGATTTAAAGAGACAGGAAAAAAATACATACAGGTGAAATCTGTAAAACTCCTAAAATAAGCTAATTCGGCTAAAAAGAGTAAAAAGGGTGACGGGAACTTACAATAAAGAGGTGCAAGAAACAGTAAAGCAGGGGGATAAAAATACCTCAGCCAAAAAAATCGAACAAAGTGACTAAACAGACAATATGAAAAATTCAAAAGAGAAAAGGATGATAAAGGGACAACATACAATTGTTTAATCAAAAGAAACGAAAAAGAGTTCATGAAAAGGTAAAAACACTGTCTTAAAAAGACAAAGGGGCAGAAAATTTAAAAAAAAGGGAAAACATGTTCCCAAAGTTAAAAAAATGGCCAACTGCAAAGAAAGGCAATGAAATACTTTAAGAGACTACAGGCCAACAGTTTGGGTATACCTAAAGGAATCCAGAGAGAGAGAGCCTCACCAAAGCCTTCATTATAAATAAATAAGAACACTGTTACCGTAAAAGGCGCACCTATACTTTTAATTTACAATTTTAATTTTTAGGTATATTCGAAGCATAATGTACACCCTCTTTTTTACGAGTGAGTAAGAGAATATTCACGTTGCACTATTCAGCTACTCGAGAGCTTTTGGCTACAGACCTCGTCATTTTGATCAAAGGTCAAGTGAAGAGGACAGCCATCTCCTCACTTCCACACCCGCGGGAGAATGTTTCCGCCTCGATAGATTTAACGTGCATCACCCAACCCCTACATGGTAAGTCTTCAGTGGTACTAGGCTCGAACTCATAACATGCTGGCCTCGAGTCTGGTACTTTGGTCGCTAGGCCTCCCTTTTTAGGAAGAAAATTGAAATATTCGAAGCTAATGCGCTCATGTTTTAAAGCCATTTATTAGAGCAGTGCTTCTCAAACTTTTTATACTTGCGATCCTATTTTCAATCATAATTTTCCTCGCGCCCCCTTCATATAATAACAATGTATTGAATTCAATAATAATACACTTTGACAGAAAGGTACAATGTAACTCTATTTATAAACTTTACAAATTATCAAGATAAGTATTAAATTTTGTATACAATTTTAGGATATTCTCATGGAGAGAGTCACTAGTAATTATTAAACTTGCTCTTAACTTAGTACTTTTAAATTAATTATGAATCACATTGTGCAGTCCTGATACATTTAAAAGTGCATACTACCATTGTAAATGTTTATTTTATTATTTTTTATTATGTCAGGATGCCTTTTCTTTTGCTTGCTTTCAGTAACTTAATTTTTTTAAAAAAATAATCTTTTATTTTCGACTTTCTGATAAACTCGCGACCCCGTTGTAGAGTTATCACGCACCCCTAGAGGGCGCGCCGCACAGTTTCACAAAAAATGAGTCCAAGGAATTCCTTTGGCAAGAAGCTGGGTCATCTAGGCAAGGACGGAACCTAAAAAAGAGGGCCTGTCAAGAGATGACAACGGCTGATAATCGCTTCAAATAAGACAAAAATACCTACATTAAAATAGCTGATCTATAAGAAAAGATATACCAAAAGATTCAATAAAAAAATTCGAACCACATCAAAGCATAAAAAGTCGCAACACATGGTAGTTCTGAAAAGGTTCGAACAGTATCTACAAAAGTTCATCGTTCAAAAAAAAGTTGAAGGTAAAGATGATGTGCAGATAGAAGCAAAGTCAGCTCAATTTATCGATGGGCTGTCGGTCGACGAAAAATAATTTGGATGTGGAGAGACTTGAAAATGATGTCGGCAGCAGAGAACGATGGAGAAACCAACAGGGAAGACATGTAAAAAGCATAGGGATGTTGGGGAAAATAGGTATTGTCAGAAGCTTGAAGAGAGAGAGGTCAAGGATGAAAACATTAAGACGACCGAGGCGTCCGGGTAGGAGCAAGAGTTCTTTTATTTCAACAAAAATAATTAACATAACTGTCTTAAAGTGAAAACATTTTTGATTTTATTAGAATATAAAGGGTTAAATACTATATTATTTTAATTCAAATGGCACATAAATTGATTTCATTAAAGAGCAACCTATTTAATTCGGCTTTATTATAATGCATGCAATTCAATATAGTTCAAAATCACCAAAAAAATTTAATGTGCCAATCTAAACATTTAATGCGCGATTTTTCAATGCAAATTACTGAACGTGAATTTGTAAGCACGTGAGTAACTCTTTGGTTCCTAAACTCAGTTCACAAAAAATAGTAAAATAAAATATCGTCAATATTTAGGAATGCTATTGGTCAAAAAGAGAACAAAAATATTTTAAAAGGTTTATATAGCTAAATTTAGTTTTAAAGAAGAATACGGTAAAATGTACAGTCTTTGTGACCTCTATAAATAATTTTTTCCGAAATCCATCGTTTTATGCTTATATTTTAAGTAAAACAATTATTAAGCCAAATTGATATGAATAGTTATTTCTCGAGATGAACATGGCATTCTCATAACTCTCACAAAAAGTTTTTAACTTGATTATACTTTCAATTCTTAGTTCCAAATAAATTACAATAATATATCGAGTGATGAAAACTGCTCAATTTAACCAGAAATTTTACTTAATCCTAGTACGAGTTTCAAGAAAAATTCATCACTGTTATAATTTTATTTTTGAAAATTGAAAACGTTATCGGTAAAAGCTGGCTTTTGAAAACCGGTTAAGTACAATCAGTGTTGCACAAGGGAATTTTTCCAAGGAGGGGAGCCAGTTTCGAAATGCATTTTCTATGTAACGAACTTTTTTTCTTGTGATACAATTTTTTTTCTCCCTATTTTTAAAGTGTTTTTGAACATTTCAAATTATTCTCTTTTAAAACATTGTATGGTGATCATAAAATTTCAACTGATGTTATTAGGGCCTAACTTCCTGAAAACAATAAAATTCTGGGAGTTTCATACAATAAGGGCAACTCTTAACCCCCTTGTGCAGTTCACTAGAAACATCTTCAATATCACCTTTCACCCTCAGTGAAGTTGTTGCGTGTCCTCGTGTCCTTGAACTAGTCTCCGTTCATTAGTAGTGTTGATCTGTCGCACAGGTAATTTCGCTTCTTGTAGCTCGAAAATATTAAAACGTAAGTGCTTGAGCTTCAAACAAAAAAATTAATTCTTCATGAAGTGGATTTAGGCGTCAAGAAACTTTCCTTGCAATTTTTCTTTCTTTCCTTTTTTTTTTTTGATAGGTAGTATATATAAAATAAATATATATATTATTAATTTACAAAAAGGTTTGAATAATTACTTTAATGTGTAGTGATTATGTATTTAAAATTTGTTTTATGTGGTTTATAAAGAAAATTGAAAGATGAACCTCTTTATAATGATTTTTTCATATAACGAACTTTTTCTCGAGATTTAGCGACTTCGTTATATAGAGGTCCGACTGTATTTTTCTTTACGTTGCCCTTTTAGCATTCCTATTGTCAACAAAGTGTTCGATTATCGTCAAATTTATTATTTATTCATTTCAACTTTAGAGTGTTCATCTAAGTAACTGCGAATACATTTCATGTTTCTCATTTCGGATGCCGTAGGAACAGGAGTTGCGTAATTCATCTCATTTTCGTCGTCGGAATCTGCATCAATGATAATTTTGAACAAACTCCAAAATGTCTTTGTCTGCCGTAATTAGGGCTGAACACATATTTTCATCATTTGCTCTAACGTATTCTTCCGAGGATGAATCTGCGCGGCTGATTTTCTCCGTAGTTTGTTCCTTCCCAGAAGGGAGATCTGTCCGTGTTTTTTGCGATTTTTGTTTCGTGTTAAGAGAAAAACAGGCATACAAATAGATAGTAGTTGGCCATGGCCGTTGTAATAGTATATTAGTTCGTGCCAACCTTCTTCGCGTTCAACCTATTTCATTGTACAGATGTTTGCACAGAAAAATACCATGAAATCAAATGTATTTTCAACAGGGATTTATGTTAGGTATTTAAGGTGTGTAGAATGACTGAATGTATTATGCATTTGGTACACAAATTAAACTGATGGTAAAGACGATAGAAATGAGAAATATTTTTATAGTTCCATCCGGTGTTTTCTCTCCCGGGTGCACGCAGAAGCATTTGAAAGTCGTTAGGGGATAAATCGGGTTGGAAAGAAACGGAAAAAAACTGCTAAGCGTAGGAAAGTTGAAAAGTTATACAAAATATGTTTATCTAACTTGCTCTTTAATATTATATCTACGAAACTTAACAGTTTGTAATGTTCGGTCTCACAGAAAGTACTTGAGAGAAATGTATCTCTTCTGCAGCATTTGTCCAGAAAATGTTGCCAGCAAATGAGCCGTTACTAAGAAAAGTTTCGACTTTGAATAATAAATTGGACTTGAAAGAAAAATATATATCAAGGGTTTTTTTTTTTCAAAATTTCTTTCACACAGTGCCTTATAGGACTTCTTTTAATAGTTTTGTTTTTGAAAAGGGAACTAGTTTGATATCATGGGACACGTGCCAGTTTGTTTTTTTATGTTCGCCAACATGGGCGATAACTTTACAGTATGGTTGCCTTCATATTTTTGCAGTTTTCGGAATATTGCAAGTTTCCAGTACATTTTTATTTATATTCGTTAGTAATGTTAATATATATTATGTAATTATTTTATTAAAATATTATATAAAAATACAATTATTTTTATTATAAAAGCTGCATGGCCCGACGTTGCACGGGCTATCTCTACTTTTATATATAAATTTTCCCTTTCTTTCACAAAATCAGAACTTCTAATACTCATTTTTAAAACGACTTCCCCCCTCCACTGCTTAACCCGGCGTTGCTCGGGCGCTTTCTCTTTTCCTCATGACACCAGCTTTTCTGTGTGTGTGTGTGTTTGTACGTGCACAATGTGAGTGATTTCAAAAATTGTGTCAAAAAATTTCCCTTTTTCGAAATAGCTGCATGACCCGGCGTTGCACGGGCTATCTCTACTTTTATAAATTTTCCATTTCTTTCACAAAATCATAGTTTAGGTATGGAACAGAAATTTTCAAAATTACAAAATTATTAGATCGTGTTTTAAAAACATCTGAAAAATAAAAGAAGTTCCGAAAATATTAAAAAAAAATTGTAAAATAACTAAATTGAAAGGAAGATAGTTTTTTTAACCGTAATTTTTAAGATATTTTATCAATCTTTGTATAGATTACGTATAATATTGTTCTACACGCGGAAAAAAAGCATTAACTTTTTTTTTAGTGTAAAATATTTTTTCAAGCGGAACTTATAATTCGTATTCAAAAAAAGGAACCGATTTCAACTCAGTTTTTATTTTAAAAAATTTGTAAAATAATTAAATTGAAAGATTATATATAATTTATTATATTAATTTTTAAATAAATTTATTTACATGTAAAGTTTCGTTGTTTTTTAAAACAATTTTTTCCTGATATTGTCTACAGATGGCACCACGATGCATTTAAATGTGCTTTGAGGTTTTTAATTAATATCTTTTTAACTAATTGGAATATCGGAATATAAATAGTTAAAACGAATTTCTCGGATCATTCCAAAAAATTTGATACCTTCTGTTAGTTTCTGCGTCTTGTGGTTCTTGAGAAAATTGGGATATATACATAGATACGTTTGTTTACCTACGAATTTTAATATATAAGATGTAATAATCATATAATATTCGTTATATATAAGAATTGTTTTTTATTATATTTATTCATATATATTATTGCATATGTTATTTATTTATAATTATTACGTTACATAAGTATTCTTATGAATAATTTTCATATTACAATACGATGAGTTTATTCTTTTTTTATATAATTACTATTAAATTACATTACATGAATATTTTATTAAATCATATACTACATGAATATTACATATAATTGCCATTAAATTATGTTATAAGATTATTATTACATACTGCATAATATTATTAGTAAATGAAATTCTTTATTATATTACTAGAGGACCCGACAGACGTTGTCCTGAACACACATCTTAAATTCAAAAATTCCAAATTTTTATGAATAAGCTTTAACAATCTGGGCCGTTTTGAGTAAAATTGAGTAAAATTGAGTAAAATTGAGTAAAATTTTAAACACTAGTTACATCTGAATGTAATAATTTAATTAACACATGATTTATTTCAACAAAATAATAACACGAAGTGATAAAAAATTTTCCTGAAATGTGATCACTGCACCAACTAATTTTAATAAAAGATTTTTGAATATTCGATACTGCGATCGTAGCGTAGTCTGCCGGATCCAATGTAAAACATTTCATGATCAACAACTTATAAATAAAAAAATAATTAAATATACATTTCTAAACCGAATTATAAATCTAAACCATTCTCGAATCCACTGGAACAGCAAAAAACTTTCATCAGGTTCGGTCCAGCCTTTTAGGAGAAATTCAGTTACATACGCACACACAGAAGAACTACATATATATAGATTATTTGAAAAGATATTAATTAAAAATGCTAAAAAGCGTGAATCGTCTGCATTTTCGTAACAATAAAGACCGGGTTTGGCCAGTTTGGCTGAAAATCAATTTTCGACTCCAAATTACATCTTTTTCAATTCCTACTATTAGCTCACGATCTCTATATGTATTTTATTGGTTTGTTTGTTTATTTATTTATCTTGGTGGGATTTTCAATCATTAATAAAATACATTGTAAAGCACTCAATTGAGCTGAAATGTAATGTACATAATTATTTTGGATGACAGTACAATAATTTAATTATAATTAATAAAAATTCATTTTTATTAAAACTAATTAGTTAAAAAAGTACAAATACAGCCTCGTTGGCGACTTATGTCAAAATTTGAAAAGGTTTTTTTTCTCACGTGTTAAAGCATTCAGTTGAAAGGAAATTTTATATAAACGATTGTTTTGGATGACAATACGATACTTTAATGATAATTAATAAAAATTATTTACGACTTAATGTTGTGATTCTGTCATATGTATAAACATATTTATATTAATTGCAACTATTTAATAAAAAGTAGCTAAAATAAAATTTTTTCTTGGTTGATCTAAGTAGGAATTGATTTTAAAAATTTTTATATGACCTGTTTATAACAATAACGTTGTTACAACAATGCAGGTGAATGTTGAGTTGTATTTTTTAAATGTTTTTAATTAATTTTTTTTTAACTAATTGCGATATCGGACCGAATTCTGAATCTAAACCATTTTCGAATTTACTTGAACCCACACAGAAAATTTCATCGAAATCGGTCCAGCCGTTTAGGAGGAGTTTAGTGACATACACACGAACAGAAGATTTGTATATATGAAAATATAGTTATTCATTATTTATTGATTGATCTTTGAGAATAACGATCTCTTCCTATATTCTTCCTTTGAAATATATTTCAAAACAATATTTAAAATTATCTTCCTGACAATTTGATACCGCTAGGCTGCCATCTTGGATTCCATTCCAGTGACAACAAGCACTACTTGGCGCGTTTCCTTTTCGTGCCAAGCAGTACTTGACGTTATGCCCCGTTAACAAAATTTTAAAAAAAACGTATAACAATATTATTACTTCATATTAAATGAAAATAATATCACATATTTTAATTTTTGCTCCTAAATTGGTGAGCAAAAGTTAAGGAACATGCACACGGCAGTATTGGAAGACAGCAAATTACTCATTTGGACGGTTACTCAAATGGTTTCAAAAATTAAACAGAAACAAACAGATTTTCACGCACAAGTTTTTTTTTTTTTTAAATTCAACAAAAAAGTGGAATATGTGTAATTAAATACAAACTATATATATAAATGACGCAAGTTCCCGGTTTTTCAACATTCTCGCCTCAAACGTGTTTCGCAGCAAGAACAGGCGCAAAGTTGCAGTCAAACTTAAATCTGCCCGCATGAACAGCTAAATGGGTCACCACCATACTGGAGTTTGGAGTGAGTGAATGTTAACGTCGTACTGTGTGTGTCTTCAGCTACACGAGAGCTTTTGGTGAAGGAACACAACATTTTGAACCATATCCAAGTGACGTGGACGACCTCTGAGCTGGCACCCCTCTCCTAATTACCACACCAATGGGAGGACGTTTCGACAGATTTAACGTGCATAACTCCCCTACAAAGCTCGAACTATAGGCATTCCAGCCACGATCTGATACCTTGACAACTAAGCTACTGTGGCCAGACTGGAGTTTGAAAGTGAGGAGATCAATGGAAAGTCTAAAACCGTTGCTACTTAGCTATCTAGATATGGGTTCTTTGGACTTCTATCACGGCTACACGTGAAAATAATTTCTTATCAGTCGTAAATTATTGACACTAGTGGACTAAAAAGTCGAAGTACAATGCCCACTTATAGTGTTGACGTTGCACTGCTTCATAGAACGTGGCCAGAAATCTCGTATAAACTCCAAGTGTAGCGCGCAATTAGCGGTACATAACATTGAAATTGTGTTCAATAGAGCAGCAGTTTTTAAATTGTAATACACGGATCTCCGCTGGTTCGCAGCGAAGGGGTCTGCGAAGGTCTTATTTAATGTTAAGATTTCCCCTTTTACAGACTCAGAAATACCTAGCAGAAAAATTGAAGGATGTGCCGTCCTAGACTAGGTCACTGAATTGCCGCCCTCGAAAAAATTCTACTAGAACATGTATTTCGGTCCAGAACATCAATTTTGGGTGGGCTGTTCAAATTTAAAGGGGTCCGTGATGTCAGGATAATACATAAAAGGGGGACACAGCGATCGAAATTTTAAGAACTACAACAATGAAAAAAAATTCTTTATGGAACAAAAAAAATCAGTGAATATCTTTGTCTTTTGTAATAGATATTTGAAGTCGTGTATATATATATATATATATATATATATATATATATATACAGTCAGGTCTCTTTTTATGCGGATTGTTTTTATGCGATTTTGAAATTATGCGGTTTGTATTTCAAACATTTCTAGATTTTTGTTATTATTTTTTTATACTGAGACGTAGATCGTAGTATTCCGAGAATTTCCGTATCTTTTTGGTGCTTACGTCTGCGGCTCGGCTGCGACAGTCTTAGATTCGCATTCGTTATTTCAGTAGTATACCGATACGATATCATTATTTCGAAATTATATTTTCTCTTAGCAGTGCCTGGTTCATTTTTATAAAAGTTTCACTTTAATAAGTGGCGAATTTAAGTTGCAATATAATAAGCAACAAATTTTGATTTCTGGATTTAAAGTGAGTGTCGTAAAGTTTTATTCTTCATTAGGAAATCGTAAGTGTAATTTTTTAAAATTTCTTTTCTACGATTTTATTTGGCCCAATGGAGAAAAAAAACACATCAAAGACAGTCAATTTCGTTGGAAACGAAAATTGCAATTTTAGATCGCTTAGGAAAAGGAGAAGGATCTACGGCTATTGGAAAACATTTTAATTTAGGCGAATCTACTGTCAGAGCAATTAAAAATAATGAAGCTGCAATAAGAAAATCGGTCATTTCTGGTACAAAATTAAGCTCCAAATTTGCATCATACACAAGGGATGTATTACTAGAAAGAACGGAAAGAGCCATCACAATTTGGATTGAGGAACAAGTTCAAAGAAGGATTCCTGTAAGTGGTTATTTAATCCAAGAAAAAGCTCTTCAGTTTTATAAGTCAATGAAACAGTCAGAACCATCAACTTCCACTTCCCAAGCTGGAAAAGAATTTTCATCTAGCAAAGGATGGCTAAACGGGTTCTTAAAAAGAAATGCACTTCATAATATTAAGATAACAGGGGAGAGTGCGACAGCAGATGAAGGAGCAGCAAAAATATTTCCAGAGGAGCTAGCGAAAATTATTGAAGATGGAGACTATTCTGCCGATCAAGTATTTAACGCTGATGAAACAGGACTTTATTGGAAAAAATTGCCTAACCGTACTTACATCGCAAAGGATGAAAAAACTGCAAGTGGACATAAAGCAAGTAAAGATCGAGTCACCTTATTACTTTGTAGCAATGCATCAGGAGATCGGATGTTGAAAAAAAACCTCTTAATAAATAAATCTCTAAGACCACGAGCCCTTAAAGGTAAAAATTTAAAACAACTGCCCGTCCATTGGATGGCTAACCCGAAAGCCTGGATGACAACAGCTATTTTTACAGAATGGTTCAATAATTGTTTCGTACCAGAAGTGGAAGCCTATATGAAGGAAAAATCACTCGATTTTAAAGTTTTATTAATTGTTGACAATGTAGCAAGTCATCCACAATTAGAACATCCAAATCTTCAACTAGTATTTCTTCCGTCCAATACAACAAGCCTTATTCAGCCATTAGATCAAGGCATAATTGCAACTTTTAAAAAATATTATATTAAGACATCGTACAAATTCATCTTGAATAAACTAGAAAGTAAGTCCTTAATAGTAAAAGATGTGTGGAAACAATTTTCTATTTTTGATTGTTTAATTCATGTTGCATCTGATTCCGCTCAAATAAGACCTAGAACTTTAAATGCCTGCTGGAAAAAGGTTTGGCCAGCATGTGTGACAGACAATACAACCACTCAAACATCGACACTATCAGATGAAATAATTAATTTGGCACATGAAATTGGATATGGTTTTAATACCTTCAGCCACGACGATATAGATGAATTGCTTGTGGATGATGCATTAAGTGACAATGATATTATTGATTTAACTTTAGATCTAACTGTAGACGGCGTCGTAGGTTTAGAAGGTGATAATGATGAGGAAGAAAAATCAACTCCCCTCACTGGAAAATTATAATTCAAGAAGGTCTTCAACTTTGCAGTAAATTAGAAAATCATTTTCTTATTAATGACCCCAATTCTGAACGAGCCTCTAAATTACAACGTGAGCTGCAGAACTGCATGTCTGGATATCGTGAACTATATAAAAAAATAAAAGAATCCTCGTCGCACTGATTACATTGTCAGAAAAGGAAGAGCTACACAGAACGAGAATGAAGTTTGTGAAAATCCGTGGCCTTTACCGCAAATATCTATTGCAGAGACAGTCTCTTCTGATGATGAAGGCGATTTGGAACCACTTCGCAAACGGTGCAAACCATTATCAGATAGCGATAATGATTAAAAATGTATAACTATGTGTATTACTTTTGCATAAAATAAAATAAATTAAGGTTTGAATACAAGTTTTTTTTTAGCTTTTGTATGAATTTCTTTCAGACATTCGAAGTAATTTATCATGCAGCCTATTTCTTTTCATTTCTGCAATTTTTTTTATGCGGTTTTAAGTTATTTTTAACTAGTTGTTTTGGTTTTATGCGATTTTAGAAAACTAAGAAACGTATCCCTACTTTTTCCATTCAAGTAATGTCTTTTTTAATGCGATTTTTTTTTATATGCGTTTTTCGGTAGAACGTATCTACCGCATAAAACGAGACCTGACTGTATATATATATATATATATATATATATATATATATATATATATATATATATATATATATATATATATATAATAAAATAAGATATCAAGTGAAAAAGGTGTATAACCTACAAGGCTAAAGGAGAAAGAAATTATTCGAGAGACAACAAATGTAAATATAAAGACTCGTTGGATTGAAATTGAGACATATTATGAGATTTCTAGAGATGTCGCGGAATTCGGCCAGCGATTTCGGGTTAAGAAATGATTTATGGGTCCATCTTCCCCATACAGCAGAAATTTTAGACATAATAGCAAAAAACAGAGCCATGTTGAAATGTTAAGCCTATTCCTAACACACGTGCATGATAAACCAGACAGTAAAGTAAAATAAAATTATTAAAAGAAAACAATAATGTTTCTCTCATAGAGAGAAATAATAAGTTACGCTTTTCGGACACCCGGTATTTTGGATAGATGAGGCTCCCCAACTATCTTTTCTAGTAACAGATGCTGTATAAATAAATTATGCCTAAAGATGTTTATAAAGGAATTTAATTAATTTAGTTATTTTCTAAGATTTTATTTGATACGAATAACTTCAATGTCTTGATTAATTTCGAAAATTAAATTAGGGGTCAGGCGCTTAAAAAGCATTGAACATAAAATATTTTCATATATTTCAAGACATCAAATTCAGATCCAAAAATTAACAACTATTTTTCTAAATAAGTTGTTTATAAAGTGGGGTCATTACATTTTTTGGTATTTCTCGCAATTAGTTTTGTTTTAGGAGTTAATGGTAAAACGAGTGTTTAGATCGTTGTTTTAGATGATGCAATGTGATCCGAACAGATATTCAAATTAAATTAGAGAGGGAGAACCAGAGATACTTTGAGTGAGTGAATATTAATGTCACACTGCTCAGCTACACGAGGGCATTTGACGATGGACCTCGTCATTTTGAACCATGGTCAAGTCACGAGGACGAAAACTGAGTTAGCACCACTTTCTCCTAACTACCACACCACATCAACGGGAGGACGTTTCAGCTCTCAACAGATTTAACGTATATCGCTGCCCTACACAGCGGATCTTTAGTGGTACTGGGCTCGAACTCATGACATGCCTGCCAATGATCCGATATCTCGCTCCCCTGGGGGGCGAGAGTATATCGAAAATAAAAGATTTTAAAAAAATAATTTACAGGAAGGAATAAAAACAAATACTTTTAGACATAATAAAAAATGCACTTTTACTCGGATATAATATATATCATCTGGCGAAAAAGCGTCATCAAAAAAAAACCTCTTCAATACCTAATAAGATATCTTTGATCCTACAACCAAATAAAAAAAACTTATTTGATTTGCTGTAATCCCATGATGAAAGGTTTTTATTACGTTTTCTTTTTAAACCTAAAATACTACTCTTTCAGATAAAAAACCAAACCCATATCCAGAATCGTAAAAATTTAGGAAGATAAAAAATCCATCCCTTTTATGAAATACTGTACATAAAAAGCGGTAGGCAGCAGAATAATTTGCTCAACATTTGTTTGACCTTCAAAGTTATTGGTACAGTTTGTTATGACTCCTCTCTTATGTGTTTGTTTCTCATTTAGGGAAGTTGTAAATAATGTATTTCTGTGTGGGGGGAGTTCCATATAAAAGTGTTTGATGTTTGGAAAACCACAGAGAGCACGTTGAAGGATTACTTGGCCAAGATTCATTTTTAAGAGCATTCTCAAACATATAAAGCACAATGAAAAACGTTTTAAACAAGTTTCTTAGCAGTAACATTCATTTTTTAAATTGAACACACTTTTAACCTGGATGTGGTCGCGGGGGGCGCATAGTTCATGAAATGTTAATTCGGGGGGGGGGAACTATTTATTACAAAAGAAAAATTGAAAAGTCCTCGTAAGTAGGTAAGTATACTTTCTCTTAATTAAACTATTCGCTAGAATCACGATTTGTATCGTGTACAATAAAAATAATTATAAAAAAAGATAAAGGTATGGGGTGACTCAACACCCCGCAAGACCATTAACGTTAGTACCGAGTGTGTGCCTGCTCCCGGAATAAAACATTTTGAAATCTTCTCGCTTTAAATATTTAAAAGTAACACAATTATTCTTCATCGGAATTTTATATTATTTTTCATTATTTAATATTAATCCTAAATGCTCATTCTGTGAGGCTTAAAATTACAGTTCGCTTAAAACTAATTATAATATGAGCATTCATTTTATAATATCATTTTACATTTTCATAAACATTGTCGCGCACATTTGGGCTTACTCTCTGACAATTCAGCTATTATATCAAGAATGTTTGTTTTTTTAAAAAAATGAACTCGAGCGAAGAGTGGGTCCTTCAGACTTTAATGTATCAGTGCTGCACAAGGTATTTTATAACTAATTTATTAATACTAAATTAAGAGCAAGTTTAATAAGTATTAGCGACTTCCATGGGCTTGACTTGCAGAGGAAAGTTTTTCAAAGGAAGGTTTACGATTAGAAATAGACATTCCGAGTACTTTTTTCTTATATTTGGCGGTGATCTATATTTTATCTTCAAAGCAGCCACGGCATTTTGCAAGTGTTCCAATTTAGAAATTCGAGAAAGAAAAAAAAGTATATATTACTTAAAAGTAACATATATAAAATTTAATATGCTTATCTTATTAATTTATACGGTTTATAATTCAGATCCTATTGTAGCTTTAGCCTCAACGTGCATTATCATTGTATAGAGGGAGACGCGATAAAAATTAGGATTGAAAAGTGGGTCGCGAGTATTGAAAGTTTGAGAAGCACTGCTTTAATAAGTTTAATAATTTCAATGCATAATCTGTAAATAGCTGTGACGTAAATAAACTAAATGTTTACATTAATCAATATCATGCTACCGTTATTTATCTCAAACGTCACAGGCGATATAATTTTCAGTAGTAACAGCGAACACTTCTAAAATACTATGAGTGATGATCCACCAAAAAATGTGCTTTAACCCTCGATATACGACGTCTAGAAAATGCCTCCTATTTTACATGTCATCTTAGACTTGGATGTCTCCGAGGTGTCAAGAACTGCCCCCGTTGTTGCCTAGAATCATGTATTGAATAATTTTTGTTTCAAATGCTCAAGGTTGTCCTTCCCTCCCATATCAGCAAAGATGGAACTTTATACTTCCGTTGAAAGAAAATAAGCACCTAATTCCGCGTTATTTTTTGTCAATCGGTTATAATTACTTTTTATTTAGACTCATTTTCATTGATCGCAGATTCAAATAAATTCCAAAGCGTAACTCTTGAGCTGCTTAGACTTTAAAATTCTAACTAGAAAATTTAGGCAATTGAATGGAAAATTCGTTTGCACTGGGGGATTGATCCGAATTTTGAGAACAATTGGGATAATTATTAATCCATGACTTTATCTCGTTATTCTGAAATGGCATTTTATACATTTTCCACTATATACCACAGCTGAATTAAATTCTTAATCTAACCCATAGGCTCTCAACCTTTTTTGAACTGGCACTCCCTTTTCTAGTGAATATTTCGATACCGCCCCTTCCCCCTCTAGAGAAATAAGAGCGTACTTAATACATGGTGAAAAACAAAAGTTAAATTTTTAAAAAGCATTATAATAAAAGTATAACTAATAAAAATATATATTTTTTAATTTAGTTTCTCTTTCTAAGGCACCTCATTTTTTTTACTTGCAAATCTGAAAGCTATTGCGACGAATGTACAATTTTGAATACATACAATCAACATAAGGTAACCAGTATTAAAGTTTACTTTTGTACATAATCGGCGTTTGTTTTTTTCCAAGTCTTTTTTTAGACTATATTTGGTTAATCTGCTCATGCCCTTCCATACCATTTCAACCCCCCTAACTTATTCTAGATCTTTTACTGCTCCCTGAAAGCCTCAAACGCCCACGTTGAGAACCTATGATCTAACCCTTTCTAAACTAATATCTCTTCTAGATCCTAATTGACAGCTTCAGATATGTTCGAATCAATAGTATAATTTTTTACAGATTCTAAATAATTATAGGTTCTTTTACGTTTTGATCAATTCGATTTCAACATTTTTAGAATATTTCGAAATTTAATGACACTTCGCTTATTTCGGACTGCTAACCTTCTCAACAAACATTAATTCGGCTAAACAGTTCTAAATTTTGTATTATAATATGCTAAATTGTTCAGAATACAGAGTTTTGTCAAACTTCAGATAGAATATACTACAAAATCTCTCACACACGATCCCGGTACGGTAACCAATAATATCACATCAAGCACAAAAAAAGGAAAATAAACACGTTACCTCTTATGAAATGCAGAGAAATTCCAGGTTGTGTTGATTTGCGAACAGACAGCCTTTGTAGAATCTATGTATTTTATGAATAAGATGGTTGGCAGGTATAATACGCAGGGGTTATCGAAACGTTTTTTGTTTATGCATATTTGAACAACATTAAATTCGTTACAGACTGTCAGGAGTTTTGTATTGACATTCTGTCATTTTTAAAGTTCGGCAATTATTTCCCCCGCTTCTCTTTTGAAAAATCAAGCACAAGACCAGTTCACGTGATTCGCAACTGTAATTCAGGCTGGGATCCGTGTTTTCGACGGATGGAAAAGCTTAAAAAACAATTCAAAACTCCTTTCACGACGTGTCTGCTATAAATGAATGGAATAAAATTGATTTTTTTTAAAAAAAATATCTTTATACCGAAAAAATTTTGATAGTAAAAAGAACCACCTTCAACATAATTTTAAAATTTCGATGAGAAACAAAACAAAAAGTTTTAAAACCGTGAAGTTGAGAAATAAATTAACTACAATTTACTATTATTCGAAATTGTGTCACTTGAACGTGGCAGCCTAAAGCAACTCGAGGGGGCTTTTGAGGACGGACCTCAAGTGACGAAGACGACACGTCAGCTGGCACCTCTTCTCTCAGCTGCTACACCATACCAAAAGAAGGACATCGAGCCTCGACAGATTTAACATGAAGTGGTTCTCTCTACTCAGAGGGTATTCGAAATTGGTATATAAAGATAACCTCTGTACAGCGGATCTGTAAGTGATGCTCCAGATAAATAGATTTGTATCGTAAATATAGTAAAATGTAATGCACATTACCTCTTTCTTATTTATAGTCTTTATATTTAAAGTTATTCTGTAAACCAGCTAAATAAAGTTTCATCAGAGAAAATTTTACTATGCTGCTTTTTTAAATCCAGTTTAGTGTGACTTGGCTTGATTTGTTAAATATTGCACTTTAAAACAACTCAACGGCTATTGGCGATTGTCCTCGTTACTTTTAACTTAATTCGAGAGAGACGAAGAGATTCATTTGAGAAGGATCTCTTTGTTAAAATTTCCACAACATCCTAACAAGAGGAGCTTGATTCTGGACAAATTTAACCGCTTTCTTTACAAATATTTTTGAAAAAAATTGAAAAAAATAGTCACATTTTTTTTTAAAATTTTATTATTAAATACAAGGAAATGAAACAAAAAATATGTACGTTTTAAGTTGAATTTTTAATTTTTTTACAGGCGTAAAAGCATTTACTGTTAATATTAATTTACTATTCCGAGTTATTTTGGGCAAATGAGAAAAAGATAATTATTAGGCTTTGTGAATGATAGTTTTTGAAACAAGGGACAATATAAAGTGATACCTGGCATTCTGTACACTGGTGTCTGGTCTCTTTTCTTACTGACTTACCTCTGGAATCCCTTTTACGGGAGCACAGAGTACACTGTCTCGTTAGACTTGATTTTTGTTCAATAGCAGGAATAACATCTGAAAAATTCTCTGAGGTTAAACTGAGTGGTGATGGACTAATGCTGGGTCTTCCTGATGAGGTAGAAAACTCGTCACGATGGTTTTCTGAAATTATTCTTTCCATCAGTTCCATTCTAAATTGCTTAGGTAATCGGGAACGTCCTGATTTACATAACAAAATGTAGGCTACATACAGAAGCATCATTTCAACTATTTTTAATGTTCACCTCTTCATAATCACTCTCTGAAAAATCATCGCTTTCGCTATCTTGCGTCATCGCCATTATTTTACTTTTTTTCACACAATGAAACTCTTTCCTTCTTTATATATCCTTTAATTCACAACCCGACGTACACTATACAATAGGGAAACACGTGACGAGTCCCGCCAAAAGATTCGCGAAACAAAAAAAACTATGCTAACTGAATATTTCCTGTCATTTCCTCCAGGTTGAGTAAAACCGTGATAAAAACAATCGTACTGACAAATTCTGCTTACCCTGAGTTTTCTCTGGATAATAATTAACTGCAATATATACGAACCTGAGATAACTCGGGATAATCAGGCAAGCGGTTAACGCACATCAGACCATCAACATGGTAGGTTTTCAATGGAAACAAGACTCGAACTCACGACTCGAAAAAGTTCGGGACCTTTCAGTTACTGTGACTCTCCACTTATAGAAAATACCATAAACAAATAGATCGTTAATTAAAATTCCAACAAAATAAAGAATGAATGATCAAACGTCAGTTTGCATGAGAAAAAGAAATTGACTTTATAATTATTGATTTTTTTTTAAATAAATGATCACATTAAAAGCATCATTTTTATAAAATGACTAGACGTTATTCCGAAGGTTTCGCTGAGTATTTCATGATGTTGTATGAATATATACTGTTATAAATATATAAATTATTGATATTTATATCTTAGCATTAAGCTTTCGATTGTACAGATTTTTTTTCATAATTCCCACTACTTGATTTAAAAAGGGCAGGACTTTAAATAATTTCTATTAATTTTTAAAATTGAAGTATAGAATTATCTTTTACGCATTTCTAATCCTCTACTCCAAAGTGGATTTCCGCAAAACACTATTTATTGAATACCTATTTAATAAATAAACATGCTTACTAAACCTAATAGTTCATAATCAGATATTTTTTATCAATTAACCCCATAAACCCGATTAGAGTCAATTTCTGAAAGATCTGTTCTTTAAGGATTTCAATTCAACAAAAGAAACATCGCACCAAAATTCATTAATGTACGTTTTGTAGTTCGAAAATGGGAAGTTTTTTTTATCAATACGGGAATAATTTTCAGCTCTCCCCTTCCCCCATCGGGAGAAGCGATTTCCGTGATATCCGCTCTTAAAGGTCCTCTGTTCAATGAAAGAAACTTGCCTATCAGGTATCAAGTATGTTGGTGTAATATTTAAAAAAAAAAGAAAATATTACTTTTTAACGCCCCTTAAGCTTCCACAATTACTGACTAGGATCGGTTTTCACAAAACCTTTTTTGTATTGGATCTCTATTTCAACAATGGAACTTGCTTGCTAATTTCAAGTCTATAGGTCTGATAGCTCAAAAACGGGAACATATTTATTTATAACGTCCCTTACGCTCTCTCAAATGCTTCTCGAGAATAGTCTTTTTACAAAACTCCTTTTGTAGAAGATTTTTACGTCAAAAATTTCCTAGGAACTTCCTTTGAAGTCTGTAGGTCTCACAGTTCAAAAACGGGAACATATTTATCTATAACGCCCTTTGCGTCCTCGCAACGCCCCTTGGAATTCAATTTTTCGCAAAAACCCTCTTATAGTACATCTCTATTCCATGAAAGGAGCATGTCTACAAAATGTAAAATTTGTAAGTTAAATAGTCCCAGAGATTTCATAATGAGAGTGAGTGAGTCACTTTTGTAGAAAAAGACTAATGTTTTCTTCAATAAATCGCTCAGAGATTTTACGTTCAATCTAGAATAAATATCATTCAATTGCTCAAAAAGTGGAACTGTGTTTTTGTAACAATATAAAAACATCACTTCTATGCAAAGTGATTATATGATTAAACTTACCCTATAAATTGCCTCCTACAGCGCAAACGGGTGAATGAAATACAATGAATTTTTGTATGTGGGCTATACACTAAATGCGCTCACGGAATTTTGAAAAAAAAATTAGTTCCAAAATGTCCACCAGAGGGTGACTTTTCGAGAAAAACATGAAATCAATAAAAGACCAAACCGGAATGAAGAAACAATATAAAGAATCCCGAACAAGAATGATGATTAAAAAAATTCAAAACCGGGAAAAGTCCTCCTCTCCTAACTACCATACCACACCAACGGGAGGATGAAAGAGCTCTCGACAGATTTAACGTGCATCGCTCCCTACATGGCACGAACAAGGTATAATTTGGGAAAGAAGCCCTTCAACGCACACTCTATTCATTATTACGCATATCAGTTCCATATCAATTCAATATCCAATATGTGATATGTTCCCCTTTTAAACCACCTTGTAGTTTAAGTTACGAACTTGTAACTGACGTATCAGGAATTTGAGTGCGACTTGTGTAACTCCTCACGTTGGATTGTTGTGGATGCTTTGAGAAATTGTGGTAGCTCAGGTGTCCTCCTCATCCCTTCATTCAGGCTCAAAATTACTAGATCCGTTGCTAATAGCCCTGGTGTTGCTTTATAAAGCGATGTTAATAAACAATCACTCACCTTACAAGCAACCTCTCATTCATGAGACTTTTCCACTGGTAAGTATTCAAATTATAGAGAGTGAGTGAGTGAATATTAACGTCGCACTGTTCAGCTACACGAGGGCTTTTGGCGACGGACCACGTAATTTTTAACTATGGTCAAGTGACGTGGACGATACCTGAGCTGGCACCCCTTTCTCCTAACAACCACAACACACCAACGGGAGGACGTTTCAGCTCTCGACAGATTTAGCACCCATCGCTGCCCTACACGGCGGGTCTTTAGCGGTGCTGGGCTCAAACTCGTAAAAAAGCCAGCCATGATCCGATACCTGTACCACTCGGCTACCGCGGCCTATTTCAAATTAGAAAGAGAACTCTCATAGGCTTTTTATAATAAAAGAAGTAATATAAAAAAAACTAAGTCAATTACTATATATACTGAGGTGAACAAAGAAACATTTTATTTTAGTTACTTTTTATATAATAATTACAATTAATATAAAAATGTGTCTATACATAGGACAGAATCACACTATTAAGTGGCAAAATAGAAAGGGATTTTCCGTGAAATTTTCCATTTTCCTTTCTAAATAGGGTGTTGGGATATTATTTTTGTTTGTTATTATTTTTCCTTAATTAAATTTAATTATTCCTAGCTATAGTATAGTAAATTAGTGTTTCTCAAACTGTGGGACGCGGTCCCCTAGGGGGCAGTAATATATCAAAAATTCGAAAAGAAAGAATTTTAAAAAAATATTAATTTCCTGAAAGAAAGCAAAATAAAATGCATTCTGACATAATAAAAAATAAAATGCACATTTACAGTGATCTAATACACTTATAAATGAATCAATACTGCCCAATGTGTTTCATAACTGATTTAACAATACTAAGTCAAGGACAAGTTTTATAATTATCAATCACTATATGGTTATATCATAAAATATATACAGCATTTAATAATTCTCTTGATAATTTGTACGATTTATGTTTAAAGTCGTATTATGGCTTTACGTCAAATTATATTATTTTTTAATTCAATTCAATATTATGGTATGGACCGCGATTAAAATTATGATTAAAATTGGGTTACAAGTACATAAAGTTTGAGACTAGTGAAGTGTGTGTAGAAAAAGAAAGTAGAAAGTAGCAAAAAGAAATCACATATATATATTCTCAGAAATTAGGCTGTCCCAGAGGAGGGACTCGAACACACAACCTTTGGATCAGAGGTTCGACGCGCAATAGGGATACAACGAGCGATTTTCTTTTTTATATAAAGTGTTGGACTATTATTCTTGTTTGTTACTATTTATGCATTAATTCATGCATTAATATGAAGGGTCATTCTCTACTAGTTTAAAAAATGTATTTGAACTTGAGTAGATGAATATAAAGTTAACGATTGAAAATTTGATATATATATATCAAATATATATATATTTATATCAAATATATATATCAAATATATATATATATATATATATATATATATATATATATATATATATATATATTTGATATATATATTATGTAGGTAGAGTGCGATCTAATAGTAGGAATTGAAAAAGTAGCATATGATAATCACAAGAAAAATTGTTTTTACCTTTCTGTAACAGTGATGGTGGAAATTAAAAAAAGACAAAGTAAAAAAAAATCAAAACGTGGCCCCTTGTTAAAATAGTAATCCATACTAAAGCTGAGAGAGCAGGTGCATCAAATTAATTCAGAAATAACCATAATTCAGCTGAGCCAGTAATAATTATTCCTAGTGTAAACTGAAATGAGGTTTTTTTGTAATTTTATTTTTAACTTCTTCCTATCCTCTCATAAAAAGCCACAATCAATATTTATCATGCATTAAATAAATTCAATTTTCGCAATGCCTGGATTATGCGTTAAAATGCATTGAATGAATGGTTTATTCAAAATGGATTAAAATGATTTCCTCATTCAGTTTAAGAGATCAGTAAGATTATGTAGTTTGAAGAGAAATAATTTTTTTCCTGCAAAAGTTTAACTATCCATAACATTAGCATAGAACAACACAGAAGGCGCTGCTTTTTATTTTAAATTATTTGCCAGAATAATCCAGAGTTAATTAACTTTCATTACTCTAAATATCCCCTAGCATTAATTTAACTTAGATATTAAATTTAATCACTGGACGCGAAATTGTGGGAGACGAATTTTATTTCATTCCCCTTCCGAAAAAAAGAATCTTTTATGGGTGTTGAAGTCTTTATAAATGCGCCCAAAAGCTCTTGGATAAAAATTGATTTTGTTTCAAGGAAAGGTAATTTTATTTTCCAAAGCTGCTTGTTTGATAGAAAAATTCAAAAGAGCTCTTAAGTTTCTCGATGAGAAAAAGTGGAAACATTTTGTGTAGTAGATTTTACTTTTAAAAATTGTCATATGATAAAACCAGTGCGACCACACGATTGTAATAAAGTTCCAAACACGTTTTTTTATCATCTTCATTTTTACTAAAAGCGGAGGAGAGCTTACGTGATTTTTTACGTCACACGAAAAACATGAGGGCTCTTAGTGACGAACCTCCTCATTTGAAGCCCTAGTGAAGTGCTTAGGACAACATCTCCTAACTACCACGCCTCACCAGCCAGAGAATATTTAGAATGATTTAACTTGCAGGGGCCTCTCTACACCAGAGATCCCCAAAGTGGTTTATATAGATCCCGGCTGTCTATGACGACCTGAAAGGGGTCGTCATAGATTAAAATAATTTGGGGGTCGATGAGGTGTAAATGGGGGTCTATGATATTGGCTCTCATTAAACCAGATGGTGATTTTAATTTTAAAGGGAAATTCAATCAAATAGAACCAGATTTACCTCTTTAACATATTTATTTACTAAATTTAATTAGCGTAATGTGCAGTTTCTAGGTGGCAGCATAATTTTATTAAACCAATAACCACATTTCAGCCTTTCTTGTCAGAATTAAGCTAAAGGAGTATAATTTTGGATTTTCCCAGTTTCTCAATTGTCACAGACAATCTGCCAGGAAAAAGACATTTTAACCTACGCTCAACATTTTAATGCCCTTTTTTTAAATTTCAACGAGGTTTGAGAATATTTTGACTATTTTAATACAAAATTATGCAATAAATTCATATGGTTAATTTGAAAAAAAAATGTCAGATTAAGAGAATTAGGCACGAACAAAGATCTTAAAATAAAGTTTAGAAGCGCATGGAAACAATTTTGGCTTTAAAAAGATAGATCTTTTATTTTTTCCATATTATGGGATATCTTGAGAAAGTTTAATTGTTTCTGTGATTGAGAAGGAGTTTCAGTGCCCTTGCCAATCTCCAAAACAAAAAAAGAAGAAAAGACTATTAACCGACGATATATTTAGGGTTAAACCTGACAAGATGGATGCCAAATGTTGAAAGTTTGTTAGGGTATCTCCAGAATCATCTCGCTCACTCAAAACATTTGTACGTTACCAGTTATTTTATGTAACAGTCATTTTATTCATCACATTTTAATTTAATTAACATGGGCTTCCTTAAGTTTTAAACATTTACTTCACTAGCTTAAAATTAAAACCTTTTAAAGTAATGAACTCTTTACCTGCTGTCAAAAACGCATTTTTGATGAATTTGCAAAAATTTAATTTTAGGTATAAATATGGGTCTACCCCAAACCAAAAAAACATGTCACGGGGTCTATCAGACAACATCTGCTCTACACGATGGGTCTTTTGTGGCATCAGGACTCGAACCCACAACACGAGAGACTTTGAAGAGTGGGGCGAGATCTCGTGTTATGTTCTTTCATGCGTAGCCATGGTTTAAAAATTGTGAGGACTCTGTACCATTCAGTGGTATATTTATCAGCAGAAATATGGAGGTTTTAATCTCCTATTTGTTGCTGTATGCTGGAATTTTTTTTAAATCCCTTTACATAAAATAAAATTTTTATTTTTATTTAAATACAAATTTATTTTTCTTGTTTATTGAATTTAAATCAAAATAATACATTTTATAATCGATTTAATTTAAAACATATTTTGATTTGCGCAATACATGCATTTTCTTTCATAGAGATATTTAATAGCAGCAAGAAATATCTACCTACTCTCTAATGATGTAACATTCGATAAAACAAAGAAATACTATTCTCAGATGAAACATTTGATACCAAAATATGAGAAAGATGTTTTGTTACCATGACCCCGAACTGTACTCAAGTAGTACGAATTGTGGCACCGATGAGTAACCAGTTCGAGAAAATCACTTTACATAAATTATTGTGCAATAAAAAACCGTTAAAATTCTATACCTTTTTTTCAGAAGAAACTAACATTGAAAATCATTACCTCTATATAAGCATTCTTTCCATCTTATAAATCAGTAATATATTTGAAATTAAACTGGAGATATGAGATAAAGGGGAAGATCCTGCCTCCTGGATGGACAATGGCCGCGGTAGCCAAGTGGTCAAGGTATCCGATCGTGGCTGGCCTTGTCATGAGTTCGAGCCCAGTACCACTAGAGACCCGAAGGTGTAGGTGAGCGATGCAAGTTAAATCTGTCCAGAGCTCAAACGTCCCCCCATTGGTAGTGGTGCCAGCTGAGGTGTCGTCCATGTCACTTAACCATGGTTCCAAATTACGAGGTCCGTCGTCTAAAACCCTCGTGTAGCTAAAAAGTGCGACGTCACCCCAACATGGACAATTTCAGACGTGCTGATTTATTTTAAATCTGCCGAGTCAAAGTTCCCACGTTTGCTTGGTGTGAAAGTGTCTGCTCGTCTTTTGGCACTTTACTCCATTCGAAAATGACGTCCCTCACAGTGAGAAAGCGATACATCGCGTCGACAGCGAGTGAGTGCGTTTCATCAACGCCACGCTACAGAGCCACCCGAAGTCTGTGGGTGCTCGTATTTTGAACTATGGTCAAGTGACGCATGATCTAGTACACTCTCTCCTAACTAGCACATCACACCAACGGAATGAAAGTGAGTCCCGATTTATTGAACGCGCACCACACGGCGAGTATTCAGCGGTACTAAGGTCGAACACGGCCCCGAGTCCGTGACCTTTATCACTTGGCTACCGCGACGTTATGAAATACGTCGCTGACACAAGCCTCGATTGGCTTCTATAAGTGGCAAGATAAAGAGTTCCTTTCCATCTGGAGTTTATTTTTCGTTCCCTTTCCTGCTGATTGGAAAAATGACAAAGGAAATAAAACGTCGGAGGCAAAGAAAATGCCCTTTTGAAAAGAGAGATAAAGTTGCTGTTGTAAGGGATTCTTTTGTGATATAGAAAGTAGCGTCGAAGGTTTCGTTTCGTTATCGCGTTAACAAGCGCGCAGCCGCACTTTCAATTGAAAGTTCACAATCTACACGACCTTCAGGCGATTCAGCAGTTGTTTGATAAGATAATTATATTTCTTCGTTTCCTCTCTGGCTCGGAGAAGTAATATGCATTAGCACTTTTTGACTGACTCTTTTGATTCTACAAAAAATTGTCGGATACATTTGAAAACATGAGTAAAATATCCACGTACAATATCCACTGGAAGATTGTCAATTTTAGCTATCTCTGGCATGCGAAAGGTGAGAGATTAGATAGCCCATTGTTTTCGCTGAATGGACTGGACAAAACCAAATGGAAACTAAGACTCTATCCAAGGGGTGACACATCTGGAAATTATATTGCTTATTTTCTGCGCCGAGAGGCAGTCGACCTCGGTCCCGATCCCATCGAGGTAGCTTTTGAACTTTCACTTCAAGCACCAGTCGGTTGTGAACCGAGTAGTTTTTTATTTACAGAACCCTTTGCGAAAGACCAAGCTTGGGGCAAGCATGAAATGATTAAACGGGAAGATGTATTCGGAGCAAAAAATGAAATATACCTTAGACACGATGACACCCTGAGGGCGTTTTGTAGTCTTGGAAAGAGTAATGAAGAAACTGCGAAACAGATTGTGAGTTTGTATGCTCGAACCATCGTGAAAGTCGAAAAAAGAGCCTTTGAATGGAATATACATCAATTCAGCCTCCTCGAACCGCTAAAAAGACAAAGTTTCTCCATCAAATCAGGTCCTGAGAAACTCTTAATGAATTTAGAACTCTTTTTGGATGGTCTGTGCTGTAAAGAAATGATCAATATTGATATAATTTATCATGATCCGGTTATAAAATATATAACATTCAAGTTTTTCCTGTTGGATGACATGGGCAAGGAACTGGATTGTGGTCATCAAGAATTTTATGCTGGTGATCTGACGGAAGGAGTAGCATTCAATCTTTTGGTGACAAAAAAGAAGTTGATGGAAAAGAAGGATGTATATCTGCCGAAAGACGTTCTATCCCTGCACTGTGAGTGTGTTTTTACTACAGGTGTAGCTTTCGAAGGAATAGAACGAACACACATTGGAGCGTCCACCACCGAAGTCACTTATCGGGTTGTCGAAGACAGACAAACCTGTATCTCAGATGAACTTAGAAAAGCTCTGAAAGTTATCCACGATGAAGGCTTGTTTTCCGACATGAAGCTGCGGGCATCGAGTGAAACTTTTTCAGTCCACAAGAACATACTTGCAGCCAGATCTCCAGCTTTCAGAGTTATGTTCGAAAGAGCCACGAAAAAGAATTCCCAAGAATGCGTGGATATCTCCGACTTTGACAATGATACGGCGCGCCAAATGATTTTATACTTGTACACAGACACTTTGGACAAGCTATGCTGGGAAAAGGCCTTGAAACTCTATGTTGCTGCAGTTAAATATGACATCACTGCCTTGAAAAAAAAGTGTACAAATTTTGTGAAAGAAAATCTGACACCAGAAAATGTTTGTAAAATCCTCATTTTGGTGAATATGTTTCAAGACAAAGATTTAAAAAGGGCCGTTCAGGAGTACATACTCCATCGTGACAATGACATCTTCAGCTCAAATGACTGGAAATGTCTTGTAGATACAAATTCTAAATTGGCTGCTGAAACAATGTGCTTAAAGTTTTTCTCGGAGTAGCTAATGACAAATTCTTCGTTACTCTAGGTAAGTGATGATAGACTGGTTATCTCAAACTCTGGAGTTTTTAAATATTGTAGAACCTTTTATTGGCATTTAATTTCTGCAAAATGTTACTACTTAATCCCTTAACGCAAACTAATTTTGAAAAAAAAAAACGTCAGAAACAAAAATCCGTTTTTTTCTGTTTAAGAATATACATTTAAGAACTGTGTTTTGGCCAAATAATAAGAAAAAATACAAAATCAATAAAAATTTCTATTTATTTTTGGATTTTGATCCACATTACGAGTAAGAGCCGAGTTTTGCTATCATGCACATCGACTTCCATTGTCTTTCTTATCGAATAATTGCTCTGAAAAAATATTTTTTTTTCAGTAAAAATATTTGTTTATAGTTTTTCCAACAAAAAAAATTATAGTATTTATTTTTAAAAGATATTCAAAATTTACTTTTGTCCGATATATTTGGAAGCAAGTTGCTGCATATAGCACAACATTGCAATTATTACACGTATAACGAATCTTTTCTTTAAATTTCGCTTTTAGCATAACCCAGTATCGTACGGAATCTTCTTTTCTTGACGTTGGTGGAATATAACTGGGAGAATAGAACGTTCTATTAATAGCATTCCAGAATAGTTTTTGCCCATACTGGTTTTTTTTTTATATTTGTATGGTTATGATAACTTTGTTTGTATAAAAGTATTTATTTTTACTTTTCTAACAGAAATAACAATAATAGAATTTATTTAAAAAATATTCAAAATTATGTTTTGTCTGATATATATGAAAAGAAAAAAAGGTACAACATATAGCCCAACACTGCAATTTTATTACACAGGAAACTGAATATCTTTACCGTCATTATCCTTTTTAGATCAACACACAGCGCAATATCTCGTAAACGCTTCTTTTGTTGATGATGGTGGAACAAAAGTAGGGAAAATGATGCTCCATTATTCATAGAATTCCAGTTGACGAATCGCTATAACTTAGCATAAACCTCTTTCTACTTATATGCTTCTGAAATCTAAACTTTTTCACTTCCGTTTTCTTATGCGAAACATATGCATTCCAAATGCTAATGTGTAACGAATGAAATAATACTTTTTATAGTATTTATTTTAATTTTCGCACAAACTTTATCTAAATTTACGAAATCCCGAAAACAAATCGCAGTTTCACGAGTGCTGATTGTGATCGCTTATACTCGATTATGAAAATTACGATCCTCCTCGAATTTTGTATAGTTCACAGATTTATAGATTGAATTAACTCGGCCACACACAAGCTAAGGCGTTAAAATAAATCAACAGTTTATTCCACCCTCCGTTAGGCACGCGAATCTCTCGGATGTATTAATAAAATAGTTTCCGTGATGCGTCCAAACGGTGGGTTGGAACACGCCCTCCCTTCCTCTCTGTCTTTCGTCACTCGTCCTTGGATTTGTTGTTAAAGACGAAGGAGGTTTTTTCATGTTTCGGGTGGCAGGAGCCATTGAATGCGATAGACGCAGTTTTCCTAACAACGTCAGTTTTTAAGACTGTGTGTTATTTCTTCAATTTCGATTGTTTTTCTTGCAAAGTAGTGCAGTTTTAAGTTAATACGAAAATAACTCGAAAAAAAGAATTTTGTAACTTCTGTTTGATAGTTTTTTTTTGCTAGCAGTTGCGATACATCTGAGGGATGCTGCGCGTCTAGCCAGTGACTGTACTTTGTTCAATCCTAAATGTGGTTGGAATAAACTCTCAAAATATCTATATGGAAATTAAAATCATTTAGATCAGGGGTATTCAACCTTTTTTTCCACTGGGCCGCATACAAATAACCGGTATTTCAGGCGGGTTGCATACGCATGCTGACCTCAACATGAGGATTATGGAAAAAGCACACTAAAAGACCAAAGCAACCTTGACCACAAAATAGATAAAAATATTAAAACTCATTTTTAGCTTTTATTTAAATACTATACTAACTTTTCTATTAAACACACACATATAAATATTTATTTTTATGAATTTTTGCTGAGTTATGGGATAATTTATATTTTCTTTTATCTATGACCAAGCCTCTTTACATTGTACCTATTACATTAAATTACCTCCTTACATTCTACTGTTTAAAAAATTGATAGCAAAATTGTTACATTTGATTTCTTAACCGATAAATTTTCCTGTTAAATTTTTTTTGTACATGTTTCACCAATAATTGAATTTTTTTAATGCAATGGGCCATGACCGGGCCACTTAAAAAAGTCCAGTGGGCGGCAGGTTGAATACCGCTGATTTAGATCCTCGCGCACATATCTAGGAAAACTAGGTTATGGTCCTTTGAAAGAGCACCTGTGAAGACGGTCTGAGTGTGACATTCACTAGTCTCGTTCATTTTGACTCAGTGTGGAAGAAATATCTGTTATGCAATGCCCTATTCAAGACGAAAAATCAAGAGAAACATCACCAGAAACTTGGAAAAAGAATGTACTCTTCCCTCTTGTCAGGCCCTTGAACTTTGTAAGCCGATTTCTGAAGACTGCATCAAGGCACCCTAAAATGTAAACAAAGAAGACAAGGTGATAACTATTACCTTTTTGATGTTTTTTCGTGTAAATATCTCAATTCCTTATTCTATTTTAAATTTATTTTAAGTCAAAAAATTTTTAATACCAAGTCTTGCCAATTAAATGATTGAATAATCTTCAAACGTAAGTATAAAGTGATGCATCTGAGAAATGCCACGCGCCTATAGATTGAACTTTGTGAAGCGTGCCTAGTGGAGTGTTAGTAATGCCATGCTCTTAGACTTGAGTCTAGTTAACTTTATATAATGGATATTGCAGCTTGTCCATTTGTCTGGAATCTCGATGAGAATTAACTCGTAGAATATATTTATATTTTTGTCAAACTTTTCAATATCCTCTAGATAAAGAAAGTAATTTTAAATAGATATATTATTTTTACATTTTTTACGTTATTTTGTTACACATAAGAGATTTGAAATTTAAAGCTATTTTTGATTCTCAATAATTCAAAGAAACATTTTTGAGGTACTCTATATTTCTGAATAGAAGCCTATCCGAGTATAAGCCGAGATTTAAGTGTTCTTCAAAAATTCAAAACTTGTTTATAAGCCCAAATAAAATAATCCTGTAATTTTTAATCATGTGTATATGAAAGAGAAAATTTTCCTTGACGGGTAAGACAGGGAGAATATTTTCCAATGAAATCACTACAAAGTAGACGACTCCCACAATGACGATATTTTTCTCTATTCATTTCTAACCTTTTGCGACGGGTGTGCCCTCTTGCTTTCAGCTCCGAGTGAGTCTTTTATTTTGTCGCACTCGAGAGCAACAAGAGGTTTTGTGACGTAGATCAAGTGACGAACAAGACACCGGAGCCATCACTTCCTCTCAAAGTCATGCCAATAGGAAAACTTGGATTAAGAAGTCCCTCTATACGGCGAATTTTCTGTGACACTAGGGTTCGAACTCATGACACGCCGGCCAAGCTCGTGACTATAACTACTAGGATACCGTGACCACTTTTTACTTGGGTGAGTGAGTGAATCTTAACCTTGCCGTATTCAGCTACACGAGAGTTTGGGTGAGTTCCTCGTGATTTTGAACCATCTTCAAGTGACGAGGATGACACCTGAATTGACACCCTCTCTCCTACAGCACACCAATTGAAGTAAGTTTAACCTTCGACGGATATTCATTATACATTATACATGGTGGGTTACATTTTTTTCTTGAGAAAACAAAAGGAAAGAAAAATTCGCATAATTACAAACTAAAGGTTAACATAACCCAACGAATGAATGGGAGTTTTGCGAATTATTCGGAAGCTCGGATTCTAACACACTGTCTTTGAAGGATTAATATTATTCACACTTTTCTTGTTTGAATAAAATGCTATTTAAAAATTAAAATATTAATATAGTTTGTGTATAGCTAACAGAAAATATTAAACTTGTTTTTTGCTAGCTATGTTTTTTCCGAGATAAGCGGATCCATCTATTAGCCGACTCTATTATTTGAAAAAGAAAAATTTTCAGTTTAAACTCGGAAATATACGTTATCTAATATAATGGGTATTTAAAACATGGTCTATCAGAATTTGATAAATGATATGCGCAAAAATTTTGATGAAAACATTTTGCTCAAGATATTTGCACACATTTGCAAACTAAATTCACTAATGCTTCATGTCATGAGTTCGAAACCAGTACCACTGAAGACCCGCCATGTAGGGGAGCGATGCACCTTAAATCTGTCGAGAGCTGAAACGTCCTCCCGTTGAAGTGGTGTGGTAGTTAGGAGAGGGTGCCAGCTCAGGAGTCGTCTTCTTCACTTGACAATGGTTCAAAATTACGTGGTCCGTTGCCAAAAGCCCTCGTGTAGCTGAACAATGCGACGTTAATATTCAATCAATCAATCAAGCAATGTGTGTACAAGCATAACAACCGTGCGAGAAGGCGTCTTTTGGAATGCACTTTAGTTAGGGAGGCTTGTTGAAGTTAACTTCTCATAGCACGGTAGGGAAAAATTTCCGTTACGGTTACGTGATGAATGTAAGGTAGAGAAATGAGTGAAGTTCCTAATATTCCCCACGTTTTAAAAAACGCCATCTAATTCATACAATCTATCTCAGACAAAAAGTAATTACAGAATCGGAAAGATCATTTTTTTCGCCACAATATGGTATATATAAATATATTTTTTTTACAAAATAATGATATTTTCTATTTTTTACGATTTTTTTTAATGAGTCAAAATTGATACGCTTTTATAAAAATGGTTTCTAAATCATTCCCCTTTGGTTTCCTTTCGCGTTAATGAATTGATATTTTATCCTAAACAAGTTTATGCTTTTCTCTTTTAGAATGTCATAAAAAAAAATGCCGAAATATTTTTTTTACGATTTTTCAAAAAATACCCAAAGTTTTAATTAAATATTTAATAACTTCATTACTTATAAAAAATAATGTAACGAAACTTTTTTTCCATATGTAGAATAGTATTAAATATAATACTATTCTACATATTGACAATTATAGATTGAAAAAATGGGTTAAAAATTACGGCTTTTAAAATTTCTTTTGGATTTTCGTCTATTAGCCATTTTAAGAGTATGTTTTACTAAAGTATTATTCTTTAATTTTTGTTGTTTAAAAATTACCGTTGCTTGCAATAGATGTGTGAAACATTAAACCATTAACATTAAAATTATGCTTTAAAAAAAAATAAAAACTTTGATACAAAGCGCAATTTTACGAAAAGCTAAGAGTTGGCGACGAAACCGAGTTGCGCGCCAAATTGGCAACCTTCTTTATGTGAGGGAGTCAGTGAATGTTAACGTCGCACTGTTCACCTACATTTTAAACTATGGTCAAGTGACGAGGACGACATCTGAGCTGGCACCTCCCCCTTCTCATTCAACAGCAACTTTAACAAGCCTTTCCTCTTTTAGCTTTGCGATACATACTTTGTTTTGTTTTTACGTTACCTAGAAGTCAAATTATAATCAATTTTATGAATTAAAAAAAATTGGAAGTGAGTATTTAATCTACTCGAAGTAGGCATTTAAATGGTTCAAAATCTGTCAAAAATTAGTTTAAGGAGAGTTTGTTGGATATAGTTTTAAAATTCTTTTAAGGAAATAATACAAACAATCTATTGTTTTAAAATTTAGTGGCAACACAACAATTCTTCCAATAGTTTGGCAATAAAAGATTGTGTTTACTAATTTTTCAATTGAATGGAATTTCTAAATACAGTTTAAAAAGTGAGTATTTAAATTATATATATATATATTCTTCGGTCTAATTAATTTGATAGTTGTGAAAGTGTTATATAGTGCTTCATTAATTTGTATTTTAAGACTACAGTGGACAGTAAACTTTTTTAAATCTTTTACAAACATGCCCCAAATTTTTACTGGCTCTATGTAACTTAGAACTAAAACCATATCAAAAAATGGTGAGAAAAAAGAGTAGTTTTAAGAAATTTTAAATTTAAAAACGTTCCATGCGTTTTGATTTTTAAATTTCATATTTTTACCTGATTGAATTTCTTTAATTAATTCTTTACAAATCTATGCATGCAATGTAATGTTTTATATGATAATTTACAATACATGGGTAAATGCAAATTTTTATATAAAAATGTCAAGAATTTTAATGATTTCCTACATAAAAATATTTAATTTCTTCTTTCACCCTATCACTATTTATACAATGCATATACAGTTTTAAAATTATTTTAAGGAAATGATAGAAACAATTTTTGTTGAATTTCTTCAAAAAATTATCAAAATTCTTTGTACTTCCCGTTTGTACAACTCGTACGCACACTTAATAGATATTTTGTCCATATACCGCTAAAAGCAATTCAAAATATTTGCTGAATTTCTCGAGCTTAAAACATAATGGCATATAAATACGTTGATTTATGTCAGGTATTGTTAACCAGTGGCACGCATGCTATTGACGGCACGCGACACAATATTTTTGGCACGCCAGTGATCCAAATGGTTTGCATTTTACTTCAAAATTTTAAATGTCACTCTGAAGTATCACTAACAAACGCGAGCGATCGGGCGCGGGGCGCACACGCGTTTGTTATCTTGCTTTAATTACGTCGTACACTACAATTGCTTGCGATATAAATTTTGTCTGTGCATAGCAGAGTCAATTTCATTGACACAACTGCGTTTTAAAGTGTATCTGTGTGTTATATTTACGAATTTTAACTGTTGTTTAACATGGCTAGTTAGAAAAAGAGCATGAAATGCAAGTGTAGCCGAGAATTTCAAATTTGATGAACCAATAAACATGGCATTATTAGTAAAGCCGACAGAGTGGTGTGTGTTTCATGTTCTGGAATAGTGGTATGCAGAACATCGTCTGCAAAACGGCATTTTGAAATAAATCCCGAAGCCTCTTGTCCAAAAAGGGAACCACAGCAATAATTAATTGCTTGGAAACCATTTGGCAGAGGACTCCAATGCAGCAGGCACTCTACTAAAAGTGTATAACTAAAACATTTATAACTATACAGTACAAAAGGTATTTTTTCGCAGTAAATAGTTTTGTGCTGTTAGTATTTCGTTTTATTACTTTCCCGATAATCACAAGTCGGAATTATTCGATGGCACGTCTGTGCCTCATTCAACACTTTGGGAAAAAATGGCACGTTGATCCATAAAGGGTGGCCACCCCTGATCTACTACACAACAACTGTAGAGTTCATCTGAACTATGCTCCAAAGAAACTCGTACACCATCTTTCCTCCAGTCCGTTACCTTCTCGACATGAGGAGACCAATTCTCTTCTATCTGTCAATCAAAAAAGCCAGCCTCCTCGCCTGGTATTTCTTCTTGCTGTGTTTTATTTTGACAGCTTTCAAAATTCTTTCTTACTTCGACTAATACATTTTAAATATTCCGCGTGTATAACAAAGGAATTTTGCTCCGATGCTCCTCGTAATTTCTACCTGTTGGGACCCGTTGGTGAGGCGTGGAAGTTTGCAGAGGGGGTACCAGCTCACGAGTCGTACGCCTCACTTGAGTGAAGTTTAAAATAACGAGGTGCATCACCAACAGCCCTCGTATTACTTTACAGCACGAGATCAATAAAACTCTCTCACTCCACATAATATGTATGCCGTTGTCACTGTACAACTACGTGCTTCCCGCTTACGTATAGCAAAATAAAATGTACACATAACACAATGATTATGTATATACATATGTTACCGTTAAAGCATGAAATCCGTTATTTCATAGAATAACTAGGTACTTCATGAAATAACTAGATCACATTAATTTTATGTACGTTAACTGACTGAATTCTATGAATTAAATAGGTATTCTATAGAATAACAATTGCTTGAAGTTTAAAGTATGAAATACGACACTCGAAAGTTCTTTGAACCGGTTCTAACTGCTTTGGGAATAGCTTTTGGGACTAGGCAGAGTAAAGATATCAACTCAGTATATGTCAGCAAGAATTAATTTTCATTGAAAAAGTTCCAAATATTGACACATAGCTTCCATCTGTTGCAACAGATCAAAGTTGCGGTACTGGAAAAGGATTTACAAAATGCTCGTGTAAAAAAAATGAGTAATACTAAACAGTGTGCTTGTTTCAAAAATAATAAGCAATTTAATCCAAAGTATCATCACTGCAATCCTTGCTCCAATAAAAAAAGGAAAAGTAAAATAAAGTTATGTTATAAAATGTTACTAATATTCTCTTACATTTTTGTTTTAAAAAGTATACACAATTTTTTTGTGAAGCAACACACAGTTTTCTTCCCGGCATGTATTTTTGCTGATAATATTTAAATGTAATCTATTTTTGCAACATATTCACCCCCCCCCCTTTTTTTCAACTAATAACGAGTGGCTGATGTAGCCGAGTCGTATAGGTATCGGATCGTGGCTGGCTTTTTCACGAGTTCAAGCCCAGTACCACTAAATCAGTGTTTCTCAAACTGGGGGGCGTGATAACCTTACGAGGGGGGTGCGAGCATATCGAAAGTAAAAGATTTAAAAAATAATTAATTTACTGGAATGACTTAAAACAAAATACTTTCAGACATAATACATGCACTTTTACTCTGATATAATTTATAGGCGCGCGCGATATTAAGTCATCAAAAATAAAAAACTTCTTCGATACCTAATGAGCTATCTTTGATCCTATAACCAAAGAAAAAAACTTTTATTTGATTTGCTGTAATCCCATGATAAGAGATTTTTTTATTGCGCCTTCTTTTTTCTTTTTCTTTCAGAGAAAAACAGATCCCAGAATTAGAATCGAAAAAATTTAGGAACATAAAAAATTCATCACTGTCATTATTTTTGAAATAATGCGCATTATAGCTGTAATCTGTTTGACCTTTTAAGTTATTGGTACAGTTAGTTATCACCCCTCACTTATGTGTTTGTTTCTCATTTAGGGAAGTTGTAAGTAATGTATTTCTCTGTTGCGCTTTTTTCCATGCAAAAGAGTTTTATATTTGGAAAACCATGGAGAGCACTTTGAAGGATTACTTGGCTAAGACTTATTTTTAAGAGTATTATTCTCAAACATATAAAGCATAACGAAAAACGTTTTACACAATTTTTTGGCAGTAACATACATATTATCATAATGAATATACTTTTTACCCGGAAGTGGTCGTGTGGGACACACAAATTACGAAATCGTTAATTCTGGCAAAACTTTTTATTTGTTATCAAAGAAAAATTGAAAAGTCCTTGAAAGTAGGTAAGTAAACTTTGTCTCAATTAAATTATTCACTGGAATCACGATTTGTATCACGTACAATAAAATAATTATAAAAAAAAGGATTGGGTGACTCAATAACCCCGCTCGACCGTTTCGAGTGCGCGCCTGCTCCCGGGTTAAGCCATGTTGAAGTCATTTCGCCTTAAATATTAAAAATGATACAATTATTCTTCATCGGAATTTTATATTATTGTTCATTATTTAACATCAGTTATAAATGCTAATTCTGTGAGGCTTAAAATTACAATTCGCTTAAAACTAATTATAATTTGAGCAACCAAAAAAAAAATCATTTTAAATTTTTGTAAACATTGTCGAGCACTTGGCTTTGTGCTCTCCTTACAATTCAGCTATTATATCAATAATGTTTAATTTTCTTATAAATGAACTCGTGCAAAGAGCGGGCACTTCAGCCGGTATACTTTTAATGTATCAGTGCTGCACAGAGTATTTTGTAACTAATTAATTGATACTAATTTAAGAACAAGTTTAATAAAGACTTCTATGGACTTGTCTTGCAAAGCAAAGTTTTTAGAAGGAATGCTTATGATTAGAAACTGACCTTCTGAGTTCTTTTTCTTTATTTAGTAGATATCTATATTTTGTCTTCTAAGCAGCCACCGCATTTTTCAATGATTAATTTAAAAATTAGAGGAAGGAAAAATAACATAATAATTATCCTATTATTTTATTTATTTATTTATTTATTTTTGCTTACAAGTAGTATACAAAATTTAATACTTATGTTACCAATTTGTATGGTTTATAATATTAAGATCGCCTATTGTAGCTTTAGCGTCAAAAAATTGCATTATTATTGCATTCAGTACATTATTAATATAAAAGGGGGCGTGATAAGAATTGTGATCGAAAAGGGGGGCGCCAGTATTGAAAGTTTGAGAAGCACTGCACTAAAGATACGCCTTGTAGGGCAGCGATGCACGCTAAATCTGTCGAGAGTTGAAACGTCCCCCCCGTTGTTGTGGTGTGGTAGTTAGGAGAGGGTGGTGCTAGCTCAGGTGACGTCCACGTCACTTGACCACGGTTAAAAATTACGTGGTCCGTCGACAAAAACCCTCGTGTATATATAGCTGAATAGTGCGACGTTACTATTCACTCACTCAACTAATAACGATATTAGCTGTATTATAAACTATATCATCTCTGTTTTACCTTATTATTTATCAATTATTCATCTGCAAAAGGGATAAAGTATAGTGTGTTTATATTAAAGTTTTAGCTATTTATGATCAATTAATTTATGAAACATCTTTGAAATTGTTTATTTTTTACGTCAATGGTCTATCCTTCGTTATTTCATAGAATAGCTTAAGTATGGAATTGTTCATTTATTATATACTTTAACTGACTTGTCTAGTTATTTTATTAAATACCATTATTTTATGAAATAACTGAATTTTTTATATACACTTTAACCGTAACATAAACACTATATACTATACAACTATAGCTGAACTACTCAATTGCGTTTAAGAACTTTTAACCAGTGTGTGAAGGTCACCCAGGAACTCTTTAAGGAAGTTTTTGCATTTAGAATCGGTGTCGTTTTATTTCCCCCTTTTTCAACATTACCATTTTTGAATAATTATTTGACTAACTTTTACTATTTTAAGAACAGATTACCATGTACTCCATTAACCCAAAATTATGTTTACCCTTCAGTTGCAGAACCCAGGAAATGAACAAGATAATACATTTGAACCTGATTTGTGCGGTAGATAGCAACCGTATAACAATACACGCACAAAAATATTCAAAAATTTTATAAGTTCATACACATAACAAACTAATTCGTGGAAATACTACAGAACAATTTTTTTATGCGATGGATAGGGACCGCATATTAAAAGTCGCATTTATAAAATATGCCAATTATTTACGAAATGTATGTAAGAGTACTTCCATAACAATATAAATAATTAAATATTATACATGGAAACAATTTAAAAACATATACGTTTACATAATGAGAAACTATAAGTTTTCAAAATGCACATATACAATTCATTGCTTCTCATCGTAATCTAAAGCCCTGTGATGAATAAGTTCAAAATCGCATTCCTCACTTGAAGGTACTATTTCCATTGACTTATTTTTGGCAACATAAAGTAAAAGATAAGTTTTTGTGACGAAGATTGGATAATCAGTTGCTTGTAAATGTCGCGATAACCAGATATACATGATCGATACCCTTTCCGGAATTTTATTCTCCTTTCTTAATTGGGATCTATTTTAAGAAAATGCTTTTCGAATTTGATGGAAAGCTGGATTCCTGCCTATTTTAATCCACTCTTAAAGAATCCGGTTCTTGTCCGTCTTCATAATCTATTAAGTTATCGATAATGTCATTGTCATTCACAGTTTCGTCTTCAATAAAACGCGGACTTCTGGAGTGTTGAGAGAAAGCAACTCAATGGGCATTGTCGGGAGACTGTTAACAACAAATGGACAGAGTATTTTGAAGTGCCTACATTTCAGTGGCGTAATGTAGACCCCCGCATCCCGGGAGGGTTGGAGGGTAGGACTCTAGAGGCCTAAGGCCTGACTAACGCTAAATACGTATTTACCCAGTTTATAAAATATTCAAAGCAAAACCTTAACTGTAGGGAGGGGGCTAGCATTCTCCGTTACACGACTCGTAAATAGTTAGAAAACATTACAGTGGCGCCAAAGGCATTGAGCTCTGCCACGGGGGGAGGGCAGAACTCTAGGGGTCCAAGGGAAGACTATCGCTAAATATGTATTTACCCAATTTATAAGATATTAAAGGCGAAACCAGACTTTAGGAGGGGTCTTAACGTTCTCCGTTACGCCACTGGTAAATAGAGTACATTACAGTGGCGCCAAAGTCATTGAAATTCATACACCGCATGAAAAAAGATCGCACAAAAATAAAATCGCATAAAAAACCGCACAAAAACAGTTTTTACTGTACTATAAATAAAATATCACGAGAAAGTTCTTTTAATTACTCCCACCAACGTCTTCTCGGACAAAATGGGTCTTGAAGTCTAGTACGAAATAGAAGTGTTGCACGAGTAGGAGGGAGAACTCCATAGTTATCTTGACAGCTTGTGCCAATGACTGGGAAGCATCTGTTTGGTTGCCCTTATTTCCTTCAAGATAGTAGAGAAAGGCAAACGAAAAGATACTCCCCAGTAATTGGCACAGAAGCAGAAGTAAACCAGGACAATTTTAAACAGATGTCTAGTGATGACTATAACAAACACCACTCCCTCCACTCTAAAGTAGGCTGAAATTTGGGCGCGTCTCTAACCATCGAATAGAAAAAGATCAAGATTCACCATCAGTCAAATCTTTAAGAGCGGTTACTCTTTTCTGATGATTTTTTTATCCCCGATATGTCACTTGGTTTTTCATGGATGATTCGGTAGACAAGATGGATACAGAATCGAAGCCTCTTTCGCCAACTTGTCGGCTTGTTCATTTCCATGAATGCCGCAATGGGAAAGATTGTGTATCGTTTTGTGTATACTTTAGAAAGGAGGACGAAACTTAATTAAAAAAAATCCCTTTTTTTTTACTTTCATCAAGACCACAACCGAAGGCATATGATTTAAGTTGTAATGTTTTGGCCATTCTATAACGGTGGAAAAAAATTATTTTAACCCTTTCAGTCAGATTTGAACCTTATGGAACAGGCGTCGGTAACGTGTGGCACGCAGATCAATTCTCAAAATTAAGTCGATCTCTCTCTCTTCTCTACGTGTGACGTATTTTCATTGTAATCCTATTTCTTCAATTAATTCTTTGTCGTAAGGCAATTTACTGAATCTGGTTGGGCGTAGTTCATGTGATTTTTGCAAGAAAAACACTCTGCTGTCGAAATGGGACTATTTCATAGGGTTAAACATTGAAATGTAAACTTATGTAGTACTTGTAAAATTTAGCATCCCTCATTGTTGCGTCGTGAAATAAAATATTTTCAGAATTATGGAAAGGGAAATTTATGGGATTATGAAAAGATATGGAAGATAAATTTATAAACAGGCATCTATTTTAAGCTGCTAGATGGCATTGCCGGAGTGATTTAATTGTTTGAAGAAAATGACATGTTCTCTGCTTTGCAGCCTTTGGTTCTACATTTATATGGGATCAAAATTTTCTCGTATGAAATATATTTTGAGTCCAAAAAGATGTTGTTTAACAACTGAACATTTAAAACCAAATCAGTGTCAAATTTAAGGTCAACAATAATATCTCTAATATTCTCATATTAATTAGAATTTCGCGTGGACTAAGTTTGCATTAAAATTTTAATTTCTTTTATTTAGATATTTAGCAGGAATATTTGTATATTTTATGTTTCTTATTTTAAAATATTTTTAAAGGATGCATAATATGTTAAATTTTCATTTATTTATTTTGTAGAACTAGTTATGTTTTACGTTGCTTATTTTTTAAATATAACTAATTTTTAAATGATGCACAATATATAATAAAACTGTATGTTTGACCTCTGTTCAATAACTCTGCATGCATTGCCGTAGAAGTCGAATTGTGTTGCACATTTATCTACCTCATAGCACCCTGAATCATATTGATAGGTCGATGTGGCACACCACAGCAACAGGGTTGCCGATTTCTGCGATATGTCTGAGAAGTAAAGAAGTCAAATTTATGGTAAACGAATTGTTATAAGTAAAAAAAAAACATTTTCCAAATTCATTAGAAATGCTGTGAAAATCCATTCTACTTCATTCCATGTCTAAAACGTTTAATCCAGTCTTAAAAGCTTGTCATGTGTGACTCAGCAAAATATTGAATAACAATAAATTATGCTTTTTTGACAGTTTTCAATCTTCAAAAAGTTTGTATCAAACTAGACAAAAAAAATGGGGTTTTGTTAAACTTTTTTACATTATCTGATGGGAGATAAGTCAAAGTTTCTTTGTCAAAACTGAGTGAGTGAGTTAATATTAACGTCGCACTGTTCAGCTACACGAGGGCTTTTGGCGACGGACCACGTAATTTTGAACCATGGTCAAGTGACGTGGACGACACCTGAGCTGGCACCCCCCTCTCCTAACTACCACACCACACCAACGGGAGGACGTTTCAGCTCTCGACAGATTTAACTTGCATCGTTGCCCTACACGGCGGGTCTTTAGTGGTACTGGGATCGAACTCATGACCACTGGGCTACCGCAGCCCCTTGTCAAAACCGAAATGAAGTTTAAGGGAATCTAAGTTAAATACTAAATAACAAAAACTATATACTTTCAATATTCACATACTGTCTAATTCGAACGTGACCGTCTACGAAATACATGGAGCAAAGAAGGTTAGAAATAACCCCACTGCGGCAGTAAAAATGCATAACGCAGTTACTACTTCTTATAATTGTTGAATTTTCGATTAACACAACTTATCAATGTCATATTTGTTTTAAATGTATCTTGAATTTTACTCTCTATTTTTTGTAATAAGAACAGCTGATGTAATTTGGCATTTACGTTTTTAAACTGCATACCAGATATTAATCTCCAAACATATTAGAAATTACATAAATCTATTTCATTTTGATTTCACAATCAGCTTTTTGGCTGTAATTTGTAACATGCAATTTGCCAAAGGTCGCCATCAGCATCGAAGAGTAATACGTAAGAACCTATATTTTTTCAGTGCATTTTATTACAATTTAATGTGATTGATTATGCTTGATTATGTATAAAATTCTCATACTATGAATGATATTATACTTTGCAATATTTAACTTTTAGGAAACTGTTTATTTTACCACGAGGATGTTGACAAGAAGAAAACATGCTGTTTGCTTGCAGTACAGCCAACATCTTTGGAATCTACAAAGAAAGGAGCATGAAAAAAGGTTATTACATCCCGTCGTCTGAAAACAGATGAATTTGATCAAGTGGAAGATACTTTTGCGTTTAGTAGGGCATAAAGCTTGTGAGGGAAGAAATAACTCATTTGTTGATTTTTAAAACCAAACTGTCCTATAAGAGCCTTTTTTAAATATAATTGCCCATCTAGTATTTATTAATAAATTTTACTTTGTGTCTCAATGTCTTAAAAATGTTCATAAGGGACTTTTCATTTAATTCCTACTATTAACTGACACTCTATATATTTATTTGTTTATTTATTTGTTTATTTATTTATCTTGGTGACATTTTCAATCGTTAATAAAATACATTTTAAAGCACTCCATTGAGCTGAAATTTTATATAAAAGATTATTTTGGATGACAATACAATAATTTAAGTATAATAAATAAAAATAAAAATTGATTAAAACTAAATATTTAAAGAATTACAAATACAGCCACTTTGGTGACTTAGTGACCCTTTCGGCGACTTGTGTCAATTGAAAAGGTTTCTTTCTCACGTTTTAAAGCATTCAGTTGAACTGAAATTTTATAGACATGATTGTTTTGGATGACAATACGATTCTTTAATGATAATGAATAAAAAATAACTTTGATTGAATGTCAACATTTCGCAACGTTTACAAGTATCTTTTATTTGGTACAAAAAATTTACAATTTGTCACGTTTCATTATAATTAAATATTTTTCTCGTCGTTCAAGCCACTATACGATTTTGTATAAATCATTTTTTATTAGATGTACACGCAGAAACATTTAAATTTGAAATTCTTATATTTTGAATAATTTATGAGCATCAATATCTCTAAATATATCGCAAATTTAAAATTTTACAAAAATAATCACATTATTTGGCATTAGTAAGCAAATCGGGTACTCTCTCTTCCACACACATACGAAACTATAAAAATTAATCTCTTTCCGTTTTAGGATCACTTCCTTTATATAACTACCTTTATTGCACAGTTACCCGGTCATGTAGAAAATTTTATCTTTGGTACACAATTCTATCCTATCTCTTACAAACTTACTTTGAATAATACTAAAAATATGCCAGTTTTAAAATGACCTGGAGGACTTTAAACGTCCTCTTTACAGGTATTAAAACATTTTTCAAGAAATCAACTTGAGCGTTCATTTGAGAAGATTCATAATTAGCCATTTCCGGATGCTCTAATTGGACGTCATTGCAACATATCCGAGTTAAAAGGTCCTTTAAAAAGACCCTCAATTGGTACCTTGAGGCAACTGCTTTTCCTCTCGCTCAAGAGGGTTGGAAAGCTTTTGTAAAAATGTGACGTCATTTTGCGTCGAAAGGAGACATAGAGAAAGTAGGTTTACTTTATATGGTGGACGAAAGAGAGAAAGCAATCATATTGATGTCGCTACGTGAGGGCTGTTGACGACGGACCTCATAATTCTGAACCTCGGTCAAGTGATGAAAGCGAAACTTGAGATGGCACCTCCTTCTCATAACTACCACACTAAACCAGCAGAAAGACACTGGATCTCGGGTGAGTAAGTGAATTTTAATGTCGCCCTATTTAGATACATGGAAGCTTTTAGCGACGGATCTCGTAGTTTTAAACCATGGTCAAGTCATGAGTACGACACCTGAGCTGGAACCCACCTCTCCTAACTTCCACACCACACCAACAAAAGGACATTTGAGCCTGGACATATTTACAGTATATCGAACCTCTCTGCACGGCGGGTCTTCAGTGGTACACGACTCATTTTTTCTGCTAATCATTTTTGTACAAATAGTAAAAAAAGAAAAGAGACCGTTTGCTCCAGCGACTGGCGTGGAAATGGGGCGTCGTGTACACCTGGGGACCGGATCGCTCCAACGTGACCACTTTGATCACTTGCGCCAACGCGAGAAACGCATTTCCCGGGTGAACTCGAGGGCGCTGAGCCCGGATATCGCGTCCGTTTTCGAAAACGGCCCTGACTTTGGAAGGAAACATACCAGCCATGAGTGTAACCTTGACCACTAGGCTACCGCGGCCACTATTGAGCCTCGGCAAGTTTATCGTACATCGGTCTCTTCAACACGACGGTCTTCATTGGCTCCAGGAGTCGAACCCACGACACTCCGTATATGTGGTGGGCAGGAAAACGTTTCCCGAAACTAATATGAGGTCGAAATAGGTTATTAATTATAACGAAGGAAATGAACTCAGTATCTTATTACTCACAGATTCGTGATTGAAATCAATACCATTCTAGGTTGCACAGTGCCCGTAAAATGGAGTTCATGCGTGTCAATAATTTAGTCCAAACGCTTGTTCAAGTCCCGATTTTACTAAATAATTGAACAGTAGAAAGGCCAATTAACGCTCAGGCAATGTAGGTTGAAAGTACGCGCTATGGCGTGGAGATCGGAGAGCCAGCTCAAATTATGTGTAAAATCACGAGACGCATTGATCGTGATGAATGGAAATTTGAGTTGGCTGATTTACCGTTGATTGACGTCTTGTTTGAAAGCTAGAAGAGGGTGAGAAGTGACGGATTTCACAAAACTTGAAACATTGATCAAGTGACGAAGCCAATATCTGAACTTTCAGCCCACTCTCTATAATTCCGCATCATCATGTGAAATTTAAGATCCAACGTGTTCATCCCTTATAAACGGTTTAGTGGTACCAGGACTCGAACCCACGCCTCGATAAAGCCACGAGTTCAATACCTTAACCATTCAGGTAGCAGGACAACAAAAAAATTTTAAACAAAACTTTCATTCTTACTTGAGTAAATATATGTCGTAGGGAAATAATGGAATTAGGAATTTCATCAAATCCCTAAGGGAGATGTTAAAATGACATCTCCTCAAGGTCATTTCCCTGATAAAAATAAGGGATCTGAACAAATCCTCGGTATGTTTCAGTGAAATGATAAAATAATATTACCAAGTGTTTCAAAAAGTGTTTATTTTACTAATAGGGTGGGTGCATTATGAAACGTAGAAGTAAGTTATTCAACATTAGTCAATAAAAGACAAATTTGTTCGAAACTAATTAACAAATAATTAGAAAATTAGGCTGGTATTTTTTTATGTGTAACATCTTTTCTCTCGATTGCTTACACACTAAAGTATCAATCCCTATGTTAATCCTATGGTGACATTTTTTAAAGATATTGGGTTGATATTTAGGGGATCGATAAGTACTACTTGTATGGTTAGGAAGTACAAGAACTCGACCCCCAGGTGTCTCCCCCCCTGTATAGCATTTTGCCAATGCAAATCCTGACTAGTTCATTCCACCATTTCAATGAAACAGTTCAGGGTTTGATAAAATCCCTTACTTTCATCATGGCAACGCCCTTGAAGAGAAAGAGAGACGCGCTATTTTAACATTTCCCGTCAATGGATCCTATCCCTTAAGGGGGTAGGTTCACGAGTCATGGTCTGTATCTCAGTAATGTTAAAAAAAGGCATTTTTAAGGATCATTTATAAACATTCTATTTAATGAATATTTCCAATTTTTTACTGAATATTCTTTGGACCATAATCAGAGCTTTTATGGGCAGGATGTCTAGTTATTTTTTTAAAAAATTATTTTTTGCACACATATCTGGTTTTTTTTTTTTTTCAAAAACAGTGAAATTTCATTATGTTTAATGCTATAAATTATGTCAGAATAAGTTTTTTTTAAAAAAATACCTTGATTAAAGTATGTAGTAAAGAGTAATTATGAAATATGCAAAGTTATAAGCTGTTAAATGCAGTAGTTTAGGAAAAAAATGTTCCTTATATAGTAAAAAATGTTAGTTTTGAGAAAAATAGATTTTTGAAAAAACTTACTTGTAATTAATGCATAGCAGCTTCACACGCATAGCTTGGGGGTGTTTTCTTTCTTCTGCTAAAGTATCCTCTAATATACATTTCTTATGCCTTTTTTTCACCCTTGCTTCTTTCGAATTTTGTAAAATGTCATAATTTGATTTTCGTAGTCTCTCCCCCGATCAGCTGTTTCCGTTGCTCGAATTATGTAAAAACCTGTAATACACAATGTTGCAAGAACATGACATTTAGTGATATTACCTTGATTATAGGAGGCAATAGATTCCAGTATTCCAGTTTTTAATGTGCCTAATTGCGCAAAAATGTTTTTCGGTATCCGTGACCATATTATGCGATGTACACTTTCGTTACAGTTTTGTGTCTTACCATGCAAGCTTTGGGCAAGGAGGTTAGTTGTTGACCTGTACACACATATTTGATGTAATTGAGTACTTCTGATGGCAAGATGTTCTTGTGTTTATATACTTCACCTGTTGTAATTGCTCGGTTATATTCACACCAGGTATCTTCGTTTGTTGGGCACAGACCATGTTGTGGATATGCATCAATAGATGATTTATGAAAATATGTAGCCCAAATGGCTCTCTTCATTGAATTAATACTATCGGTATTGTTTCTGATAACCAACCAATAATAACGCTGTAATTTATCACTTTCAGCGTCTGCAAGTCTACCGTGATCATCCAATGTTTTTTGTCACTTAATTTCTTACGTTTCATTTTTAGTTTTAAAGCTCGTAGTCGAGTTTCCATCCGTTTCTTGACATAGCCAACACATTCCAGTTTTTCAATACCTGTATCTCCATACGGCTGCATCTCGTTAACTGCTTTATACGCTCTGGCGTCACCATCGCCCAAAAATTTTGTATATCGCAGACCATGCAAACTTTCAGAGCATTGAAAGATTTCGATGGCTCCTGAAACTTCCATACTTCCACTATTTCCAAAATGAATAGCCTTATAGTTAGTTCTCATCATGCATTTTGTTTTGGTGCACTTACAAAATCTTGATAAAATTGAAGATCAAGTACTTTGCCGGTATAAAAACTTGTTGCAATGACAGCACCATTCAAAGACGTATGCCCTGCGTTTGCCAAGTACCAACAATAGCAGCTGTTATATCAGAATGTCCGCTGACATCTTTTGCTTCTTTAGCTGCAATTTCCATACTAACCGTAGCCACAGTCTCTGCGGCTGTATCTAATACTGATTCATTTTTATTAAATCTTAGCGATGGAGTTGGTAAATTCATAACTCCACACAAAACTTTAGCTGAAGACTTACATTTTACCAATAAATCTCATTGCATGTGAAAGCCTGGTATTGACTTCATAATACTTAGACTCTTTTCCCTTACATGCAACCATTTATTTATTAATAGTATTTAGAAATGGTTGGCTAAATCCACAAGTTTCACAAGAAACAGAAAATTCTATGGCCAAGCCTTGAACTTTTCTTAAAAATTTAATTGAAATGCTAGTATTTTTGCATTCTTTACATACAACAGATATTTTTATAGCTTTAGAAAATAAAGTCTTATTTATAATTTCATTTATATTTCCCTTTTTCCCAAGAAAATTGCTGTAATCCATACAGGATTTCAGCTTCTTGGCTGAAGCAGAAACATTCAAATTGTTAATGGATTCACTTACCTTCGACTGTGAATTCAAACAAGCTGTTCTTCTTTTCTTAAAAATTATATATTTAAAACGTGGCATTGTGAGAAAAATTGTTTAAAAATTAAAATTAACAAGGAAATATATGGCAAATTTTAAAATATTAGTAAATGTAGCCATGAGAAAAGCTACTTAGACTTTCAAAATTCAATGCAAACAGCACGTTTCAAATAGTAAACAAGCGTTTGCTTCACTTCATTTCTTCTACTAGACGTGGCCGATCAAAGTATTTTAAATAATAATGAAAAAAATAGTGAAATTGGGGCTCACAATGCAGAAAAAAGTTTGTTTACATAAGAGTGGGCGTGGCAAGTGTACTCTGACAGGTGGTAAAACATTTTCAAAAATTTATTAAAAATACTTTCACTGCACATAGAATGATAATTTTTGCACCATTAGAAGCGTAAAAGTTCACATTTTATAAAAATGGGAAAAGTGAAAAATGAGTTTTGGGGTCGAAATTCTGAACCTACAAGGATTTCATGAAATGCCTAATTTCGTCATTTTCCTGCGAAATATAGATTATTTTGTGAAAAAAACATAGTGTGTGTTTATTAAGCAAAAGTTTGTGACGTCTCGGTGGCTTACGGGTAGCGTGCTCACTTTGTAAGCCTAAGGTTATGTGTTCGATTCCGGCTGGAGCCCATAGATTTTCTGTATGTAAAAATCGTAGAAACGCATTCCATATGATTATGTTGCTTGTGAAAGATCCTTTGAGTATCATTTGGCTCTGATACTCTCGGCAAAGTTAAATTACGGCAATAATTAGCATCCGACGAGAACTTGAATTAAAATTAACTCAAGCGTCTAAATTGAGGTAGCGAGAGCCACCATTGGATTGCGCCACCATGAAATGGCACCATCCCTCCGGTATAGTGGTTAGTACCGTAGGGCCTGGATTTGAATCCCGGAGAATGCATCAATGTTTATAAATTTATAGTGCTTTTGCGGCCTCAGGGTACTTCTAAATAACCGTCCAGCCGCGAATTCTCTCGTGAGGCTGGTGGAAAGGGAAGAGAGGTGAGAGGCCCTGACAACCTTTAGGGTTTTCTTAATCAAAATTGGGGAGTTGCGGTAGCCCAGTGGTCTAAGTACTGGATCATGGTAGGCATGTCATGAGTTCGAGACCAGTACCACTAAAGACCCGCCATGTAGGGGAGCGAAGCACGTTAAATTTGTCGAGAGCTTAAACGTCCTCCCGTTGTGGTAGTTAGGAGAGGGGGCAGCTCAAGTGTGATCTTCGTCTCTTGACCATGGTTCAAAATAACGAGGTCCATCCCCAAAAACCCTCGTGTAGCTGAATAGTGCGTGTTAATATTCCCTCACTCACACACTCCTCAAAATTTGGGTGGAAGCGAGCTAAATCCTACTGTCACCTGTATGGTGCTCAAAGCTACGGCTAACGACAATCGAACACATAGTTCTGACATCTGACATTTTCAGTTAGGTGGTATAAGTAAAAACAATCCTGGAATGGCTCTCACGTTTGAAAACTTGTGTCTTAAATGCTTTATTTTCCAATATGCTTCCCACTAGGGGGGCAAAAATTAAAAATACTTAACAATTTTTTCATTAATTGATTGTTTAACCACAAAATGTTTAATCACGATTAAGTGATGAGGATTGAGCTGATATTGAACTTTCCAAATTGATACGTCGATGTGACAACTCTTTACATTTAATGTGTATCATCTTCAATACAAGATGAATTTTCACTAGCACCAGAACTCGAATCAGTAAAAACAATAAAAGCCGAGAATTCACTACTTCGCTACGGTGGCCACAATCAGAGAATCTCGGTGGCGTTCACTCGCACCCACATTACATTAAGAAAATACATCCAAAACATTCTTCATTGAAATAAGTGGCAATGAACATTCACCATTGGTCACGAAACGGTTGAAAAAAATTCAAAAAATCAGTTAACGCTTGTTAAAAATGTGTTTTTTAATAAAATTATCATGGTTTTTAACTTCCAAGAATAACTTTTGCAGATTATGAGAGTTTTTCTAATAACTAAATTACTATTTTGAAGAAAAACTATGTACACATTAAAGCTAAGCGCTATTTATAATATTAAATGATATTGAGGTTTCAATAGCAATTCAGTAATATCAATTGTCAATAATCACCTTGTTCACAATTTCGAAGTTTCATCAAGAAATTTACTTATGAAATTGGAAGGACTGGAGTGATCAATTAGTGGTCAGTCGCATTTGGCGATGTTTAATTTAGAAATCCCGTTGAGAGAATTATTTTATTCTGCCACTCTATTTTACTTGGTAAACTTTATACTTTGAAACTCAGTCTTATTCCTAGATTGACATATGTTTTTAGAACTTTTTTCCTGTTCGTAATTTAAAATTTGTATGTGTTTTTAACAAGACGGATGATTTTCACATTAACTATTTTATAGTTAATTTAAAAAATTATTATTTGTTGCTTTTGGATTCCCTTGATTTGTTATCTCTATCTCTTCACTTTCTGGTTCGTTAGAATTATCCTAAGCAGTGTGCCTGAGAAGTAGGATTTAGGCTTTTTGTAGGATTTGAAACGAAAGGAGAAAATATCTATGGATAAAACAGGTATTGCCACTAAAGTCGGATGCGCAGTCAACAAAAATGTTATGCGTTTGATATTAAAAAAAAATAACTGCGCATCATATTACAATGTATGAAAATAAGGCTGATTTGAAAAAAGTAGAATAAGTATACTTCAGATATATATCGGTAATGAGGAATATGTGGATGTGTGAGAAGCAATTCGAATCTTAACTTTGTAGAACTCATGGTCAGAAAAATGCACAAAGCCAGCAATCCGAACAAATTGCTTTTCTTTCTATTCCACGAAGGCACCAAGAGAATTTTCTTTTGTACCGAGAACTTCTTTTCTAAGAAAAAAGGTAAGCATTTCTGTTTTCAAATTCATTTTTTTTTCTTGTTTCTTTAATTTTTTAAGAAAATAACAGAACCATATTCTGATCATGATTTGATAACTCGAAAAGCATTGTTTGTATTTCTCCTTAAAAACTTTTTTTTTCTTCTGTAAAATATTATTTTGCAATCTTCGAATTAATATCGATGCACATTGATAGTTTGGTGACCACTCCTAGTCACCAAAAAATTGTCATTTTCGCCAACCTTGCACTAAAGATCCATCTAACAGTTTTATTAACTAAGAATTCATCAACAGAGAAGTAAATTTTCGTATTTATATAAACCAAAAATATCTTCAAATCTAAAAATTTCCTTATTATAGTTAGTAGCAATAGATTTTTATTTTGCATTTCCCGTGTTCGTATGTTCATATATCGCTGTCCACACCTTCAAGATACCGTGGTGTCCGACTAATATGAAAAGATATTTCTTAGATATTAGAACCACTAGGAAAAAATATATAAGTATTGAGGTGGAAGGAATAACATAAAACTGGAGAATTTTAAGTTTCTCTAATATTTACTTTATTTAACATATAATTTTACTTGTGTTTTGTAGGAAAATAATATTTACACGATATTCCGTACACAAAAATAGGATACCTCCAAAAAACGATCCTATGAAATTCAATGAAATTTGTAATATTATGTAATAAGCCATTTGGAGTCCAACAATTTGTGTATTTTAAGACAGATTCATTTGTGGTTACCCGAAGGTTGCACGGGAAGGTGGGGTCTTTGAAGAAGCAAACATAGTTATAAAAATAATGAATTTAATTGCAGATTAATCAATTTATGATCACCTTAGAATTTATTCGATAACCTTCGGAGAATATTAACTAATATCTTAATCTAACTTCTAATATTATTCAAAAGTCGCCCATTCGTTATAGAGGTTAGTGACGCTGAATGTGGTGTCGTGGGTTCGAAGCCCGGGTAAGACAGGGATGTTTGTGTTGTAATCCTTCTCTTCTTTGTGATGTGTGCTTCACGCTTACTTCTATGCAAGCCCCCGTGTGATACTTTGGGGTGCACGCAGTTATAAATGTTCTCAATAATATATATGTGTGTTATTCAAAATACACATATCCTTGACACCGGTGTAGAATGCTCTGAGTGGGCCCCGTATCAAAATTCTTTAAGGCTTCTTTTATTACCCTAAGGACATTATATGATTTGTTGCTGACACACTTTGGAGCTCCTGAGGCTTGGAGGCACATTATCATTTATACAGTGGTAGCTACTCCCTTTGTCTCTAGATCCGCTTGTAGATCTTTTATGAACTCTTTTCTAAAATGATATGGTCCGCTTCAAGCCTACTTCACTTGTTTTTCCAATGCACTAAATGGACGTTTGAGCTTGAATACTATCCTCAGGAGGAACGTCTGACTACTCACAATCCATTATTAACTTTAACAAACCCATTGCCAGGGTTTAAATAGCATTTATATTAGCATAAAATCAAGTTAACTCCAAGGAAAGCAGTTTTAAATTCAAATCACATTTAAAGAAAAATTTCCTCAAGAGTATTAGTTGATGAACCGCAGATAAAGCCTATTACATATTTAATCGCATTTTACAACCATTTTTAACTTAGAACGTAATGTAATTTTGAAAAATTATTAGCATCAATTTCAAATGCTTATAAAATATTTTCCTTAAAATATTTTTATCCTGCGGTTTATGACACTCCAGATGGATCAAGAAGCATATCAATGAAATTAAAATTAAAATATGTCGAATGTATTTTTATTTATGTGCTGTTTTCGCTAATATTGAAAATTTTGCAAAAAGGCAAGGGGTGATACATGTTATTTAATAATTACGAATTTTTAAACCTATTTATGTTCTTTAACCCTTTATCTACCGCATTATGATTTCCTGCAGTTTTTTTTTATGCAATATTTTTTTTGAATCACTACAATGAAAATTAAGGGATATACATAAACAAAATACTCAACTTTTGAAAATTTAATTAGTTAGAGCTAAAAAATTAATTAGAGATAATAAAACTGTTAAATTAATTATATACTCTGTTCCCTTAAAACAAGTAGTCAAATCGTTTTGTAAAGTCTTCATTAACGTACCAAAAAAATAAGACACTTATCTTTTGACATTAACTATTTTTTTCGGAAGAAAAATAACACTCTTCGCAAGTCGTTAAAAACGCCGTCAGATGAAAATGTAATTTCTACTCTAAAACTACTCGCCTTTCCTGCTAAAATACCCATCATAGAAAGCGTGCGGTCATATATCTAGAAAGAGTGGATTTCGAAGGACGTTCCTACTAAGTATGGTCAGAGTATTCGTAAAAATGTTTTTGCCCTATTTCTTTTTTAAGTAAGTGGTACTAATAAGTACCTACGTAGATAAAGGGTTACAGCAATAAAATTCTTCTGAAAATTGATTTTTTAAAAAAAAATGATCTCCGAACTTAGTCGGGTGTCTTAATTGTTTTGTTGGGAGACTTCGAGAGTAGAAACTCCTTTCGTCGGACAGGAAATGCAAAATTAAAAAATAAAGCAGAAATACACGACTTGATCTCACCCCTTTCCCCTCGAAATATTTTGAACAAAAACGAGCCGAAAGAGCCTATGTCTTTGAATTACAAGCGACAACGAATGAACATAATGCTCCAACTTTTTGAGGACGAAAAAACCCTTTCGCGTTATTTGATCAAACGCGTTTCCTTTTTTTTTTTCTAATAACCAATTTGATCTTTTCTTTATCCAGAATAAATAAAACAACTTTTTTTTTCTGTAGATCAGCAACATTGAAAGATATTGCTGAGAATCCTCTTTTTCTTACTATCAATAATTGCTCTTTTTTGTACTTTTTATAAGGGTTATTTAATCACCTTATCGGGGTTTTTTTCAACATCATTCTAAAGAGATTTTTTAACTTTTAATTTATCGTGTAACTTTAAATTACACATAAACACACATACATATATTTCACTTTCATTTTTCATCTCAAGTAACTTTTTTTAAAAATTTGTAATGGTCCTGACACTTCAGAACTAACGCTTAAATAGTTAACTGTCGCTTGCCAGCTTGACGGGATTAAACCATGATTTTATCTCTAAAAAATTAAAATTTCATGTGTATTTAAAGTGATGTTACATAAGCAATCCTCGTATGATGTCTCTCCACCAATCACAAGGTCCGTTCAATCAAGTCATGTGAATTTGGAACTTCCGGTTGCCGCTTCATATGAAAGCTCCCATTTCCATGGAAGTTCACCTGCTTTTGTCCTGCGCCCCGCCACTCTTCGTATTTATAAAAATTCAACTGCTTCTTTGTATTTGTGTGTTCTTTTAAAACTTAAATACCAACGTGTAGAATGAAAATGGAATAGATATGTCACCAAGAACATGCCTCATCAATTCAAGATTTCAAAAACATATCACCTCATTATAAAAAAAGAAAATAATAAATTCTTACCACCTCACCAGGCAAACACATTCTTACCAATGGAATCTATATTAATAAAAGAAGAAAAAACCATGTGTGGTTCACCTCTACCGCCCAAACTAGCAACCCAGAAGTATAAAATTTGGCACATAATTATTCTAGGTCCTGATGATGTGCACTACGAAGAGTTTTTTTTTTTTTTTCAAAATTCGCTTTAGAGTCTTTTTTTAAATTAAATTTTTATATGCAATTTTTCAATTTTTTTTCTCATTTGTATTGTTTATATTTCATTTGATTATTCGAACCGTTTTTACATTCAAGGCATTTTATCCATTTACGTAATTTCAAAAAAAAGGATGTCATTTAAATAATGTTATAATTTCTACTATATTCTACGTTGTTCATATTTATTTGTTTATTTTATTCATGTTTAAATTTTTTATATTTAAGATTTTCCTTCAAAATTAGGGCTTAATTTTTCTTTTGTAAATAACCTTTTGAGTTAAATTAATGCTATAATTTCTATTTTAGTGTCCCACAGTTTTATGCTTATTTATTTTCTGAACTGTAATTTTCTTGCTTATAATTATGTGATACCGTGACTCAAAAGTCAGTTTTTACGTAAAAAAATGATTTGGGAAGCTTTTATTAAAAAGAAGCTTGGCTAATGAGGCAATAATGTTTTAGCATCACCACAGCAAAATTGGTGTCTCGCGAATCACGCCTTGATACAAAAACAACAAAGATTCTAACATATTTTGGTAAAATCCACCTGGGCACACTGCTGTTTTTGGCGCCATCTTTTTTTCGCCAAATGGCGCCAAAAATCGATGTTTCAAAAACTGACATGGACGAAAACGAAGAAAAATCGGGGGGAGGGGTTGACGATTTTAGTTGGTGCAAAAATTTTGTTGCAAAGCAATGTGCCCAGCTAGGATCTAACCCATATTTTATATAAAAACGGTCAGATTTTGGCGGAAAATGACGCGATTCGGGAGGTGCCAATAAGCTAAAAAATGATTTGTGAAGCTTTTTGTAAACAGAAGCTTAGATTATGTGGTACTTATGTATTAGCGTACTTAGGCTACAGTTCATCTGTACCCAACTAATTAATAAGTATAGCATAAAGCTAATTTATCTCCTGATTATTGGTACATTACAGTAGTACTTCTTGCCTACTTCCAATTGCATATCATGACCATTTAATCAAAAAAATAAATACTTATGTATTATCGCAGAATATTGGCGGCATTATATGAAACGAAGCACATTGTTGCCAATTCAGCGTGGAGGACACATATGAAATCGAAGTTGCCAACTTGGCGAGTTATTAATAGAGTTGAATTATATATATATATATATAAGTACCAAATCTTCCTATGACATTCGGTTCTTACATATTATCCCAACCTATTGGTGACATTACATGAAACGAAGTGCATGGTTGCCACAATTTAGCACGTTCAACACATACAAAATTTTTAACATTGGCATTGGTACGATAAAACGTAAGTAACATTTCCTTCCATTGAAAAAGAAAAAGGATACTGCTTTTCCTGATATTTACATATTAGAGTAACCACAGCTAAAGTGGCACTTTTTTCACCAAAATTTGACTGTTTTCTTTCTCATATAAAGCACATAAGAATCTGTTTTGATATTGTGGTGCAAATTTCGCTGCAGTGATGCCATTACGTAAGTACCTTTTTCCTTTATTGGCAAAATGTAACTAAATGAAATGACACTCAATTCAAACGAATTGAGATTAACCGATTGTAATTGCATTTATAAAATAAATGTAAATCATGACAAATGAAATTGAAAAAAATGTTTGTTTTATTATTTTTTTTAATATTTTAAACTACTTTAAAAAGAACAAATTAAAAAGATCATCAGTTCTATTAAATTTTTCAAAAAAATTTTGTGTGATTAATTAACGTTTTGTTTATTATTTTACGTATATGTGTAAAACTTTTTTTCATATTCAATAAATATTTTTATAAGAAGTGGTATGTGAATGAAAAATCACATTATCATTACATCATCACTAATCATTATAATTATTTATCATTGTATGTACTCATTCGTTTGCTCTTTGCAATAAAATAATAATTTTTAATTGAAGTATTTCAAAAAGTATTGACTCATTAATTAGTTTTTGAGCAACATAGTTTATTATTTGTTTCATTCAGTTCTGTTGTTGGTTCTGGACTAATTCAGTGGGGACCTGTTTTATCCGTTTTAGGTGAATTTTAATTTTAGTTCCTACTATAATTATTTTTTTAGTATTGAATTACCTGTAGTATTGAATTTATTTAGTTTTAAATGCAAAGAAAAATATCAGATTACCGTAAAATCCAGCATATAATGCTCACCTATACTTTGAGCTGCATTTTTTAACGTTTGTTACGTTTGCCATATAATGCACACCTTCTTTTTTACAAAGAAACCTGAAATGTACATATGCAATGCTCTCATGTTTTGAAGTCATTTATTCAAGGCATTATTCCAAGGTATAGGAAAAAATAGTATACTTCTATATAGAATTACAACCTTTTAAGTTCATAAGGAGTGTCATTTCTTTTAAATAAACATATTTCGATATTTGTAGAAGTCTTAATTTTTTTTCTTTTCTCATCTTTTTTTTATTTTTCAAGCTCTCGAACCCGTAAATTTCGATTTAATTTTTTGTGCTTAAAGTGGGCATTGTACGCCAGACTTTATGGTGTGTAATATTTTCTGTTATTTTTGTTGTTGTTGTTCAAAACTGTTTGTGACATCTTTGAACAACGTTCCTTTTGAGAAAAATTCACGTAGCTTTTAGCTAATTGTACATAAACATATCCATTGTATACCTTTTTTACATATAAATACATTGCTATAATATTTCCTGTCGTTGAAAATAAAGATTTTTACTATTCTTCTTTCATCGGCAAATTCAATGTTTTTTTCATTGTAGAAAAGTATTGCTTGACGTATAACAGAAAGAAAATGCCACTAAATTCAAACTAATTGCTATTGACAGATTGGTAATAATGTGAACCATGTTTTTTGTACGTCACTGTTTATGGCCTTATGATCTCTATGACCAATAAGATCTCAGCTTTATTTTAAGTTTAAAAAAAATTAGAATTTTTTTTAAAAAATGCTATTTTCAGAACTATGACGAGGTGGACCTTGAAACAATCATCGCATATTTTCGTTTGGATTCCTTTAAATTCAATGTTGACCTGATTTTTTTGTCAAAATTTAACTTTGCTTCTGACAATCTTGCATTTTATAAATATATCATTTGTGATAAAATAAGTGTTTGCAGAAAGAATATGCACCTTGAAAAGATTTTTCATCTCTCCTTTTAGATTTCATTAGTATTCAGTGTTGATGTGATTTTACATCTGATGGTTTACTGCTGCTTCTGATAATTTGTTCCTTATGTAGTTTTTAGAGATCATATACATATTTTATATATTATCATACTGCTCATATAGTATATATATATATATATATATATATATATATATATATATATATATATTTCAATTATTACTATAGTTATTTATGATTGTATGTACTCATTTGTTTGCTCTTTGTAATAAAATTACAATTGCTAATAGAAATATTGCGAAAAAGTATTGTTTAAATAATTAATTTTTTAGCAACATGTTTTATTGTATGTGTCATGCAGTATTGTTGTTTATTTTAGATTATTTCCACGTGGACCTACATTAGATAGATTTTTTTTATTGTAGTTCATACTAATTGATTTGTTTTGGTGTTGAATTAAATCTATAATTACAGTATTTCACCATTCCTCATGTAATACTAATTTAATTTTTTTCCTGTTGATGGCTTCCTAATATTTCTTATTTATGATATCGTCTTGAAAAAAAATCAGTTTATCATCATTAATTTTTTTCTTTCGGTTTATCTATTTTAGGTTATTTCGCCCATAGCTCAATAGCAGAAACTTACTACTGCTATTACTTTTCTAATATAATTTTATTTCTATTTGCATTTAGTCATTTCTGTTTACTTCATAGCGTGCTAATTTCCTCTCTTACATTCAAAAATATTTGTTTTTGTTAAATTTTTATTTAATTTGAGGTCAAATTGTATTTTGTTTAAAATATTTATAATTTTAACATTAATTAAAAAATATTTTAAATTTTTGGTTATACTACTTTACACAGGATTTTACCCTCTCTAAAAAATATTATAATTGCTATAATAGGAGAATTTTATATTTTTGAAACTTAACCCATGCGAAGAACAGGCATTTTACCTGGTATATAATGTATGAAATATATTATTAAAATTATTTATTGAAAAAATGTTTTAAAATTAATGTGAAAAAATTAATATACATATATATATTTATATATATGTCTTTTGATTCAATTATTTTACAATTTTTTAAGTCTTTATCAATAAACGAGATTTTTTATTTTACAACCATTTTTTAAGAAAATGGTATGTCACAACTAAATGCACAATGAACATTTTTTTCATCAATTGTTTTATTTCAAAACCTAAGATGGATATTATTTCTATGTAACGACTGATTGAGTAAGTGAAAATACCAAACCTCTTTTCTTATTTTAAGCTTTAAAAAATAATTATTGTTAACGCAATGAAAATATGTTAGTTTTGTATAAAATACTTTTTTCAGCAGATACGTGTTTAAAGTTTAAATGATTTACTAAATACAGTGGAATGAAAAACAAAAATTATAATAAAATACTAAAATATTTTTATCGCACAGTACTCTTTTGTTTTTGAATGTTTTTTAGTGAATATTGACATATATAGGCTTTTCCTATATATATATATATATATATTATATATATACATATAATATATATATATCATATATATATAATATATATATATAATATATATATCATATATATATATATCATACACTGCTGGACAATTGCTAAGTACGGATAACACTATCATCCATAGCAACCACAAAATGAAAGGAAGCAAAATGTGGAAAATTAGAATAAGTGCGGGATATTAGTAAGAAGAAGTATGAGTATGCAATTTTTTTCCACGTCTGTTCATCACGTGATAGCGTTCATAAGAGCTTTAAAGGTTTTCACGCGTGTGGACAGTTGTTGTTTCAAGTCAAAGTTTTACAGAAAAGATTTAATAGACGAACTTAAAATTTTTGGCATGTCTTCCCGACATCACATAGATGATTTTATGGGTGGCCGAATTATTGGAAAGATCGAAGAAGGGCGAAAAATAACAGATGTTGCCAGGGTGTTCGACATCGCTCACAGCGTTGTTTCGCGGCTGTGGAAGTCATTTAAAACTACTGGAATGTGTAGTAGACGGCACGGGGAGGTCGTGTTAGAAGTACGACGCCTGCAGAAGTCAGATATATCGTCCTATCAGCAAAAGGAACAGGCGCACCACAGCTCAGCAGGTGGCAAATCAGTTTCTTGCTGCCTCAGGAAAGCAGATCTCCCGAAAAACTGTTGCCAGACGTTTGAAAGGAGGAGGACTATACGCACGCAGACCTGTTGTGTGTGTCCCATTGACCAGACAGCACCGTACTGCCCGTTTGCAATGCTGTCGTGAGCATCACAATTGGACTGAACAGGACTTTGCATGCGTACTATTCTCAGATGAGAGTAGGTTCAGTCTGTCATCGGATTGTAGACGCCAACTAATCTGGCGCGAGAGTGGTACTGCTTATCGTCCAGAAAATATCCAGGAAAAGGACCGATATCCGACATGCAGTATCATGGTGTGGGCCAGCGTCATGATCAATGGCCGCACGCGCCTACATGTGGTTGCGAATGGGACTATGACGGCCAACGATACATTGATGAAGTTCTACTTCCTCATGTTCGTCTTTTCTGTGGTGCTGTCGGTGATAAATTTGTTTTTATGTTCAGGATTGTCTAGACAGCGAGGGTATTCAACTTCTCGTATGGCCAGCGCGTTCTCCAGATCTAAACCTCATTGAAAATATGTGGATACTTTGGGGAGGCAATTTGCTGGTCGAAACTATCCTCCGACAAACAAGAACACCCTCACCCGTGCACTCACAGAGGGATGGGATAAATTGCCTCAACAGCTGCTGGATAATATTGTGCAGAGTATTGTACGACGTGTGGAATGTTGCATCACACTCCATGGTGGACATATCCCGTACTGATACCTTTTTTAAGGTGCCTGCTGACTTTTAGATGCATTGTTCTATTTCTCCGTACGCAGATCAAATGGACATTTTTTTTTTCTTTCAGATGTTTCACAGCTTTTGTACTTTCCAGAACAATAAATATTCTTTATTCTAATGTCTGAATAGTGTGGCAACTATATTTTATCTTACTAAGCCTCATGTCTCGCTTAATGTTATGCTACATAGCAATTTGTGATCCGTCCTTAGCAATTGTCCAGCAGTGTATATATATATAATATATATATATACACATACAATATATATCAAAAAAAATATTTCAATAGCTATCTGTAAGTTTTTTCACATTCATCATTTATAAATAATGGGAGAGGGATAGCTCTACACTAAAAAAAAGTCACTGTAATGCCGGACTATATAGAGATAAAAAAACGTGTCTGAAAATGGGAGCATGTGGAAAAAATTTTGAATAAGGTAATTGTAATGACGTTAATATAGAAATCAGACATACACACAACAGCAAGAGGAGTAGGGGAATTTCCATGACAATATGCAACGCTGGGGGTAAATGAAGGGGAAAGAAACCTGTACAGGAAAAAGAGGTAAAAAAGTTTCGAAAAAAGGGAATTTTAAAGACACTATTACAGCAATCACTCATGTCGTACGCGTACACACCCACACAAAAGTCCTGGCGTCATGAAGGAAAGGGGAAATTAAGTTACACATTCGGTAAAAGCCTGTGCAATGCCGGGCTAAGCAGAGGGAAAAGAAACAAAAAAGTCAAAATAATTTCGAAAAAGAATTATGGAAGTGCTGATTTTGTTAAGGAAATGGAAAATTTATAAAATTAGAGAAACCCCATGCAACGCCTGGTCATGCAGCTAGTAATAAATAAAACATCCCATTCCTCTACCATTATATGTATATATATATATATATATATATATATATATATATATATATATATATATATATATATATATATATATGCGTATTTAAACACAAATGTACTAATTCGTAAAAGAGGAAACAAAGGTTTGTAATTGCTTAGGGGTATTTTTCATGTCATTAAATATGTAAGGAGCAAGAAAATTCTGTATACATTAAAAAAAAGTACTTGCTAATGATATCCCCCTCAGAACCTCTTACCTTGGTGTGGAAGTTTAAAGAACGGGGTGCCAAATAAGGAGTTATCCTCGTCACTTAACCGGTTCATAATAATGAAATGTAAAGCGTTGCTTCGAAGTGAAAGGTCAATAAACAATCATCTCGATGAAAACTTTCCATATATATATACTGCGTCTCTGTGAAAACTTTCCTAATCATATCCATGTTAGTTTTTAACAACAGGAAAACAAAGTCTCAGGTCAAAAATGTGGCGATGAATGTTTCTCAGTAAAACAAAGCGTTTATTACAATAATTTACATCAGCATTTCTCAAACTGTGGGGTACAGCCCCTAGGGGCATGTACGAGGGGGGCACGAGCATATGGAAAAGTCAAAAAAAAGTTTATTTTAAAAATTATTAATTTACTACAAGTAAATAAAAAAGTACATTCTGTCGTACTAAAAATAAAATACACATTTAACATAATATAATACACTTACAAATGTATCAATAATGCGAGTCAGTGAATATTAACGTCGCACTGTGTTAAGCTACACGAGGGCTTTTGGCGACGAACCTCATAATATGAAACCATGGTCAAGTGACTAGAATGACACATGAGCTGGCACCTCCTTCTCTCAACTACCACACCATACCAATGGGAGGACGTTTGAACTTTTGACCGATTTAACGTGCATCGCTCCCCTACACGGTGGTATCAGTACTGCTCAATGTATTTTACAGTTGATTTAACAATATTAAATTAAAACAACATTAGTAATTAGCAATGACCCCATGGTTTTGTCATATGTAAAACTATACACAAAAAGTAAAACTTATCTTGAAAATGTGTACAATTTATAATTATTCACTTAACTGCTGAATTAAAAATACGAGATTCGCTCCCCTACATTCCCATTTTCCACGTATGTGATGTAGGAGGGAGGGAGATAAAAGTAATATGATTATGACTGAATATTGAATAGCAATTATTGAAACTTTGAGAAGCACTGATTTATACATTAATCAATAAAAGTATTTAAAACATGCTCTGATTCCCCCCTCGAACGGATCCAGAGGAATTCGTTCTTCCCCATATCAGAGATCCTACCTCCCCAAGTTGCCACAGACGAGAAGAGAAAACCCCAGGCGCTCGTCCGTCATCTGGTCGTACCCTTTTCTACATACGCAACAACATCAACGGAGAAAAATCTGGTTCTTGTTTAAATTTGCAGTAAAATAACATCAGTTTAAACATAAATAATTCCTTATCCCTGCTGGTCTTACATTCCAGTTCGCTACATATAAAGTTATACAAGAGTGACATTTGAATTTTTCAAGGTAAAAATATCGAAACGAACATTACAAGTGTTGACAATTTACTGAGAGATACTCCGCAAACGATATTTAAAAATATAAATGTTCCCTTATAAGAGGAGATTTTGTTACTGCTTCACCATTATAATTGTCACATTTTCGTAGTTATGAGCAAACTTTCATTACTTAGGTGATAGCAGCCGCTAGAAAAGGGAACGCAGGCTGCAGGTAAAAATCCTCAGGGACATCTCAACTCCAGGAGTTCCAAAATTTCAGTTTTTCAAATGACTTCATATCACATCGCGACCAACGCTTCATTTCAAAGGAACTCATCTTGTGGTGCACAATTAGATGTCATTCTGTTCTTTTGAAAGAGGCCTCCAAAATAGAAATGGATCTAATGGGTGTCTGGAGGGAAGTCGTCACACAGTTCTACAAATGGGGGAAGTAGTTTGTGAAAAGAATGGAATGGTTTCAAGCATTGTTCATTTCCGATGAAAATGAGTTATTTTTAATGTGCATTACAACTTTCCTCCAGACTCATTATCTAACAGAAAAAGTCTTACGACGATAAAGTTTTAAGAGTATAATTTGGGGCAAGATACCAAAATTAAAATGAATTAACACTAAAACGGAAACATTTTTCTAAATAAAAAAATTGATAAATAACTTGGCAAACAAATCATTTTTTTTTTTTTAAACCTCAGACCGGAACATTCGTCTCTCGGACGGGGATGGTTTACTTTGACGCCTGTAGGCAACGCTGTGGTGTGGGTGGGCTGCCTCGACAGCTTCAGTTGAACCCAGGGAGAGGATCACGTGGAGGTACATGAACACTTTTATTTCAACTCACGATAAGTCAGTTTTTTCTTACATATCACCGTCTATCAGACACATATTCTTATAGGTTTTTCATGTTTGGTATTATTATTTTTAATTGCTTTTACAAGAATATAAATAATTTTTAATCAGTTTTAATAAAAATACTAGTCACAATTCTAGTGATAAAAATATGTCGTTGTGCTTGATTTAACCCAACTTCTTATTTGAGCCATACTCAATTTCATGAGCTATAAGGCCATTTAAAAACAGTCCTTAAAGTAATAAAATTCAAATAAATTTACGTACCCGTCTGTCAGACGGATATTTCTCAGTGTGGCAAAAAAAGTGATGTTCCGGTCAGAAGGTTCAAGCTTTAGTACCTTATCTGGGCCTAAAATTTAAGAAAAAAAATATTTATTTTAGTTTTGGATTTTTCTTTTACTTTATAGATGAAAGCCTAATATTGCCATCTTACAGTTATATCGATATTATTACCTTTATTTTAAAATTGCTATTTAGAAAAAAAGACACTCTTTCTCAATAAAAATATTTAAACTTTTACAGAATATAGTAGTAGTACTTTTTCCCCCAATCGGACTGCATTTCAGCAAGTTAGGCTTAGAAGACACGGCAAGTCCCCAAACGTGAGAACCATTTCATGATGGCACCATCTAGTATCGGCTTCTCTACCAAAGGTGGACGCTTGAATTAATTTTTTAATTCATTTTCTTATCGGATGCTAAATATTACCATGGTTTTATTTTTCCCAGAGCACCAGAGCCAATCGATACTCATGGGATCTCTTGCATGCTACATAATCATAGGATATGCATGCCTACGATTTTCGCATCCAGAAAAAATGTATCGATTCCAGCCAAGGTCAAACCCGCAAGCTTAGGTTTACGAAGCGCGAGCACGCTATCTCTGAAGCACCAGTGCCAATATAATAATAGAACTTATAGTGAACAAATTATTTAAAATTTTCTCTTGTCTGATATACAGTCTAACCTCTATATAACGAACCTCTATATTGCGAATTTTTCTGTAGAGCGAACTTTTCCTGGAACCAAGAGCATTTCACGATTCTCTTCGAAAAAGGGCATTACCTCCAAGAAGTGCAACCTTTTACCCCTATTGTCCAGTTCACTCGAAACATCTTCGATATCCCTTTTCAACCTAAGTGTAGTCTCGCGTCCTTCAACTAGTCTTTGTTCATTTTTGCAGTTTTGATCAGTCGTACTGGTAATTCCGTTTCTTGCAGCTCGAAAATGACAAAATGTAAGTACTTGAGCATCAAAGAAAAAAACTTAACTCTTCAGGAATGGGATAAAGGTGTAAAAAAATGTACTTGCAGTTTTTCTTTCTTTTCTTATGAGTGAGTGAATGAATATTAACGTCGCACTGTTCAGCTACCCGAGAGCTTTTGGCGACGGACCACGCCATTTGGAACCATGGTCAAGTGACGTCGACCACACCTGAGCTGGCCCCCCTCTCCTAACTACCACACCACACCAACGGACGCTTAAGCTCTCGACAGATTTAACGTGCATTGCTCCCCTACACGGCGGGTATTTAGTGGTTAACTCGTGACAAGGCCAGCCACGATCCAAAACCTTGACCAGTCGGCTACCATCACTACTTTATATATATATATATATATATATATGTATGTATATGTGTGTGTATATATTATTACGAATTTTGTGTAAATAGTGTAAATAGTTTGTATTTGAGTGTTGAATGCATTTTTATTACTCTATGTTATATTTATTTCATGTTAAAATTGTATTATTCACAAGCAATTTCCGCCCCTTACGTTATAATGGCGATTCAATGAGAACTTGGCGAAATCTTGGCGGTAGAGCCAAGTTGGCATCATTTTTGGCGAACAAGTTGGCGGCGACTTTGGCAACCATGTTGGCGAGTTCGGAACCCTCTGGAATCTTCTAGAAAGTAGTAGATCTCTCCACTAATGTCACGTTCAATGACACGAGAGGTTATATTTCTGGAAGTTTCTGTCGCTCCGTAAAAAGATGCTCGCCGGTACGATGGTGAGTCTGGATTAAACCAACGAGGAATGAGAATTGTTTTGACTAGCGATTGGCTCGGCTGTGTTTGTGAATAATCTTTACTTACGTGTATTTTCAAACACTGTTTATTGTGTTTAATTTCTGCTGAAGGTGTGAAGACCTTCGGATATTTACCCTGTGAATATTGCCGATGAGTACTGTATTGAAAGGATTCAATTTTTGATAATAAATTCGCATCGCTTTTAAAGAACTGATTATTTTTTTTCTTTGTGGTTGTTCTTGCATAAAATCCTCGAACCCGGATCTGCGTAACAATATATATATATGTGTGTGTGTATATGAAAAGGTGTGAATATAATTTCCTTTTTTTAATTTGTAGTGTTTATGAATTTCAAATTGGCTCTATGGGGTTTATAAGGAGATTTGAAAGATGAACCTCTATATAATTAATTTTCTATATAACGAACTTTTTTCAAGATTTAGCGACTTCGTTATATAGAGGTACGACTGTATTCGGAAGCCAAGGTGCGACACATAGCCCAACATTGCAATTTTTACACTCTCGTAACGACTCTTTTCTTTTTCTTTTAGCAGATCACACAACGCTATATCTTGGGGGAGCAGCTTTTTTTGGTGTTGGGGAACAAAATTGAGAGAATGACGTTTCGTTAGCCGTAGAATTCCAGAAGGCTTTGGCTTACCCGATTTTTTACTAATTTGTTGGATTTACAAAACACGGCAACATGTTTGCAGTCAGTCCTCACGAGAGCAGATGAAGCTCCCTTATATTCGAGTGGGAGAATAACTTCAGCATAAAATACGACTCCACACGGATTATCTGGAACGTGCACAGTTTGACCATTTCATCACTCTCTGAATTAACTCGAGCTTTCACGTTTAGGGGTTAAATAAAATTTTCTCACTGTTGAACAATATAATTTTACGCGGCAGCTTTATTTATGTAATAGATTATTATTTATTTACCTTGGTAAACCTCCAAGAAAAATATTTCAAAGTATTATGCGCCACCCATTTGGTATAGTGGTTAGTGACGCTGACTGCGGTGCTGTAAGTTCTGGGTTTGAATCCCGGGTAAGACATGGAAGTTTGTGTCGTAATCCTTCATGCTTACTTCTATATAAGCCCCCGTGTGATACTTTGGGGTGCACGTGGTTGTAAATGTTCTCAATAAAAAATAAATTATGTAACTATGACAGATTTTTTAAAAAATTATTGGCAAATATGTCATTTATAGTTGCATTCAATTGAACTTTAATAATATTTTGGTTCTATAATTAACTGTAGAAAGATTTACGTTATGTTAATTTTTTTGTTTAGAAAACAGAAAATTTTGTTTCTTTAGAAATAGCAGAGAATAACCAGTAAAATATAGTATATATTTCCTTTGTTACTTTTGCTCGAGTAGCTTTACAGTGTGATTTTAATTAATACTCACTGAGTATATTGATAACAAAAATAAAAAATTAATATTTCCTTTTTCAGGCAGCGGCGATTAATTTATATTATATAGAAAAAAATATATTAACCAAAAATAGGACCAAAGAAATGAGTTTCCTGAATTTGCATTTTGTAACAAATCTTTTGTTTTCATTTGTGTGTTTTTTCCTCCTTTTCTTTTCTTCTTTGTTATTTTTCTCTCTTTAGTTTTCGCATTTGCTATGTATCTGTATTTTATCTTTACAAGCGAGTTTAGGCGTAAATTTTTATTTTGTTAACCTACCTTTGTCATGACTGGTACTTTCTTCGCATATTAAATGCACTATTTTTTTTCTTTGAAATTATGAGATGCCTGTTGAAGCAAGTTTTGCTAATACTTGCTCTGTAAAGAAAAAGGTTCTTATTTAATAAAGACTGAGTGACAGAACAGCAAGTATCTTCAAGCCCTCAAGTGAGATCCTTCTCGGGTATAACACACTTATGGCCCTCGTGTTACTTTAAAGTACGAAGTTAGCAATCAGTTAATAAAAAACATAAAAAATGGTGAAATCTAAAGGTATTCTTGAAAAAATTTAAGATAATTAGTAAAAGACAAAAGACAAAAGAAAGACAGAAAAAATAAGTATAGAAAACAGTGAAATTTATTAATTAAAAAAAACTAAAGGGAAATAAATAGCAATGGTAAAATGTTTAAAGAAGAATAAATAAAGAGAAATAAAATATAGGGGTCGAAAGAAAAAGGAAAATGAGAAAAAGATGAAACGAAAAAGTATTGTTTTTAAAAAAGAATATAAATACATATTTTTAAATAACCAAGTACATTCATACATCTATATATGTAAAGGAGAAAAGTGACTCACTCACTCATCACGGTTATGTCCTATGTCCGGAATAATTAGACCTACAGACTTAGAACTTAGTAGATACATTCATTTCATGTAGTAGAGATTCACTAAAAGAAAGGGTTTGGCGACCCAAAAGATAATTCTAATCATTTAAAAACCCTGTACCTTTTCAAGCAGGAGACGCCAGTTATAAGAAGGCCTTTCAGTATAACCCAATGCTTAATGTTGGGACGTAAATATCAATTTAACACTAGACCATCCGTCGGTGTTGATTGCATACCGGACCCTGCTTATTTTGTTCTCCTTTCTGCATTTTAGCAGTGAAGTTGAAAAGTTTTCGGGACTTTTAATTATTTTCCATGGTAATTACACAAAAAATTTCTGAGGTCATTGATTAATAAGGTGAGATTTTACAACTTCATATATCTAGAATGTCCACTGGTGTAGTTTCAACGCCAAGGCACTTTGTCATTATAAATAGTTATCATTCAACAAAGGATAGTTCAGTAAGTAGATACCATTAGTAAAACGAAGCTTTCGAAAGTAATATCGCACATTTTTTTTTATTTAACCTTGAAAGCAATGTTATTGGGTTCACAGAGGATATGAGTTTGTTATACTAAAATCGTTGTGTCTAAATATTTCGTTAAATAGCATTTGCTTATCTGCTCATAAAAAATTAATTTGATTTTCAGACCTTGTGCAGTTTAGACACCCTGGAATGATAACTTGTAGAAAAGGTCTAAGCCCTGATAAAATTTTAAATTTGCGGCGAAAGCTTTCTGTGAATGAATCGGATGTTGGTGATCTGTCTTGTTCTAATTTAGATTCCGATGAAGGCAAAGATTGAATGAAGGTGACTGCGATGAATCTGAAGAAGGTGCAGATAAAATTGAAAATATTCTTGTAAATCTTGATAGATATGTCGCTAGGAATAGCACAGAATGGGTATTGCATAGTAGTAATGTCCCTGGCAGATTTGCGATTCGAAATGTTTTCGACAAAGCAGTAGTCCAACAAGCTTCGCGAACCATAATGCCAACGCCAGTTTTTTAAGATATGAAGGATCAAAATACATGTGTGAGTGTGATAATTACATTAAATAATATTAAAAACTCTTCAAATTAAACCCTACTGAACAGTAGTCCTGCAATTATTTAGTTTTTATATTTATTTTATGTATTCTATATCGTGGTGTGTCGAAACGACACCGATAAACGTTTAAGGGTAATCGAAATCCCGGACGCGTTCTAGTGTTAAATTATATTTATACATAAAAGTATATATATATATATATATATATATATATATATATACACTGGTGTGCAAAAATTAAAGACGAGAGGGTTTTTCAATATAACTTTGTACAAAAGCTTTCCAAATCAACACATTTAATATAGTAAGATCCCCAATACGTAAGGACATGTGTAATGTAAGCAACACTTACTAAAAGAGAAATCAGAGGGATAAAAAAGCTTGATTGAAAAGTAGCATGGAGCGCAATGCGACTGTGAATGCCGAAACATCCCTGTGAAGGGTGTCCAACAAGAAACATCCGGTCTTTAGTAGGGGATATGATCTCCCTGACTGCTAGGCAGGTTTCACAGCGTCTGCCCATGCTGAGAATGAGGGTGTCAATGAGTTGTTGAGGCATTGCTGCCCATTCGTCTTGCAGCGCCAATCGAAGCTCCCGAATCGTTATTGGTGGTAAGGTACGAGCTGCCAAGCGTCTAACTAGAAAATCCCATACATGCTCGATGGGATTGAGATCCGGAGATCGTGCCGGCCAATCCATACGTTCAATATCCTCACTCTCTAAGAGCTGTTCGACAGCTACTGAGCGATGACATGGTGCATTGTCGTCCATGAAAAGGAACTGCAGACCCATAGCGCCTCTAAAAAGACGCACATATGGAAGAAGAATCTCGTTACAAAAATGGGTCCTGTTGAATGAACCTGCGTCGAAGATGTGAAGGTCTGTACCACTACCAAGCATGATGCCTACCTAAACGAGAACACCGCGACCTCCATACCTGTCCCTTTCAATGATGTTCGAGGGATGATTGCGGCTTCCCCGCTCTCTCCAGATGAGTATGCGATGAGAATCGCTACTCAAACTGAATCTGCTCTCATCTGTAAAGAGTACTCGTCCCCATTCATTGTCTCTCAATTCCGGTGTTCCCGGCATCACAGAGAACGCCTTCTCTACACAGTACAGGGCGGCGTCGTGCAAACAGACCACCACCGTGCAGTCTTCTGGCCACGGTAAAACGCAATATCGGTCGTCAGTCGCCTGTGTCGTGTGTGTCTAGCGATTTCTCCTGCTGTCTGCCGCCTGTTTCTTCTGGCCTGTAAAACAAGGTACCGGTTATCTGCGAGTGTGGTTCCTCGTGGACGACCACTACTGAACCCCGGATAGCTGTTCCTGTAGTTTGAAATGGTCTCCAATGTCGTGAAACGATGCTGTGAGCAATTTCGAACTCTGCAGCCACACTTGTCACACTGCGGCCTTCCTCCAACTTCCCAATGATTCAACCTCGGGTAAAAGCACCCAGATGTCGTCTAACAGATTGATTATTCGCCATTTCTCGCTGAGGCAGCAACTCGGTGTGATTTTAACTGCTATACGGCATGCACTCTCCTTTGCCAGAAATACTGATCTTACACCGACAACATGCTTTATACTACTCAGACACTCCCCCATTACGTCTACGTGCATATCTGCGTATGTGCCACCGTACATCACCTTACTTAATCTCCTGATTGGTCTTTCTGTCGGCTCTGCCTCTTCGTTCAGCTGATATGCTAATTTTTCGACTTCGTCCTTAATTTCTGCACACCAGTGTATATATATATATATATATATGAATATATATGTGAATATATATATATATATACATGAATATATATATACATATATATGAATATATGAATATATATATGAATATATATACATATAATATATATATATATATATATGAATATATATATATATAATATATGAATATATATATATATATATGAATATATATATGTACATATATATGAATACATATATATATGAATATATATATATATATATATATGAATATATATATACATATATATATATATATATATATATATATGAATATATATATACATATATATGAATATATATATGTATATATATATATGAATACATATATACATATATATGAATATATATATATATATATGAATATATATATATAGAGATAGATAGGTATATATATATATATACACTGGTGTGCAAAAATTAAGGACGAAGTCGAAGAATTAGAATATCAGCTGAACGAAGAGGCAGAGCGGACAGAAAAGACCAATCAGAGATTAAGTAAGGTGATGTACGGTAGCACATGCGCAGATATGCAGGTAGACGTAATGGGGGAATGTCTGAGTAGTATAAAGCATGTTGTCGGTGCAAGATCAGTATTTCTGGCAAAGAGATTGCACGCCGTATAGCATTTAAAATTACACCGAGTTGCTGCCTCAGCGAGAAATGGCGAATAATCAATCTGTTAGACGACATCTGGATGCTTTTACCGGAGGTCGAATCATTGGGAAGTTGGAGGAAGGCCGCAGTGTGACAAGTGTGGTGCAGAGTTCGAAATTGCTCACAGCATCGTTTCACGACTTTGGAGACAATTACATACTACAGGAACATCTATCCGGAGGTTCAGTAGTGGTCGTCCACGAGGAACCACACCCCGCAGATGACCGGTACATTGTCTTACAGGCCAGAGAATCAGGCGGCAGACAGCGGGATAAATAGCTAGACACACGACACAGGCGACTGGACGACCGATATATCGCGTTTTACCGTGGCCAGAAGGCTGCACGGTGGTGGTCTGTTTGCACGATGCCCTGTACGGTGTGTATCTTTAACGCCTGCCCATCGGAGAAGGCGTTCTCTGTGGTGCCGGGAACACCGGAATGGGAGAGACAAAGAATGGGGACGAGTACTCTTTACAGATGAGAGCAGATTCAGTTTGAGTAGCAATTCTCATCGCGTACTCATCTGGAGAGAGCGGGGAAGCCGTAATCATCCCTCGAACATCTTTGAAAGGGACAGGTATAGAGGTCGCGGTGTTCTCGTTTGGGGATGCATCATGCTTGGTAGTCGTACAGACCTTCACATCTTCGATGCAGGTTCAGTCAACGGGACCCGTTATGGTAACGAGATTCTTCTTCCATATATGCGTCTTTTTAGAGGCGCTATGGGTCTGCAGTTCCTTTTCATGGACGACAATGCACCATGCCATCGCACAGTAGCTGACGAACAGCTCTTAGAGAGTGAGGATATTGAACTTATGGATTGGCCGGCACGATCTCTGATCTCAATCCCATCGAGCATGTATGGGATTTTCTAGGCAGACGCTTGGCATCTCGTACCTTACCACCAGTAACGATTCGGGAGCTTCGATTGGCGCTGCAAGACGAATGGGCAGCAATGCCTCAACAACTCATTGACACCCTCATTCTCAGCATGGGCAAAAGCTGTGAAACCTGCCTAGCAGTCAGGGAGATCATATCCCCCTACTAAAGACCAGCTGTTTCTTGTTGGACACCCATCACAGGGATGTTTCGGCCTTCAGTCACATTGCGCTCCATGCTTCTTTTTCAATCAAGCTTCTTTTTATCCCTCTGATTTCACTTTTAGTAAGTGTTGCTTACATTACACATGTCCTTACGTATTGGGGATCTTACGGTAATAAATGTGTTGATTTGGAAAGCTTTTGTACAAAGTTATATTGAAAAACCGTCTCGTTCTTAATTTTGCCCACCAGTGTGTGTGTATATATATATATATATATATATATATATATATATATATATATATATATACATGTATATATATGAATATATATATGTATATATATATATATATATATATACATGTATTTACGAATATATATATATATATATATATATATGTATATATATATATATATATATATATATATATATATATATATATATATATATATATATATATATATATATATATATATATATATATATATATATATATATATATATATATATATATATATATAAAGATTGTTTTTTTCAGGTATAGTAGTTTAAGTTGGCATTACTTTCCAAGAGGGCGACCGATTTAACAGCTGTCAAGTGATTTATTCTTAGTTTTGTTTGGCACTTCATCATGAATAGACTCACGCCTGAACAACGCTTTCATATTGTGCAATTTTATTTCGAAAATAATGGTCGATTTTCATAAGCGAATTTTGTTTAGAGATGAAGCGCACTTCTGGTTGAATGGCTACGTCAACAAACAAAACTGCAACATTTGGAGTGAAGCTAAACCACAAGTGTATGTCGAAACACCGTTACATTCAGAAAAACTGACTGTTTGGTGCGCTTCTTGGGGTGGTGGAATCCTTCTTCAAAAACGATGAAGGCCACAACTTTACAATCAATGGTGATCGGTATAGAGCCATGATTACTAACTTTTTCATTCCTGAATTGAACAATCATGATGTCCAGGAGCTGTGGTTTCAACAAGACGGCGCAACATGTCACACAGCTCGTGCCACAATCGATTTATTGAAAGACACGTTTGGTGACCGCCTAATTTTACGTTTTGGACCTGTGATTTGGCCTCCAAGATCTTGTAATTTAACACAGCTAGACTATTTTTTGTGGGGCTATGTAAGATCATTGGTCTATGTGGATAAGCCACAAACGCTTGACCATTTGGAAGACATAATTCACCATATTATTGCCGATATACGCCACAAATATTGGAAAAAGTCATCGAAAATTGGATGTCCAGATTGGACTACATCTGAGCCAGCCGTGGAAGTCCTATGCCAGAAATCATATTTAAAATGTAATGCCACAAAATTATCTTTCGACTAAAAAATCCATGTCAATCGAATAATACATCGTTGTTTTATTGCAATTTAAAGTTCTATACCTCTGAAAAACACCCTGTATATATACCCTGTATATATATATATATATATATATATATATATATATATATATATATATATATATATATATATATATATATATATATATATATATATATATATATATATATATATAATGAAATTCCCATCGAAGCGAGCGTGTAAATAGTATTACCTAAAATTGTCCAAATCCTTTTTATGAAGAAGTTCTTTACACCAGCGTTTCACAATATCACATTTTTGTGAGAAATTAGTCTTTTAGTTAGAGTTAAGTAGTTCTCGTAACTTTAGGTCCTAATCGAAGCGGAAGTTCAAAAACAATTTGAGATTCACAGATATGTCATACAGTTTCAAGACGTGTCATTATCAGGAATCATAAAAACTGTTTGTTTCACATTCATTGTTTGTCTCTCAAATGTGATATTTGTTCCATTCATGAATTTCAACTTCTGGAGAAAGGCTGAATTCGACAGATTGTTTATCAATAACGTGTCAAAGCCACTGAGCCATTTATCCGAGTTCAGGATAAGCTGAAAACTGTCAGCGTGATAATTGATTCATGACTACAATTTCTGTGGAAGTTGTTACGAAGCATCATTCATGTGTCATGATGAGCTAGAGATGAAAAGATGTACCTTTCATTTAACTGAGTCACTTGGTTTCAGAAAATGTTGGTTTTGGTTTAAGTTTTTAAAAAATATTTTACGATATCTTAGAGTACATTCACAAAATGTTTTGATTTCATATAATTCTTTATTCTTGATTGCTGTACTATTTCTTGTGTCTTAGGGAATTTTTTCTATTTTGTTTTGTAGTTTGAATATTTCTTGGAAAGTTTCCTTCCAACTAATCAAGTTCACAATGGTCATGAACAATTATTATTTAATTTAATTTTTGAAATGTATATTTCATTCAGTACACAGGTAGGTATATGGGATAGTTTAAATTTGTTTTAAGGCTTAAGAATATATTAGGTGATATTAAAGATATTTTCAGCATTTATAATGAATCAATTAAATTGCAAATCATTAATTAATGCATTACAAATTGATTAAATAATCTATCATGAATTCATTAGTAAATCTATAACAAATTGATTAGTTAATCTATCACAAATTGATTGATGAATATATCACAAATTGATCAATTAATCTATCACAAATTGATTAATTAATCCATCACAAATCAATTGCTTTTTATGAGATGGATTTCAGAGTTTCTTAAAGCAATAGCTAAATAAGGCCTAAGAAATAAGAATACTTTATTCCATTTAAGATTAGTTGAGGTAAGGCTATATATATATAAATCCCACACACACAATGTTAAAACTAAGAAAACTGCTTAAATCAGTAGTTTTTTTTTAAAGTTATTTTAATAATGCATTAATTTCCACTGAATACTGAATAAAAGAATCCAGAAAGAGTCCTTAAAAATAATGGCCCATAACTAAATTGACGTATGTTTTGAAGAATTATTTTTCCGTACATTTTAGAATGAATACTTAGTCAACATTAATGTGTTCCTTAAAAAACAGAATAATAATTTTTTATGTAATTAAAATTTTTAAGCTATTATAATTTCTCCTTACTCACAATTTGTAAATATTATTGAGTTGCTGGAAATTAATATTGTTTTCTCCCAGCAGCAACTGTATTGTACTTTTTCGCAGCTAACGTTACACTTCAGACCACATCGGTGTTACAAAAATCAACAGTTGATGTAACAAAGTTTATTTGTGTAAAAGGTAACCGATTGCTGGAAAATTTATTAATTTTGTATGTTGAAGCAATGCATATGATATTGGAGATGAACCACGTAATTTGGTGAGACGTTTAGTGACGAAGACGACACTTGAGCTGCCACCTCTTCTCCGAGCTTCAGCTCCACAGAAATGGGAGGAGTTGAAGCCTTAACAAATTTCATGTGCTTCAGATCCTCTACAAGGGTGAGACAATCAGTTTCACCCCCAGACCACAACTTGACATCATCTGTTACGGCCTTTGCTGCCCGCTAAGGCAACCTTGAACCGAAATTTCTTCCCCTGTGTTGCTGATATTGATACAGCACCTGAGGAGCTGCAGCTTTAACTTATTGACTTCGTCTGATCACGTTGTGAGGGTAATGTTTAATGCTATGACAATAAGTGACTTTCGTCTGCTAAAAATCATCCATGTATGAAGAATTTGCTGGGGAAATATTCTTATATTTTTGTGGGCATTTTTTTTCTTGTATCAAGATCCACAAGAGGGAGTAAATGTAGATGTAGTTTGACTGAGAGATGTATAGTCTGTGTGGAAAATTTCAACAATCAATCTAATTCTTCGTTTTAAAACAATTGTAGAAAAGTGTGGCAGGCTACTATACTGTCCTAGCGTTGCAATTAGGAACACTTAAATAGATATTTTGAGCTTTTATTTTCAAACACACGCGACAGAACATACACCAAAAATGTACACTATTTACACGTTTTAAGTAAAAATCATAAATAATCCAAGTTTTGTCTTGTGGAGAAATAAAGCATATTAATGGGTCGGTGTGGCATCCAACCCATTTTCCTCAGGCAGATGCAAGAACTTAAACTCAAAATTCGCGTGTAGATTTCACAAATCCAAACTACTCTCGCTGGTGGATCCAAAATTCAATCTCTCTCGTTGAGAGGAAATCACTCTCTCCAAATCTCCACACTACGCTTGTAACGAGGCTTTATCACGTTTTTCCTCTTAATTCTCTTGGTGAATCTTTGGGGCCAGAATGGCGTCATTTCATAACCAATCCTCTCAAGAAGTAACCGCGATATGCAGATTAGTTAATAGATATATAATGGAGCTTTAGTATTCGCGTGGTAGAATAGGAGAATTGTAGAAGGAGACAGAAAGCTGAGATGCCGAACGACGTGAGCTATTGGTAAAATATTAAATATAGAAGTGTAATTATAGAACGGGCTTTAGCGTGTTAAGGAATCTAAGGTGGATAAAGATTCTTAGGATAAATTCTCATAAAGATAGTGATTAGGACTTCAGGTACTATTTACTTAGAATTTAGAAATACGTTGTATCACTCCTGATTGAATCCCTATAGTAAGACTTGTGTTGATCAATATATTTAGACAATGATAAATTTGATTTATTTTGGCGAATTTGGGTGATCCATCATTTGTCCTCCAAATCTAGGTCGCGTAGATGAAGAGATGGTACCCCCGACCCGGGGGTATCACACGTTCACGGGTGGAGCCTAAAATCGACCTCTCTCATCGAGAGGTAATCACTGAACGACTCTGACGTGGCACTCGCGCATGCGCAGTGCGGTTGCAACCTAGAGTTTCAGAACGGGTTTAGAGTTCGTTACACTGTACATTTTTTGTCTTATTAAACTGATTTTAAAGTTAAATGTGGTTGCTGCTAATTAGCACAGTAAATAATTAAATAAAACTGTTATTTTATTTAACTCGTGTTTATCGATTTTTATATTGTACAATTTACACATTTTCTGAGATGCAAAGAAAACTATGAATTAAAGCATTTTAAGGTATCTGCCTATATTTCTGAATCAATGTTTGACTGAAATCTAAAAAAAAATATTCTTGTCATACATCGAGTGTTTTCAAATTGTCCTTATTTTATCTTCCACGTCAAATATATTTTTAGAGTGTACAACGTTAATAAACACAATGTAAAAAGAAAACTTTCAAAAATTTAATCAAGCTGTTAATAAACTTCAGAAACCACTCAAACACCGCTTCTTTCAATCTGCGCGCGTAGTACGTAAGCCGAATTTACCACTGTTGATCAGAACTTAACCAAACGAGCAATAATAGATTCTTTCGCTTCTCGACATAATTGTATTCGAAATCTTTATAACAGTCTGCTCAAGCATTTAAAAGAAACAAGTGCGAATAAACTGTTGTGAAAGCTGCATCTCCTTCTTGAAAAGGGAAACATATGCAACTCAATAAATCTCTGTCTCATAAATTACCCTGGAAACATAATCCGCTCTGTAAAGTAGCTACTTCATATTTAGGACGCCAGGATTGCGTGCGCGGGAGAAACAGGAATTACCAACAGTGCGGAATGCCAAAGTAATTAGTGGAGTGCCGAAAAAGGCGAGAAAAATTAGCGCCGAATTTCCTTTCTTTTTTACCATTTTCACTTTTCTTACGGAAATGTAATTTCACAGTGTGTCTCACGGACTAGTCGAGCGCACTTCCTCATTGCATTGAACTATTCCATTTGCATAAGTAGGTGAAGTTTAAGTGTTCAAGCGAATATAACAGAACGGAAAATGTTCTTTCTCAGGGCTTCTGTTTTGTTTGCATTATCACAAAAGGAAGCCGAGAAACTCATACCGACGGTATGGAATGAAATTTTTTGAAACATTGTGTACAGCAGGGGTGGGCAGATTTCTTCAGGGTAACCGATACTTCTAATTTTTCAAGGTGTTGCGGTCCACCCAATACCAGTAGCACATACAGAGGAGAGGAAGAGGCTCCACGGGTCCAAACCCTTATCCATAGCCTATGATTTTTTTCCTAATCGATTATATCCCCACGTATATAGTACGTAAAACTTTAAAAATTAAGTGTTTGTTGTTAGTAATTTTTGAATTAATTGTGCCGCGCCCACTGTCCAGTGTCGTAGGTGTGGTGAGGTAAGGAGAAGATCAACATTATTTATTATAACTTAATAATAAATATCGAATATATGTACTTACCTACCTATATATATACACTGATGTGCAAAAATTAAGGACGAGACGGTTTTTTCAATATAACTTTGTACAAAAGCTTTCCAAATCAACACATTTAATACCGTAACATCCCCAATACGTAAGGACATGTGTAATGTAAGCAACACTTACTAAAAGAAAAATCAGAGGGATAAAAAGAAGCTTGATTGAAAAGTAGCATGGAGCGCAATGCGACTGAAGGCAGAAACATCCCTGTGATGGGTGTCCAACAAGAAACATCCGGTCTTTAGTAGGGGATATGATCTCCCCTGACTGCTAGGCAGGTTTCACAGCGTCTGCCCATGCTGAGAATGAGGGTGTCAATGAGTAGTTGAGACATTGCTGCCCATTCGTCTTGCAGCGCCAATCGAAGCTCCCGAATCGTTACTGGTGGTAAGGTACGAGCTGCCAAGCGTCTGCCTAGAAAATCCCAGACATGCTCGATGGGATTGAGATCCGGAGATCGTGCCGGCCAATCCATACGTTCAATATCCTCACTCTCTAAGAGCTGTTCGTCAGCTACTGTGCGATGGCATGGTGCCTTGTTGTCCATGAAAAGGAACTGCAGACCCATAGCGCCTCTAAAACGACGCACATATAGAAGAAGAATCTCGTTACAAAAATGGGTCCTGTTGACTGAACCTGCGTCAAAGATGTGAAGGTCTGTAAGACTACCAAGCTTGGTGCCTCCCCCAAACGAGAACACCGCAGACCCCATACCTGTCCCTTTCAATGACGTTTGAGGGATGATTGCGGCTTCCCCGCTCTCTCCAGATGAGTATGCGATGAGAATCGCTACTCAAACTGAATCTGCTCTCATCTGTAAAGAGTACTCGTCCCCATTCATTGTCTCTCCAATTCCGGTGTTCCCGGTACCACAGAGAACGCCTTCTCCGATGGGCAGGCGTTAAAGGTACACACCGTACAGGGCGTCGTGCAAACAGACCACCACCGTGCAGTCTTCTGGCCACGTTAAAACGCGATATCAGTCGTCCAGTCGCCTGTGTCGTGTGTCTAGCGATTAATCCCGCTGTCTGCCGCCTGTTTCCTCTGGCCTGTAAGACAATGTACCAGTCATCTGCGGGTGTGGTTCCTCGTGGACGACCACTACTGTACCTCCGGATAGCTGTTCCTGTAGTTTGAAATGGTTTCCACAGTCGTGAAACGATGCTGTGAGCAATTTCGAACTCTGCAGCCACACTTGTCACACTGCGGTCTTCCTCCAACTTCCCAATGATTCGACCTCGGGTAAAAGCATCCAGATGTCGTCTAACAGATTGATTATTCGCCATTTCTCGCTGAGGCAGCAACTCGGTGTAATTTTAACTGCTATACGGCGTGCAATCTCTTTGCCAGAAATACTGATCTTACACCGACAACATGCTTTATACTACTGAGACACTCCCCAATTACGTCTACCTGCATATCTGCGCATGTGCTACCGTACATCACCTTACTTAATCTCCTGATTGGTCTTTCTGTCGGCTCTGCCTCTTCGTTCAGCTGATATGCTAATCTTTCGACTTCGTCCTTAATTTTTTGCACACCAGTGTATATATACATATATATATATATATGTATATAATAAAAATCGCACTTCTTTGAAACCCCACACACAAACATAATAATAATAGTCCCACGTATAATATCTAATGGTGAATTTATTATCAAACAATTCAAAATACAGAAAAAATAAAACTTTTTCTTCTAAAGTTAGTTCTTATAATTATAGTCAGTAGAAAACTTACTTTGCGTATTGCCAGCCAATCTTGAGTATCTCCGCATATAATTACTAACTGCTTATATTTAAGTGGTCACCCCAAATTGTCTTGGCGGTCCACCGGTCGATCGCGATCGACGCAACACCCACTCGGGTGTACAGTATTTAAAGTGAAAAATGAGAATTAACTTCGGGGTACAAGGGTTTTTTTTCTTGTTAATAGAGAACCGTGGTAGCCTAGTGGTCACGGTAACGAACTCTTGGGCACGTGTCACGAGTTTGAGTCCTGATGCGACTGAAGCCACACCATGTAGAGGAGGCCGATACGCGTTAAATTTTAGAGGCTCAATGTCCTCTCATTGGTGAGGTGTGGTAGTTTTGAGAGAGGTGTGCCAGCACGGGTGTCATCCTGGTCACTTGACGAGGGTTCAAAGGTAGGAGGTCCGTGGCCCATAGGCCTCATGTTGTTTTGTAGAGTGACATTAATATAATTATCACTCATTCATTTTGCAATGGGGAAAGCAATATGTATATGTTTTTTTTCTTTCAGGAGGGAGAGCGATACTGGGAGTGAGGAATATATGATCCGAGAAGCACATTTCACGCTCGCTTGCGAGTAGTCGAGTGATGATGGTCCCAAACTCGTGGAAGGTGTTATTTTAGTCGAGATTCGTACGTCAAGTCCCTGCTTCCCATCTATCTCGTGTAGAGGGGCACCTTAATATCGGTCCTGAAAGTACTCATGATGGTGTGGAAGTTTGGAGAATAGGATTATGTCTCTGTTATCGCCTACGTTACTTTGACGAAGTTCAGTTGTGACGTACGATGCCAATGGTTCCTTTCGTTGCTTTAGAGTGGTGCTCCCCAAACTTTTGATCTCCGTCAACGTTTGATTATTTTACCACGGCCCGTTGAGAAGGGGAGAACGTTGATTGTTTGTATTTTAGATTGGTTTGGTTCAATACTTTTAATTTAATTGTATTTAAACACGCTTTCTCAGAATAAAATATAGTTGCACTAAAGAGGATTTTAAAGTTATTTAACTGGAATATAAAGGGATTTCCAAACAAAGTTTCACAAACCCGAGAGAAATACACTGCGGTAAATAAAATAGAAATAATTTCAGGTACCTCTCTTGTGCGGCCCGGTACTATTTGAATCCCAGACCTGGACCAGTCCGCGGTCAAAGAGTTGAAGATCATTGCTTTAACGTTAATAAAATTCAAAAATCAAATCAATTCAACAGTTGCCTAAGGGCACAACAATTGTTATTTTACTGTCGAAAACAATTTGGTAGTATTTGTTGGTCAATGACAGAGTAAAAATATCGGGTAATACACACACCAGGATACAAAAACATTCTGTTGATGCAAAAATGAATCAACAAAATATATTCAATGGACCTGTTTTTCTGCTGTCCTTTTTATGCGATTTTTTAATGCAATCTTTTTTTATGCGGTTTATGAATTTAAACGGCTTTTGTGCCCTCTGTAATGTTTTCTATCAATGTACATACACTGAAAGACGTTCTCTGTTTATTTGTTATAAACAATCTCTCCGCAATGCACTTTCAATTACTTTCTCTCATCGCGCTAGCAGCACGCGCTTGACTGAAGACGAAACTTTTAAAATGATGGTGGCATTATCAATAATTTGATAGATTATGAAAACGAACAAGTATCGGATTCTTTAAAAGTGTATAAAATATATGCTAGGATCCATCTTTCTAACAAATCGGAAAAGCATTTTCTTAAAATAGATATCAATTCCAAAAGGCGTTTACAATCATCAAGTAACGCAAGCGATTTTGAACTAATTTACAGAAAGATGCACGCTTTTGATTACGACGAGTAGTAGAGAATTATGTATATGTGCATTTTGAAAACTTTTCCTATCTTACAAAGAGAAATTAAATGTTTCCATGTGCAGTTTAAATATTTATTTTGTTTGGAAGCACTTTCTCATAAATTTCGTAAATAATTGACTTTTTTTCTAGGTACGATTTCTTTTATGCGGTCATTCTGTAGTATGCCCACGGAGTTGTTTCTATATGTTAGTATTTATATGAAATACACAGCTAACCACCGTAAATGCAACACCAAGAAAGACAAGAGTTATTTTGTAGATAACATGTTGACCAAGCATCTAATGATTAAATTTATAGACTTCTGTGAAGTGTAGTTGCTGCCAGAATCAGTTACCAGAGTAGCCCCCATTGTTGGAGATCACCAATGCCACACGCCTCGGCATTTATTCAAAGTGACTTTGGATGTGTTCTTGGGGTACAGCAGACCAAGCAGCTTCCACACGTTGCCAAAGTTGATCTGGTGTGACAGCTGGGGGTGTAATCTGGGTCAAACTTTGAGCAACCATGGACCAATATTTTTCTATCGGTGAAAGATCCGGAGAACGAGCTGGAGCGGGCCAGGGAAGCAATTCAATCTGGTGATTGACAAAGAATCTTCGGACAACGCGTGTCACGTGTGGTCATTGTATACGTGACTCATCAGTAAAAACAACTTCATTCCATTCTGCCGCCCACATCCTTCTTTCATCGCACCATTGGCGGTGGAGACGTCTGTGGCTCTGCGTCAAGGGTAGACTAAGCAATGGACGTCATGCGGCCACTCTGCTATAAACGGCGTCGAATGGTACGGGCAGACACTGAATGTTGCTATACAGACTCAATTTGCTGTTATATGGTTCGCGATATGTCCATAACTGCCATGCACATAATTGGCCTGTCCTTACGTGAAGCAGTGAACTGAGGTGGATGCTATCGACCACGTCGGTACGTCGTACCATCTTGCATCCAACGATCACATATCCGCATTATAGTTGTTTGATTTCGTCCAACATGTCTACCGATTTCCCTGAAAGATAATCCACAATCTCGGTAGGCCCTTATCCTTCCTCTGTCGAACTCGGATGCTTGATCAAAAGCTGATCGCTGTTTTCTACGAGACATAAATAATCGTTTTTTGAAAAAACCACAAAATGAACCGAAGAACAAGATGCCGAACTTGAAATCGTTGAAATCTCCAAGCCACAGGTGCGCGTGATATGTGTCTACGCTGAAATTCTAATCATTTGCATATCTCACCTTCGCTAATGCATGTTTTAAATTTCATGTTATTTGCATGCTTCCTTCAGGGTGTTGCATTTACGGTGGCCAGCCAGTGAATATTTTCAACTATTTTTTCTGTGGTCCTTATCTACTGGACAAAATCCTTTATCAAGTTTGATGTTTTATGAATTACAAATGGTTTGATTAAACATTCATATTTGTCATATGAGGGAACAGAAGGTAGTTTTTAATAAATTTGACTTTTTAAGAAAATTTTTTAAAATAAAAGGCTAAAAACTCAATGCTAAAAAGGTTTTTTTTAATAAAATTAACCCTCTGAGTGGATGACCCACTAATTGAATTTCACTTCGAAAAAGCGGTCTACTTTTTTAAAGCTAGTGGTAGCGAAAATGTTTCAGATGAATTTCGCGAACTGCTTCGAAAGCGCACCACAGTTTTATGCCCCCCCCCTTAAAACTGCGGGAGGTCCTCAAATGGTTTTGCCGGGGATGATTTTATTTCTTTTTGGTTTCTGTGTTGTTCGAAAGGGGAGGTTTCTCATTTACAGCTGTGGCCTAGGGCGAGGATTGTGAAATGGACATTTTCTCCACTTCACGGCCAACAGAAACTTCTCCCAATTTATTGCAAATATATATTTCATATATTTGGAAAACTTGCTCAGTTTCTGATCTAAAAACCAATTAGGTTTTAAGAAATTTTAATTTTCTGAATTTTGATTTTGAATTCGGTTTCATTTTAAAGTATTTTTGAATTCTCCTAGATTGAATTAATTAAAAATATTTTTTTTAACACAATCCATTATTTCGTGTGAAATGTCTATTAACCGCAATTTTAATTTCTAAAATCCTTTCCGTTTGCTTATGTTTTTAAGTTTTTGAGTTTTCTCACATTTACTTAATTAAGATTGATTTAAAGACCAATTTATTTTTTGACACATAGTTTATATAATTTAAAAGCTTTTTACTTTGTTTTCATTATTTTTTTCCCCTTTTAATAATGCCATGACCAAAATGTACGCAGGCTACTGTGATAAATAATACTTGAAAGGGATGGAATATGACTGAAAATGGTAAATCTGAAATCCAGCTTTCAGGTGATATTACAATTAGACTGCAGAATGCAGATGTTGCAGAATGAACTAAATATTTCCCTGACGTACCACAAACTACATTATAATAAACATATTGTAGTACTACATTACAGCATTTTAAAGTCATGCAACAAAAACTTAAACTTGCTTACCTGCCACGATCGGGAACTGAGGAAAAAAAATATTATTTTACAATCTTGGTGATTTCTGGATTACGTTTGTATCACTACTATTTTCTGTATAAATATTTTGCATTTAAAACTCTTGAGAATGTATAAGGTTCTGATAAAACGGAATAATTGATCAAATTAACAATTATTATCAATATTATGTCGAAGAAAATTTTGAATTAGAAAAGATATTTTCAGTCATATTTATTTCATGTAGAATTTACATATTAAAAAATTAAAGCTTTACAGGCATTGGAATTTTTTTTTATGCCTTTACAAATTTTAAATGTGTTTTTCTCAGATTTTTAATTTTGAAGATGAGAGTGTATTCTAATCCCTTAGCCCTTTTCCTGTTCAAGATAGAGTTGTGAAATATCTTGTAAATATTCCCTAACATATTTTCTAGTAATTTGCTTCTAAAATCTAAGTATTTCTTTTCCTTAATTTTTTATACAAATATTTTATCCAAGTTTTTTATGTTTCACGACTAAATCGTAAATATAAGAAACAACAGTCAAATATCACGTGTGCAGACGGCGCTCGCTGATATTTGAGTGAGAAAATTACAGCAGCATAAAATGCAACCTCGTTTGAATTATATCTAATGTGCATATTTTTGAACTGCTTAGCGTACACGAATTAACTCAGGTGCACACGTCAAGGGTTTATATTGCATTCTAAGTCAACACGGTGGCTACTGACGAGCGACTACGTAATTTTGAACCGCGGTTAAGTGACGAGGACGATACCTGAGCTGATATATATATATATATATATATATATATAACTCTCCCTACCAAACTTCCACATCTCACCAACGTGAGGACTTTTGACCTCGACGTGTTTAACGTGCATCAGCTCCTCTTCAACTCTAAACTTTTGTGGTACCAGGGCTTGAACACTGGACACGAATTCATAACCATGACCATCAGGCTACCGTGGCCGCAAAAGAAAATAGCAAGTTTGAAAGAAATGTAATGGAGAAGTATATTTGAAGAAATAACTTCAAAACTTAACGAAAAACCAAAATAACAAAATTTATTTTAGGAATAATAGGGAATATAACTTCATTCACCTAAAACCACTTTATGTAGTGTATTTTGAAAGTGAACGTTTCCCCTTTTAGAGAAACTTATTATAATTATGTCAAATTCCTTTCATTTTGCTCTAAGGGGATCCCCGAAACAATGTAATTTTTTTGATACACAAAATTACTTATGGTTGAATCTAATACAATTCCCTACAAAATGAATGAAAAGCCTTTTTTATCATATAAATTGTGTTTGAATAGGAGATGGTTAGTTAATAAGAACATTTAAAACGTGTCGGCAATCTATGGACCTGTGGCACGTGGTACAATTCTTAGTGGCACTCAGCACTACTCTACAAATTTGTCAATTCTTAAAAAGGATGGAAGTTGATAATAGACCTTATTTGACAAACATCTTCTGAGTTTTGGACATTTATGGAACTACAAAATAATCTGAAAGATAATTCTAAGGATAAATTTATAGCTATTTTGTAAATAAGTGAATGTTATTTTGCTAGGGGATTTAATTGTTGAAAAAAGAAAATTGCATGTACTCTGATTTCCACTTATGATTCGGCATATCAAAGTAAAAAAATCTTTCCTAATATGAAAAATATTTCGACTCCGCAAAGAAGGGAACCAGGACATGCTCGAAAGAGTAAAATGCCAAAATTAAGACCCTTTGTTTATGAGACATATATCATTTAAAATTTCCAATAGAGCTTAGATTTTTTTATGTCTATAATAAAGATAATTTAATTATTCTGTAGAACTACAAAAATAACTTTTTACTCCAAAAGTTTTTTTTTACTACTTAATTTAAGTAATACATAATTTTTGAGAACTCGTAATATATACTTATGTTTAGGTACCATTTTTTAAAAAAGTATCCTTTTTTTATGCAAAATATTTTTTACACATATATAAAACAATACATAAAATACAGTGAAATTCTTTTTAGTAAAATTTTAGTATAGTTTCTTTAAAAAATTATGAAACTTTGAAATTTGAAATTTTTTTATTTTTCTGCTTTTTTATGCATAAAACAATTTTTAAAAAATTAGGCACTATTTTAATAGAAAAAAAATTAGGTTCACTATATGCATAGGCATCTTGTATAGAAGTATAAAAAATCAGGAATCATACAGTGCAATAGTTTTTTTTAAAAATGTACCTAAATGCAAAAAAATATGCTTTTGAGAAAAAGTGAAAAAACTAAAAAAAACAATATTTTCACATATTATACACTTAATTAGTATTTCCTTGCCTATTTTTATATGACTAATAATAATCCTTAACCATTTTCTAGAGTTACAAAAGTAATTTTAAATTCATATGTCTTTTTTCCCTTTGTTTTAGTTAACATGAACATAATTTTCGAGATCTTGTAATACATATTTTCCTGTATAGGTACCATTTCTTACAAAAATATTCTTCGAATATACAAAAAAAAATTTACAAATATATATAAAGTAACATATTAAACATAATGAATCTGTTTTTTAACTAATTAATTGCATAATTTCTTTAAAATAATAATAAAACCTTAAAATTAGGAAAATCTTAATTTTCTTTTTTTTACATATAAAATCAATTTTCAAAAAATTAGACACATACTAAAAGATATTTTGTTCACTGTATGCACATGTATCCTGTTTAGATATATAAAAGGTTTCAAACAATATGCTACAATAGTTTTTTAAAGTGTACCTAAATTTAAAAATATTAAACATTCGAGAAAAAATATAATAAAACTTAACAAAAAAATTTATCCTTACATTATAGATTTGATTAATATTTCCCTGCTTGGTATTCATTTTCTTCATCTAAATTCTGTTTATCCATTTTCCTTTTTAAAGACCTTCTTTTATTTCTGGCTTCCAATGACACTTTATTTACTATACGTTCAGCCTCAAAAATTCGTTTGTTATCAATTATAAGTAAGGCACGTTCCGTGTTGTATCCTGGTTTAATGCCCAGAGCTTCAAAGACTTTTATCCTACTTACATATCCATCGTTAAAACAAATTACAGCATCCATAACTCCAAATTTCAAAGTTTCAATGCCAACAAAAACTGTTTTAGGAATTCGCTCCCAAATACATTTGTTAAAACTTTCATTGAGATTTTGTGTTCTTCCATGAAGGCACTTTTTCAATAAGCCCTTCTCTGTGAGATCCCGAAACACTTTTTTCATTTTCAATAAAATTGACTCGGGTAAAGAATGCTTGTGAATATAAAATTCCCCCGTAACAATGCTACGGTTATAACCGCACCAGCTATCCTCATCAGGAGGACACAAAGCGTGTTGAGGATTATCCTCAGTACTTAGTTTATGAAAATAAATAGCCCATATGGCTCTTTTCATGTCCTCCACAGATGACAAATTTTTACGGATTGCTAGCCCATAATAATGTTGGATTGAGTCCACTTCTTTAAGCGTTAGCCGTCCACGTCCCGAAATATTTTTCCCATCTGATAGCTTAATGCCTTTGCTCATTTTTAGAATGTTTCTCACCCTTGTGCCCATACGCTTTTGCACATGGCCATCTCATTCTAATTTTTCAACTTCTGTGTCGCCATATACTTTTGCTTCTTTTATAGTAAGAAATCCTTTTGAGTCCCCATCACCAAGATACTGCGTATAACATGCTTTTCGTGATGTTTCAGATCGCTGAAATATACTTAATACCCCCGACATTCCATTCCCCCACTGAATCCTTCGTAATTTTTAGCACAATTTTCACATGGTTTTTTTACCTTTACATGAAGAACAATATTTTGTGAGAGCTTCAAAGTCGATAACCTTTCCGTTCTCAACAGACGTAGCACATACAACTCCGTTCAATGAAGAATAGCCTCTTTTATGCCATGTGCCATCCACAGCCACAGCTATATTTGAATTATTATCATTCGCTATGACTGCTTTGTGAACAGCTGCATTCATCGAGTCTTCACTAATTGTTTTTAAAACATTTAAAAACAAAGAATTATGGCGTTCAAACTTTGCAGGTGGTGGAGGCAAATTCATGAGCCCACAGAATATTCGAGCAGCAGCTCCACCTTTTCCAATAGCTCTCATTCCATATGTCAATCTTAGGTTAACATCATAACATTTATTTGATATTTTTGATGACATTGTACTCGTCGATTCTTCACAGTTGTGACAAATTATTTCCAAACTCACAGCTAAACTTCTACGACTTTTTAAATCTTCTCTCAGCTCAATTTTCTCTGAAGAACAGCAATATTTACAACATAGGAGATTTTTCATAAGGGAAGATAATAAATCCAGTTCAACGATTATATTTACATTTTGAGAATCTTGTTCTTTTAGTAAATCCGGTATTTTAATTTTTCTCCTAGAAGCACTTTCCACGGAATTCAAAAGCAATTCTTCAGTCGATTTAGACTTTTTATGTTGATTGTTACTATACTTCCTTCTGCCAAATTTTTTTTATTCTTGGCATAATTACTCGTTTAAAAAAGTTAAGATACTTTTAAAATCTTATGAATATTAATAATTATAAGTAAAAAATAAATATTTCTTACGAAAATTAATGTAAAATTAAGTAGTTGTATGCCACAAGAAACTTCGGAATAGACGAACTCGGTTCACAACATTGCCATAAACCGAAATTTAAAGTAAGAAATTTTGTCACACAGCTTGGAACAATAGCTCACGCACAAGCGTGGCTAAAAAGTAGCGGGGTTAACATTCAAACGAAAAAAACAAAAGTTAATATAGATAAAACACAGAGGGAACTACATATTTAAAGTTCAAAGGGGCGTGTCAAAAGGGGCGTGGTCATTTATTTACATTTTTATTTTTCATATTTTAGGGCTATTTTATCAACAAACATATAAGTATTATACATTTTTAGATTCAGAAAAATAAGCACTATTTTTTAGAACTAAAATTGAAAAATCGATTATTTGGAAGTATATGATGTCCCTGTTCCTTAACAACTGAATGCTCAGAATCGTGTCACGCATTATACCACTGGTTTTGCGATATGAAAGAAGAGTGGTGAAAGAGATAATTCGCATTACAGTTTTTATTTAACTGTTATGAAGGGAATAATTTATATTTCACTTTGTCTATTTCTTATTTAAATAAATATGTTGGAAACATACATTTTTAATTTTGTTTATCTTTGTTGAAGAAATAGTAACATTTTATATTGTTTATTTTTATGTTAATAAATGTATTTTATTGATCCATAATTAATATAAAATAAAACTGTAAATCTAAATTATTTACCTCTCTTCTTTAAATCTGCAAATAGTAACGTAAGAATCGAAGGATTTAAAAATTTCCTACTATGTGGCACGCTGAATGATACTGACAGATTAGTTTGGCACGTCTTAGCTACACAGTTGCCGCCCCTGATTTAAAATGTTGGGTAAGAAAACCATTATATTTTTAAAATTTTATAAATATACAAAAGGAGAGTATTTTGGCAATACATGTTTTAAAAGGAGTAAAGTTTACGAGAACGAAATATAAAATTGCGTTAAAATTATTGGTACTTTATCTCAACCGTACTTCTTATATATATATATATATATATATATATATATATATATAAGAAGTACGGTCGATAGAGCACCGTAGTTACTGCCAACTCGTGACAACGAATTGGAAATTAAGTTCACAATTCATTGTTATTAAAATATATAAAATTTTACATGACTTATTTTTGTATTTGTTATTTTTATATTCCTTACTGAGAAAGCAACAAATGGGAGTTCATTACCTGCCAAAACCGTAGAGGCCTGGTTGTTTACTGCACAAGCTCCTACCTTATGCTTACTCTGCCCTACTAAGTAAAAATGCCGTCTTCTGCTCGTCAAGATCATGGAATTGCAGATATTGTTTTTTTTTCCATATATTTTAAATATTAGTTTTCTAACTTGTACATCAGCCATTTAATAGTCTACACTCCTGCAAAGAAGTCTGAATTCAAAACTATAAAAACTTATTATTCCCAACAATTTCATTTATACCTTTATTTTTTATAATCTATGAATGCGTTAAACTATTAATTTGTTATCGCGACTATTTAATATTAAATGCGAAAAAAAACGAATAAGTTTCAAACTGAAACTTAAATTGAATTTTTCAAAAAATTGTCATCGATATTCTCATAACTTTTACATATTGTCATTTTAGCACATCACACATCTATCTCCTATGCAAAAATTTATTATAAGTTCATCAAATGTTTCAGCATATTATTACTGATAACATGCAGTTTTCAACCACATTGTGAGGCTGCGGTAGACTAATGGTCAAAGTAACGGACTCGTAACTGGCGCGTCATGAGTTCGACCCCAGCACCACTGAAGATCCGCCGTGTAAGGGAGCGATGCTCAAGCGTCATCCTCGTCACTTGACCATGGTTTGAAATCACGAGGTCCGTCGCCAAGTGAGTGAATATTAACGTGGCACTGATCAGCTACACGAGGGCATTTAGTGATGGACCTCGTAATTTGGAAGCATGGTCAAATGAAGAGGGAGACACCTGAGCTGGCACCCCTCTTTCCTAACTACCACACCACACCAACGAGAGGACATTTCAGCTCTCGATAGATTTAACATGCATCGCTGCCCTACACGGCGGGTATTTTGTGGCACTGGGTTCGAACTCGAGACATGTCAACCATGATTCGATACCTTGACCACCTGGTACCCCGGCCACAGGTCCGTCGCCAAAAGCCCTCAAGTAGTTGAGTAGAGAAGAGAGAGAGTGCGACTTTAATATCCCCTCACTTAATTAAATTATATGAAATTTAAGGAATACTTGAAAAAATATTAAAATCGAATATATATTAAAAAATTAATCTAATGATAATTTTAAATATCCAAAGAATTATTAGCATTTATGGTAAATATATGTTTTTCAACGGAGTATGTGAGACACGTATAAATATCTTTTTCGAAATTCCAATACAGAATTTCAGTGGAGCTAATACAAAATTCCTAGTTTTGCATGGTTAAGATTATAAAAATGTCCAAAATTTAATAACCTTTTCTTCAGTCAATCACTAATGGAACATGAATGATGAGGGATTATGCATAAATATATATTTTTTAACTTGAATTTAAAAAGGATCTTTATATTTATTTATATGCGCAAATGTTAACTGTAAATTTGTCCAGATGCTTTTAAATACTCTTTATTTGAAGATTCAAGTTCAAAAATATAAGCTTGTATGAAATTAATGTTCAGACATTCAAAATTCAAATATAATTTGTTATCTGAACAATACAAAACAAGGGATTCTATGTAAGATGCCCTGAATACCTGGCTTTAAAATTATGAAAAACTAAAAGATTTAAATAGGGTTTTTTTAACAATGCATAAAAATTTTTTGCAAATAATGTAATACAGAAGCTTAAAAATTATTCATGTTTAGAAGTGTCCGAAATTTTAAAAGATTTTAAATTTTGAACCTTTTTTTTTTATTTTTTGACACATAACAAAATAATCATTTTTAAAAAAAATCCCTGAAAGTATTTATTAAAATAAGAAAAATGAAACAGTAAATTATCCTCAATGTTTTAATATATAATTTGAATTTAAATACTACAGATATTTTTTAAAAACTTAGGCATACATTATAAAAAAGCTTAATTCCATTTGAGAATTTTAAGGTAAAGAAAAAAATGAGAATTCTCAACTCGTTGACTTGCAATTATTTCCGTACACTTTAGGGTTTAAAGAAATTCTTCCCAGTTTTTTACGATTGCTACACGGGAAGAACCGGTCTCCCCGTGAGCCATAAAACTTCCCCTCAATGCCCATTGTGTCTCCCCGACCGTCTCTAATTATCTTTCAAGATACTAAACCTTTAAAGGGGGGGAAAAGAATTCGGAAAAACACGACTTTACCGTTTTTGAACACATTACTTGAGGAGGAAAAAATCAGTTTGGTTCATTTTTGGTGAGTCCCCGGCCTTACGAAAAATTCAGTGTGGTCCATTTTCGAAGCCTCTCTAGTAGGGCAGAAAAATCCGTGCTGTCCGGTTGGAGGGTTAAGGAAACAATACGTATACTATTTCAAAGTGTTACAGAAACTCATACCAACTGCATTGTTTATCAAGTCCTTACGGCATGTTTGATAATCACTCGAGATACACTGTTACTTTGTGACATACAGATTGCGAAACATTTCCATGTACTCTACAGAATGATTTTGATCGTGGTCGCATTGTCAAAATGCATGAAGCCGAGCTGGTCATACCGATAAATATGCCACCATCTAAATCATTTGTAGACAGCTGTTCAATGTTGAAAGCAGCAGTAATTTCTTCAGGAACTCATCAACGTAATAAGCTCTGGAAGGCCAAGGACCATCAATAAGAGGCCAGCTCAGATGCTTGAGTGACAGGCCCGAAATGCCTTTACGACATAATTGGCAGTAATCCACTTTTAACATTGCCCACAGTACTTTCCATCATCTCATGAAATTTTGCTGCGAGAGATGCTCATAGCTTGAAATACTTAGTCTTTAATTCTGCAACATCAGCAGATTTTGCTATAATGAAAATATAGCTCAGGGGTACTCGACCTTTTTTTCTCGTGGGCCACATACATACGTTAGCTTTTTCACGCGGGCCACTACATTATGATTAATGGAGGGGGGGAGAGAAATCCTTTAACAGGACGTGTATTTAAAAATTATAGTTAAGCATTTTATATAATGTTTATATTCAAGAAAATGATATGAGAAATGAAATTTGAAGAAAATTTAGAACATTTTAAAATACTATTCCTTCCGTAATTATTAATTTTTTTACCTGAAATTTTTTTGTAATATATTTATGGATGTTATAAACATCTTTAGGAATCAATTTTACAATAACTTAATTCGTCTTTGAGAAAAAAATAAAATGTTGATATGTATGCTAAAAATCAACGAAAAAGCCAATATGTCTCATATTTTAATTTTTTTGAAAAAAATATTCAGTTTACAGCAAAATAGATCCCTAACTTTGTTACATGATTTATATGTAATACACAGATGGGAGTAATTGGTAAATAGTTGTGGAAAAGAGTAACATTTTGAATGCACTGATGTTTCGAAAAACACAAACTGAGAAAAACCACTTTAAAGTTTATATAATTCTGAAAAAAAATTATAATAAGCTTAAATAAACTTAAAATACCACTTTAAGATATTAGTTATATATTTTTCTTTAAAATAATTGCATTCTCGTATTTTTTCAACCCATACATTTTTATAAAAGATAAATTTTAAGAAGGTATTAATTGCACAAGAAAATTCAAGAAAAATGTTAAAAATAAATTTTTTTCTGTAACTACAAAAAGTTTAGTTTTTTTAAACATAATATTGAAGTATCACATTTGTATGAAAAATATATCAGGAATAAGAACTGAAATTATAAAATTATTAATATATATATATATATATACACTCTGTCGCAAAATAATATATGCACCCAGACGAAATTGAGCTACATTCACAAAATTTGGTATGCATGTAGTGTATATGAAAATAAACAAATGATTAAAAATTCAGAACAAAATATCATTTTATTAAGCGGTTACAGCTTGCAAAAGGTTAAAAATCAGTAAGTAGTAAAGCCACCTCTGGCAGCTATACAAGCCGAAATTCGGCGTGGCATCGATTCAATTAGATCACTTATGACCCCCTGTGGAAGATCCTGCCATAGTCTTTGCATCTGCGCAGTTAATTCTCCTGTATCTCGGGACGGCTGCAGTTGCCTTCCCAGCGCGTCCAGACATGCTCTATTGGCGAAAGATCTGATGACCTGGCAGGCCATGGTAGGACGTCATATCCTTGAAGACATTGTTGGGAGAGTCGCGCAGTATGTGGACGAGCATTATCCTGTTGATAAATGGCACCTGGGTGACTTGATAGCATGGGTAGCACAATCGGCGTTAAAATATCGTCCACGTATCTGCGAGCTGTCAAAGTGCCTTGAAGGACCACTAAAGATGATCGTGTGTCCCAAGAAATTGCTCCCCACACTGTCACACCTTGTGAAATTGCTGTATGCCGCTCGACAATAAATGCCGGATCGGACCGCTGGCCGGTGCGCCTCCAGACACGTGTGCGGTGGTCATCATCACTGAGACTGAATCGGGATTCATCACTGAAGATGACACGTCTCCAGTCTGTCACACTCCAAGTTGCCCGAGGTCGGCAAAAATCCAGTCGACACTGCCTATGATGTGGGGTCAGTGGTAAGCGTCTTAGCGGACGTCGGCTCCTCAAGCCAACTTCGGTCAGTCGTCTCCTTATGGTTTCTCTTGATGGCACTGGATGTCTGGAAGGAGGTAAGTGGCGTTGAATCGATGCTAGCGACGTTGTTGGTGCCGAAGTGGCCACTCTTCTGATTGCACGATCCTCGCGATCATTTGTGTTCCTGGGACGTCCTGACCCTCTGCGACGGTACACTCTACCTTCTGTGATCCACTGTTGCCAACACCGAGCAACTACCATATCGCTCCGACCGAGGTGGCGGCCGATACGTCTATTCGACCAACCTGCTTCTCTGAGGCCTATTATACGGCCCCTATCAAAGTCCGTCAGCTGCTCGTACTGCCGCCGGTTACGTCTTAGAGGCATCCTAAAGTCATCAGATTCGTTTGGATAGCCGTACGGCGCTCGTACTCATGCTTTTAAACTCTCCCAGTTGCGCAACTAATATGCGCGTAGCACACTAGCCTTGTCTCATTGGCTTCGAAATTTTAATCATTTGCATATCTCTTACCAGACTACATTCTTGCCGAGTTTCGTGATTGTAGCTTGATTTCTTCTGGGTGCATATATTTTTTTGCGACAGAGTGTATATATAAAGTGCCTTAATTCAAAACTTTTACATTCACACATTTCACAAAGAAAAATCACAATTTATTGCCTCGGAAATATTCTGCTTTATATATTACACATTCTTTTTAATAGTTTTTATGTCTCTTTATAAATAAAATAGATTTTTTAATCATAACGCGTTTTTTAGCTTTTTTTTCGTAAAAAAGGTGCGTGGCTGAATTGCCTAATTTGTTTTCGAATGAAGTTTTATTCAATTTCTAACTTTCCGACATGCACAAGTGATATATCAATTGAAAGATAATAATGCAAAGAATAAGATTAAATAAATAAAAAAAAACGATAGGTTTGTCATTTCTGTGGTACCAAGTCCTCTTAAGACAAAGATAACAATGGAAATTAAAAGTGTGGAAAATTTATCAAAATATTATATAACTTATATTTCGCTTTTTTTAATAATTATTTTTTATATTTTTTTTAATTGTGTCACTGAATTTTTCTAAATTGGAAGCTTTTAAGAACCACTCCTTCACAATTTCTGCATCAGTAAACGGTTTCATATGATTATCAATAATATAACAAATTTTATAAGGTGCCTTTGTTACCATTTGACATTGCCACTGGCAAAACACTTTTTTGCTGCTGTAAAAATTATTCAAGAAATCCCATCTATCCCCTTTGGGAAAGCGATCTTCAAAGAAAAGCATCCTTGAACGCGATTCCTTTTCATTGGTATTTCTTAAATACAACATTTTCGTGGCAAATGAAACAATTACTAATCCACGCTTGTTTATTACTACAGAATAGTCAACATCTTGAAACAACCTAGTTTTGTCGAATAGTTTTCTCTTGCAAGATACGAAATTTAAAAAAATTAGCTCCACTCATAAAATGTGGTCGCTACTCTACTGTTGTCTATTATCAATAACCAGAAAAAAAATCATTTCGCACCCATATGGCATCGACAGCAAAAATCAAAAAAATTTTGATTTATTTGATTTCTTTACAAATATTCCCCCAATTTTTATAAATGAGTGAATTAATCAGGGCCATGACCGGGCCTCTTCAAAAGGTCCAGTGGACCGCAGGTTGAGTATAGCCGGTCCTCATGGATGGCTGTGGACTGTTATCTTCAACAGGGGTCGGTCCCATGTTGCACTCGGTACAATTCTCAGTCTCCCTCTGCAGTACTCTACAAAATGTTTCAGTTTTTGAGTGGATGGAAGCTGATAAATTTGTAAAGAAACTTAATGGACGAACATCTTGAGAATTATGGGCAATTACGGAACTAAGAAAAATCTGAAAGATAACTCTAAAGATAAATTTACAGTTATTTTGTACATTAACTGATGCAAAAAGTTAATACATAATAAAACTATAAATCTATTATTGACCTATAGTCTCTAGCTCTGCCTGCAGTATCGTGGGAATCGAATTGTTTCAAAAATGTCCTACTGTGTGACGCGGTGAATCCTATGGGTTTGACAGGCCGCAGCTAAAAGATCTCCGACCCCTGATCTCCAGCGACGAGTATTGCTCAGTCTTAGGGCAGAGAGCCAACTGATCAGTGTGGATAGAGGAGGGAGTGGTACCAATTAACCTTTCTTTAACAAGGATATACTACCATTACCTCTAGAGCAGTGGTACTCAAGCTTTCACTACTGGGGACCCAATTTTCAATCATAATTTTTATCGCCCCCCCCAAATAATAATGTATTGAATACAACAATATTGCACTTTGGCGCTAAAACAGTAATACGATCATAATTATAAACCGTACACATTAAGAAGATGAGTATTAAATTTTGTATGTGTTACTTTTAAGTAATATGTATTTTTATTTTTTTTTTTTAACTTTTTAGTTCGATTCACTATAAAAGCGTGTTCTTTAATTTGTTTTTAAACTATAATTTATTTTATAATTATTTTTACTATACAAGATAAAAATCACAAAATTTCAGTGAATAATTTAATTAAGAGAAAATATACTTACCTATTTTCAAGGACTTTTCAAATTTTCTTTGATAATTTAAAAAAACATTCCAATAAAACTAAAGAAGATTTTCCAAGTGTGCGTGACCTTAATAAAGGACATAAATCACAGACACTTTTCGCTAACAATACAGGAACGTTATTTTCCGGCAAAACTGTCACATTTTGTTCACGCTATTGTAGTTTTGATGTCGTTTGATGATGTACAAATAGCATTTTGAACTTTTTCTTCCTTGTGTCTTTTTGACAAGGCGAAGTGCTAAATTTGTGGCTTCATAGTTTTCTTCACAGAGTTCTTTATTCAAAATTTGAACATTTCAATTCGACTCAAACGTTTCATGTCTATCGATTTTCTCATATTTACTTTCGCTACCATGTTTCTTTACATTATTTCATCAGGTTCTTCAATCGCTTGAACACTTTCAACTTCCTTCAATAGAGTTCACAGATGCCCATTTTTTTATATTCTGCTAATTTACATTTATAAACCATAATAAGTCGTACAACACAGCAATGAAAACCACAAACTTGTTCATAGGGAAAAGTGTAGCATCTTCATAGAAAATATTTTTGAACAAAAGTGGTCACGCAGGGAATTCGATTAAAACAAATACCTTGATTGTAAAAAAAAACGTTTGCCACTCTCAAAAAAGAGGCATATATGTGACTAATTCATTTTGGTTCCCATTAAGACTGTGTAATAGGAGGATAATGTCAAGGTCACTATTAACGAATAAACAATTTTCCCAGAATTAACGATTTTGTGAGTCTGGGGTGATTGCGCCTCATGCGACCGCTCCCATGTTAAAAGTGTATAAAAAGATATTTATACCAATTAAAAAAATAATTGTGTAAAACGTTATTCATTATTCATTATATGTTTCAAAATAGTCATAAAAACAGATCTTGGCCAAGTAATCCTTCAAAGTGCTCAATATGCGTATCCATATATCATAAAACTCATTCACATGGAAAAAAGCAACAAAAAAATTTTATTTACAACTTTCCTAAAAGAAAAAGAGACGAACGAAGTGAAACATACCAGTAAAATTGAAGGTCAAATATATGATAGTTAAAAGTAGTATTTTAGGGGTTAAAAGAAACGTAATAATAGAATCTTTCATCGTGAGATTGCAGCAAAGCAAACAAAATGACTTTTTTTTGTTTGGTTGTAGGATCAAATATAGCTAATGAGCGTTTGAAGTGAAATGTTTTATTTTTGATGATCACCAGATGATATATATAAATTATATCAGTGTAAATGTGTATTTGTATTATGTCAGAAAGCATTTTGTTTTACATCATTCCAAAATTTTTTTAAATCTGTTATTTTCAATATGTTCGCGCCCTCCTCGCAGGGTTATCGTGCCCCTCCGGGGGGCGCGCCCCACAGTTTGAGAAACGCTGTTCTAGAGTGCTAATGTGAAGAACTTTCTCTTAAGACAACAGTTGAATTCAGTCATCTTGCATACAAACTCTCAGCTTGATGACATGGAGGGGCTCATTGCCTTACGCTTCACAGCATGTCATCTTGAAATCCTTTTTTAACAAGAAAATGTGAGGTCTCATACGACTGTCATATGTCTGAATGAGTCCATGCTGTTTCAACTGAAACACATCAAGTATGTTTTCTTCCTACAATGATAGTGTTCCAGTGGGAAAAATATTTTACAGGGTCAGTACTCTTTCCAGCATTAACTTTTTGACGGGCTCATCGTGTTTTCTACTAAAAACTCCTCTTGGGTTCTTTGGGGCCAAAAAAGGAAAATTCTTTGCAACCAAATCCAGAAGCGAAACGTGAATATGCAAATTATAAACCTTTTAAATAGCAGAAGTTTAATGTAAGCGTGGGACCTATTGGGAAGTGATTATGCTAGTCTGGTTTAAGCGCGTGAATTGAAGGAAGAGATGAAAGCCGTCATAGAGTGTGAAGCTATCCATGACAGAACGATCAAATCAAGGTGGATTCAATTCCACGCGAGATATACAACAGATATTTAGGATCCGATAGGATTGCGGTTAAACAAGAGATTAAGGTAGGATAAGAGGCCGCGGTAACCGAGTGGTATAGGTATCGGACCGTGGCTTGCTTTGTCACGGGTTCGAGCCCAGTACCACTAAAGACCCGCCGTGTAGGACAGCGATGCACGTTAAATCTGTCGAGAGCTGAAACGTCCTCCCGTTGGTGTGGTGTGGTAGTTAGGAGAGGTGGTGCCAGCTCAGGTGTCGTCCACGTCACTTGACCATGGTTCAGAATTACGTGGTCCGTCGCCAAAAGCCCTCGTGTAGCTGAACAGTGCGACGTTAATATTCAATCAATCAATCAATCAAGGTAGGATAAATCTGTTATCTATTAGGACTGAGTATAAGTTCAGATTAGAAATAGGCGGGAATACATTGATCCAAGTCGCGTTTATTTGGTAATACGTATTGTGTGTTTTCTCACCTGAGATCCACTAAGTTATAAATATTATCATTGTTAGTGTTTAAGTTAAGATCTTAATAAAGACATCTTAAGTTCATGACAATGCCTGGTTATTCATATACTCCAACACCTCTTGGTCACAAAGATAACTTAGGAGTAAGGTATCACCCACGGATGAATATCTCACAACTTGACTAACGAGATTATGGCTCCCATAGAAAGTGTGAGATTGGTTGGAGGATTTATCTCTATGGTGACAAATTATATGGCCAAGGTGTCTTCCAAAAGTCTCTGGAATCGATCCTGTGAGCGACTTACCCCTGAAGTTGCTCCTCCACCTATGAGTTTGGGAGAAACTTCCAGTTTAACCAATAATTACTTTACTTAACCACAACAGTCAACAACAGATTAACCTTTTAAGTGAATGTCCTAGGAGTGATAGGGAGACAGCAATAAACCTTAAGTGAACAAGCGCAACTAACCAATTTAATTTACCCTAATATATCGTTAACTAAAAATCACCAATCCACTAATTTAATACAGTGGCAAACACTATTATTGAACTTAAGCTGCGAAAGTAAACTTTATTTTATCTCACCTTCGTGGTGACTGTAACAGTGTTTCTCAGTTCCTTCTTCATAAAGGGTGTTTTTTTAGAGGTATAGAACTTTAAATTGCAATAAAACAACGATGTATTATTCGATTGACATGAATTTTTTTTATTCGACAGATACTCTTGTGGCATTACGTTTTAAATATGATTTCTGGCATAGGACTGCCACTGCTGGCTCGGATGTAGTCCAGTCCGGACGTCCAATCTTCGATGACTTTTTCCAACATTTGTGGCCGTACATCGGCAATAACGCGGCGAATGTTGTCTTCCAAATGGTCACGCGTTTGTGGCTTATCCGCATAGACCAATGACTTTACATAGCCCCACAGAAAATAGTCTAGCGGTGTTAAATCACAAGATCTTGGAGGCCAATTCACAGGTCCAAAACGTGAAATTAGGCGGTCACCAAACGTGTCTTTCAATAAATCGATTGTAGCACGAGCTGTGGGACATGTGGCGCCGTCTTGTTGGAACTACAGCTCCTGGACATCATGATTGTTCATTTCAGGAATAAAAAAGTTAGTAATCATGGCTCTATACCGATCACGATTGACTGTAATGTTGTGGCCTTCATCCTTTTTGAAGAAGGATTCCACCAGCCCATAAAGCACACCAAACAGTTTTTCTGAATGTAACGGTGTTTCGACATACACTTGTGGATTAGCTTCACTCCATTACGGCAGTTTTATTTGTTGACGTAGCCATTCAACCAGAAGTGCGCTTCATCGCTAAACAAAATTCGCTTATGAAAATCGGGAACAACAGCAATCTCGTTTTGGGCCCATTCGACGAATCTACGCCTTGCTTGATGATCGTTTTGATGAATTGTCAAACCAAATTGAGAATAAATCACTTGAGAGCTGTTAAATCGGTCGCCATCTTAGAAAGTAATGTCAACTTAAAATTCTATACCTGGAAAAAAAACACTCCTTACAATAACAACACTCTGACTTTATATATTAGGACCTACCTACATATCAGGGTTTTTTCTTGAGAGAGAGATGGCCGTGAATTAAACGCGAATGCTAGCCCAAAGATTCCCCAAGATGATTAGTGAGAAGATCCCGTAAAGATCCCGTCACAATCCTTCTGGGATTTTTGAGACAAAGGGCGAGTCAATAGAGCTCAGAATCTACTTGGGAATGGTGTGTGAAGACCGAGAGACAATCTGCTAATGAAGCGGCTCAAGAAATCCTTTGCTGGAGCGCTGTAAAACTTGTTTATAATTAGCGCATTTTTATATCACGGTAAATATTTGTTTTAATGTCTATGTATATACGTCAACATGTCTTCGTGTAGTCATTTATTCGACTTTGTTTAGTAATAAATTTGAGATAAATTAATTATTTTAAATCATCAGCGGTTTCTCAACCACGCAAAGTAGTAACAATACTTGAATATGGCCAGCATGATTGCTGGACCTTTCACCATTTACCCATGTATGAGACGTAAAATATGACTAGATTCTGGCACCCACAATTCGCCTTAGATTTGGTGCAAAAGATGATGAATGTCAGGCAGATTGCACCTGAAGGTTAGATGAGGAGTCTTTGGCACTTCTTAAGTCGGCGTATGAAAGGAATCATCAATGTGGAGAAGAGATGGAATTTCCCCAATTATTTATTCTAGAACTCAATGAACATTGCTGCATCCTACGCATTTACTCTTTATTTCAATTTATTACCTGTAGATGAACACGACAATTTTGGTATTATTGATTAAAGAATAGTCAAATTTTAACTAAAATTTCTGTTCTAAAGTATGTGCTGTACATACGAATATAACTTTTTCAAAGAAAAGATTAAAAACTTTTTTTTAATCTATGGATCATTTTAAAAATATTCTAAAGTATTTAGTAGAAAGAGCCGAAAAGTTTTTCAACCCATCAGGAACAACGCACAGACACTTTACTATTCTCATTCACTTCTTTTTAAAACAGAAAAAAAAATCTCGTGAAAGTCATTTTCTACGAAATCGGCCGAAAATTTTGTTCAAAATGGTTTGCAGAATTCACCGTTCAAATAATAAAGAACGTGCAAATGACTTTGAAACGCTCGTTAGTGCCTTTCTTGACCAAATACATCATTTCAGTTCACTTCTAATCTTCCCAAGAGTGCAAAAATGCAGAAAGTGTATTAGAATAAAAAGTGCTGTTGCTATTTTAAGCAAGTGGTAATAGCAACGGTGGCCAATTTAAATACGAACAGAGAGAGTTGAACTGTGTGATTTTTTTTAACACTTATCACCTTATAAGACCAGATTGCCTTTGTTCAGTGCTGGAGTTTTTATAGTTTAAATCAGTGTTTTTATGTTGAAGTTAAATGTAGTTTTTTAAGCGCGTGCTTTCTGCAAATAACAGTTTTTCGTCTACATTTTCAAAATATGTTTAGAGTTCTGTTTGCGAACAACTTTTCTCTTTAAGTTTTATAAAAGCACACTTTTACTTTGCCATTTAAAAATTATTAAGAACAGAAAAGTGTGGTATCTATAAGAGCATTCGTTTTTAAAACTGCATTACAAAAAAAAACATTGTTTTAAACAAACTCTATCCGAAAGAGCTCTCTACATTTTTTTTGTGTGTGCGGGGGTTATATTTCGCTTATAAAAGTTTTAACCGTACTTTTGAGGAGTGAATTGGGCCTCTTCTAAATTTCGAATTCGTTGATTCCTCTGAATAAAATTTTTTTGAAATAAAATCTAGTGTTGTAATTAAATACAACTCATTATGTTTGTTACCAACTGCATGGCTCAGCATTCCACGGGTTTTCACTAGCGTATAAATTTCCCCTTTCTCTCTCAATATCAGCTCTCGCTCTGGGCGTTATTTTTTTCTGTATTAATATGCAATTCTCTTAATGTATGTATTTTAGAAATTTCTTCAACTTCTTGCCGAATCAGAGAGGTTTCTTTCCCCTCCGCGTAGCCCGGCGTTGCACAGGCTTTTACCGATTACATAACTTTATCTTCATAGGAATTTCCCCTTTTCCTCTTGATTCCACTACTTTTGTGTGCGTGCGTGAGTGTGAAGTGAGTGATTTAGATAACTGTGTCATTAAATTCCCTTTTTCTTATAAAGGCTAGTTTTGTTTCCATTTAGCCCGACGTTGCACGAACTTTTTCAAATATAAAACTTTTTCATCTTTATCCCTTAGGAAAAAGGTCTTCCTCCAAATTTCTATTTCCGATTAATGATTTACAAAACACAATACGGATTTAGTTAATGAGAAATATTCATTTAAAGCGATAAAGAAAATATTTAATATTATATATTAAAAAATAAGAAATACAATCATTATTTTAATGAATAAATACTTTATATTAAAATCAAAAACAATAAAATAGATCTGAAATTTTCATTTACCAATCAACCTCGTTATATACCATTAGCATAAAAATGTCTCAAAAACTAATCTAGTTTAATCCAGAAGAAAACAGACACTACGATTCTATTCTAGAATAATTAATTTATTAGTTTAATAAAAAAATTCCTTTAGTGTTTTTCAAAAACAATCATTAATTGAAATCCATTATCTTTAAATAAAGATTTAAAAAAAAATTACCTTCAGCTGTTGAAATGACAGCTAATTTATGGTAGTTTTAAAGTTCGAATAAAAATATAACTAAAAAGAAAGAACCGTGAGGAGAAAAAAGCCTAGAAATTCATTTACATTCAAATCAAATTTATCAAACAAAATTAAAAATAATACTATCTATCAAAAACAGAAACATTTTAACATTTTAGTCTTTTATTTTTAAGATTGTTGCTTCAATGCCTCCTTTCAGGATCTCATAAATTAAGACAATAATTGATAAATGGAAGAATTATTTGCAAAACATTTTGACGTATTCAACATAAAAAATGTATATTATACATCACTAACATATTTATTATTTTAACAATAATTTCAAATTTAGTATTTTAAATAATAACAAGATTAGAAATGTTCATTTACAAATTAATCGTTAAATACCGTTAGCATATAAAAATGACATTCAAAATAAATCCAGTTAGACCCTCTCTCTTGCCTGCCTAGATATGGGGAAGGAATGGAAGAAACACTAGCCATAATCAACAACAATTTATTTATTGATCTCACAAAAATAGCAACTCTGATTCAATAAATTTCAACCTCAAGAAATATTCTCAATATGAACAAAATGTAGATAAATAGCAAGATATATATATGAATTATTATTTATTTCATTTATCCATCGCCCATGCTTGCTTCTTGAACATTTGACGCCGAGCCTCCCAGTACCGACAGACGATGTCGTCAGCTGGATATTTATCGATGGAGTAGGTGGTCACCTTCCATTCTGTCATGGATGCAGTCTGGGCAGGCCTCATTAGCAGCCAGTGAAGATATACTCTCAAAAAGTCATGTTCGGTAGTTAGGTGAAAGCAGCAACAGCCTCGGCTCTCTCCAATTGCCTCGGGATTGGGCCCGCAGTGGCCAGAGTTTTCCATGACTTTCCAAAACTATTCGTTTTTTGAGGTCATGGCAGTATTTTTGTCAATGTATGTAGAGATAATTCTCTTTGGTCTTCTGAGGGTCAAGGAGACTTCCGGATAAGTCGCCTCGGCTCCCTGCTTGACTTTTTGTTCGGCTCTTTCATTGCCAGGAACCCCAGCATGACTTGGGACCCACTGTAAGGTACTGTCTCGTATGGCCGCAGTCCAGCCATATGAGATGAGCTCCACAGTTTTAGTTTGGGACTGAATTGTGTTAAGGCAATCAGTTGGTATATTACTGCTTAAAGCTAAAATTGAGGCTGGGAGTCTAAAAAGAAGACAACTTTTGCAGGAGCAAGACCAGCAGGTAGCAATTGTGTTGTAGCTTCACAGACAGCCAAGACCTCACCATCGTAGTTGGTGGCATTCTTTCCCACGGCCAATGAGCCCTTAAACAGCCGACAGAACCATTCCGTGCCGGCTCCGTTTGATTCTGTTAGGTATGAGCCCTCAGTGTTGATATGAAGCCACTCATCCACTGGATATCTTTGTTCTATCGTTTTCAGAGCGCATAATTTTAGTTCTTCGGAAATGGCATCAGCCTTATTTTATGTCATATTAGTTAGGTTGAGCCTTTTAGATGGAAGGGAAGTAGCGACTGTGGAGTAGAGCTGTATTGGAGCACGGTGAGTCATTATTAGCGGGGGTTGGTGTTTCTTCATCGCAAGTGAAAGACGAAAAGTCTGAGTCTTGAGTCTCTGTGTTGCACATCTGTACTCGTTCCAGTATCTGCAATATACTCTTCTCCAAAATTTGAGAGTGAACTTGTCTCTACGACTATCAAGAGGTTCGAAACCGGTCTGGAGTTGCATTGCAGTAATTGCAGCTGATTTGCCTCCACCATTTATAATTCTGACGGAACTGTTTTGAACGATGTCGTACTTTTTAAGTTTGGTTGTACTTGCCAGGGTCACAACTTCACAAACATAGCCCAACACTGGACGGACATAGGTTTTATACACTGTGGAAAAGTTATTATTAGACTATCAAAATCGATCCTCTCTTTATAGGTTTACAAATTTACTATCCCAATTAATCTAATACTAATTTAAATATAGAGAGATCAATCGTTACATTAAATCTTTCCTTTATTAAATATTTGAAATACTGTATGGAGTGTTATACATGATCAGTAGTAATGAATTCAATCTTATCCCGTTCACTCTCCTTTTCCTCGTCACTAGCTAGAAGAACTACACTATATATAGTAAACTTAATTTACACACACACATATATCACAATTTCTTCTTCAAAAGGGTTGGTTGTGAATGAACGCGAATTAATAGCCCAAACATTTTCCAAGAGGATTTGAGGAAAGTACGCGAATCGATCCGTCGCAATTACTAAAAAAATTATTTATGATTAAAACAATACTGCTTTGGTTTATGAGAAATTCCCCTTTCCCTTAACAGTAGTATTAAATTTATTTATTTTTTGCTACTTTTCCCTTCGGAGAAACCTGATTTATGTTTATCTCACATATGACATTCTGGATTTATTTTCACTATTTTAAGACGGATAAATTAACCAATCGCAAAGTTTCACATGCTTCGTAGAATGGAGCTCTCCTTGAAGTTTTAAATTGCTTTGATGCTTTGAATCTTCCCACCCACCGATAGCAGACAATGGTAATTTTAAGCAGAAATTGTAAGGAAATAATTGCATACAATGAATCCTCGAAAAACGTCTATTAGATGGAAAACACAAAACTTTTTTAAAATCTATAATTTTTATCCAAATCTTCCTATTTTTAAACAATTTACCTGTTTAAGTCAAATTTTGAGTATTTTTTAAAAAAAGTTTTACAACCTATATATATATATATATATATATATATATATATATATATATATATATATATATATATTTAAAAAACTATTGATTCTAAAAGAGCACTGAATAGACCATTTTTTAAACTTATTTCATCACAAGAATTAGAAAGCGATACAAAGCTATTGAAAAAACTTGTGTAAAGCTTCGTAAAAACTTGTCAAAATTAACTCATTTTTGAAAAAAAACACAAAGAGATTGAAAAATATCTTTATTTTATTTTTTAAAAAAATTCTATCTTATCTCGAGGCGAGATAAGGGAACTTTCTGATTCAAGAGTTACTTTTTGTCTGATTGTGATACGAAAGATAAGATTGTCTTTCGAAATCTTTTCCACTGTCTTAGCTATGCGTCTTTGACCGGGAAGCAGCCCACAGGGGTCAAAAATCATATATTTTAAAGATTTTAATTAATATATTTTTAATTAATTCCAATATCGGGATTTAAATAGTCAAAACGGTCGTCTTGGAACATTTCCTATCTTTTGATACCTTCAGAGCGTTTCTGCATTCAGCGGTTCATGTGAGAAGAAAGACTTACATGTGCATATACAGGTACATTTGTTTACCTAATAATTTAAATAGTATAGATATAAGTGTTAAATAATTTTTAATGTATCATTCCCAGGGCTCTCTACAGTTGTACCAAAGCGGGGTTATTTTATTAGTTACTTTAAAAAAGTTATATAAGATGCTACTTGAGGAATTAATTACCTATCTCAATTCCAAAATGGAACTTTTTATTGTATTAACGTGGCACTAAAAAGCAGTTGCCCAACCGGTATAGTGGTTAGCGACGCGGAGTGCTGTGTTGTAAGGACTGGGTTCGAGTCTTGGAGAAGACATGGATGTTTGTAAACTTATAGTGCCTTTGAGGCATGGGGGTACTCTAAATAGCCAAGAAAGAATTAACGTGCATCAGCCTGCTCTACACGGTGGGTCTTTAGTGGCTCCAGGACTCCTGAGTTCGACAGAGGTGGGGAACCTTTTTTCTAGTAGATGCCACATGTAAATTAGGTAGTAATAAAGGAGGCCGCACAGGTTAATTTACCTATAAATGCGTCTTTTATGAAATTATAGTTTTTTTACGATTTTAATTGGCTTATTTTATAGAAATGTTACAAAAAAAATTAAATTCTTATTAATTTTTATTTCATAGACAAAAAGTTGCAATATAAAATATTTTTGTATTCACATAAGGAACTAATATTTATTTATGAAAGCGTATACTTCCTAGCGATACAATAACACAAAAGTACTATTAAAACCACTGAATAGTTAAAACAATTAGATTTTTACAATAACCGTTAGCAACACGAGATGAGTTTTTTACCAGGACATTAGCAAATTTACATAAGATAAGCCGCAAGCGTCTATTTTTAGTATATAATGGGCTCAATATATGTGACGTCATTGTCACATGATAGTGAAAGCCACGTGATTTTAGGCAATCAATTCAAAAACTCATGTAACGTCATAGTCGCACGATAAAAACTATATATATATATATATCTAGTGTTTTCAGCTAATCAGTTCACGCTCTCCGGTGTTGCCAAGTTTTGCTCTTTGCAGAAACTTTCTCTTAAAAAGTACATATGTATACAAAATGCATTTTCTTTAAACGTATAAGCATAAAATTTGATTTTTTTTTTAAATTTTAAAAAATCTTTCAGAAGAAATTTTTTTCCTAGCATTTAAACATCATTACCCAAATATGAAATTTTATTTGAGTTTTACAAATAGAACAAGAAGTACAATTAGTTTAATGTTTGTTTTGAATTCAATGGAAGACACGTGTTTGTTTTTCTCATGTGACATCATGAATTAAGCCCATTGTTGTAGAAAAAAGCTTGACATCTTTGGGAAATGGATCGCGAAACGCTCCTCCATCGAAATGTATTTGAAGTGAAGAGAGAGGGAGATTCCTGATGAGTGGACTAAAAGAATCAGTGACTCTATTCGCTGTTTTGAAGTTAAATAATTGTTGTATCTCGATCAACAGAAACTTATAATAAAATACCTCATTAATATTTGAATGCTATTCATTCAAAAAAGGCGTTTGACGTACATGGAGTGAGTCTCAACAATAATAGTAAGAACAATAAGTAATGTTCGTAACAATAAGTAATTTTTGGGGAGAGATCATATAACATGTCTGGTAATGTTGACGTGTTGTAAATGTTACAATTGGCCATTCCCACAAGTAGCCATTGAAACTTATATGCATTCATGCTGTTCTTTTTTAATTCCAATTACTTTAAAATTTTAGTAATCTAAATAATTAAATATCAATTGATAGAAATGCTAGCTTTTATGATGGACGAACAATAAACTCATGGAGGTCTTGGATACCCCACCTCTGGTATAGGAAGTTAAGAGAAGTATGCGTGTTCCCCTCATCTCTACAAAAAAAAGTAGTGGTCATCCCCATACGAACTCGTGTTGTTTCGAAATACTACGCTTATAATTATCAGCTCGAGGGGATATAAATGACCTTTTAACGAGGCTATGTGTACAAAAAAGGCAGGTGGATTGATTGATTAAATGTTAACGTCACACTGTTCAGCTACACGAGGGCTTTTGACGACGGACCACGTCATTTTGAACCATGGTTAAGTGACGTAGACGACACCTGAGCTGGCACCCCTCTCTCCTAACTACCACACCACACCAACAGGAGGACGCGCGTTCCAACTCTCGACATATTTAACGTGCATCGCTACTGTACACGACGGGTCTTGTGATTCTGAGCTCGAACAGGTGATAAGGCAAGCCACGATCCGATACTAATACCACTCGGCTACCGCGGCCACAAAAAAGGCAGGAAACATACTTGAGATCTATAAAACCCGATGATATCTGCCAGGTTAGCAAAAAAATTCATTTAAGTCTCGTTTCGTAAGTCTTTCTTACACTGCAAGTTTTTTGGATTCAACTGTTGTATTTGCACAGTAATTTTGATTCGTTTCAAACAGGTCAAATTAATGACTGTCAGAAATAAATTTTGAATTTTATTTTTTAATAAATTTAAGTTTTTCCTTCTAAAGGAAGAAAAATAATGCAGTTTCTGTGTGATGAGTGTGCGAGTGAATATTAACGTTGCTCTATTCAACTAATCAAGAGCAATTGGTGTCGGACCTCGTCATTTTGAACCATGGTCAAGTGACGAGGATGACCCCTGAGCTAACACCACCTCCTCATCTAACTTCCACACCACGACAATGAAAGGACGCTTGAGTCTCGACATATTTAATGTTCATCGGCGCCTCTGCACGGTTGGTCTTCAGTGCCACCCATGACTCGCCAGGCACGAGTTCGTGGGTTTGATTCTAGGAGGGTTTATTTGATGCACGTTCTATAGTTGATCAAATTCCTCAAAATGGCGTGGTGTAGAAGTGTCCCACTTTGGTGAGGAGACTTAGGTGTCCCCCTCAGGGGGGTTTCGTCCTTGTCACTTGACCATGGTTCAAAATTATAAGACCTATTATCTATAGCCTTAGTGTATCATTCAAATGAGACGTTAGAAAAAACGAAAGCGTTTTTTTTTTCTTTAAAAAAATAGTAACTGTGTTGCGAGGAGGAATTTAAGTAAATATTACTCATGACTTCAATTCAAGAAAAGTAAAAATAAAAGAAAATTGGATCTAAATTTTTCGTCGGTTCAGAATGGTAGAGTTCGTTTCCAACAGAAGGGAGCTGAAATGCCTCATACAAAAACCAAATTCAGCCAAACTTTTGAACGAATACTTTTTTCCTGTTCTTCTTCCCGACTAACTTGTTGTATTCATTTAATGAGAGCTCTACTGCAACGAAACTATCAGTAATTACCATCTCTCAAGCAAAAGCATACGGAAGTTAATTACGCTTCGCATCTTGAGCGTTCGTTTTAAACGTACAAAATCAGGAGTAATTTCCTCCTTTGTCATATTATCTCTCTTGACATCTTTCCGAAACGAAAGTCCGGAAGCAGCTTTGAAAATCTAAACTTTGAAACGAAAATAGTTTATGGTTTATTTGACACCTTAGATGTAAGGGACAGAGAGATAAAACGCTTAATAAACCTCCAAATTAATTACACCATAAAATAAAGTTACAAAATGGAAGTATATGTACATATACGAAATTTTAATTGAAATATATAACACAACAATTATAACTTATTAAAGAAATATTTTAATTGCTTTGGGTACAGGATTAATTATAATAGACGCTCTATTTTGCGAATCAAGAAGGTCGTGAACTCGTGGCTGGAGTGTCACAGGTTCGAGTCCTGGTATCTACAAGACTAGCCATGTAGAGAACCAGACGCTCGAAAAATATTTCGATGCTCAATGTTTTCACGTCAGTGTGGTATTTATAGAAGGAAGATGCCAATTCAAGTACCGTCTTCGTCACTTGACCGGGATTCAAAATGACGACGTCCGTCGCCAATAACTCTGGTGTTGCTTTAGAGCAGGTTGGGGAGACTTTTTCAGGGTACGGGCTTCTTCTAAGTTTTTCAAGGTGATGCGGTCCCTCCTCCAGTATCAGTGCCACACATTAATTATTGCTAATTATTTATTCAAAAATTTATTTCTTACCCTAGAAAATGACAAAAAATATGTTTGACTGAGTATTGGGGTAAGATAAGAGAATGGTAGACATTCGACCCTGGATCGCTGCGCCTCCTTTGAAAAATTCTAGAGTTCACCCCCCCCCCACTGCCCAGTGTCGTAGGTGTGGTGAGGTAAGGAGAAATGGTCAACACTATTTATTATAACTTAATAATAAATACGGGATATGTACTTATCTACGTAAATACATTTTTTAAAAAATCCCTTTTTGAAACCGCGTTTAAAGGAAAACGCAGAATATATACACACACAGACATATTAATAATAGTTACAAATATCATAATATCAAATGATGCATTTATTTTTAAACATTCAAAACATTTTTATCTAAAGTTAGTTCTTGTAATTATAGTCAGTAGAAGACTTAGTCTGCGCATTGTCAGCCAATTTTTAATATTTCGTATATAATTCCTAACTGCTAATCTTCCTACGGTCATCCCAAACTGTCTTGGTGTGGTCCATCTGTCAATCGCGATCGACGTAATGCCCGCTCTAGCTTTAGAGTGTGAAGTTAATCAGAGCTTTCACTTAAGAATGAAAAGAAGGTATGTGATTTTATTTCTTACAATTAATATCGAATCTTGAAACATGTTTTTGCCTGTTGTTTTCATGTAATATTTTAAATTTATTGTTATATCAGTGTCGACCAAGTGGTCTATGGTTGAAAACTCGGGATTGGAGTTGCTTCTATCGAAACATGAAGTCAAACCCTGGTGTCACTTAATACATGTCTTTTGTAAGAAAGAATTTTATAATCTCTTAATTTTTTGATTTACGGATCTCATAATTTTGAACCATGATCAAGCGATGAGGATGGCACCTGAGCTGGCACTCCTCTCCTAGATAAATAACGTACCACACCCATGGGAGAACTTTGGGCTTCGTCATCATCGTTTGGGCTGACATTCATCGGTACCCTCTATTCGACGGGTCTTCAGTGGCGTGAGTGAGTAAATATTAACGTCGCACTGATTAGCTACACGAGGGCTTTTGGCGACGAACCACGTAATTTTAAGTAATGGTCAAGTGACATGGACGACAACTGAGCTGGCACCCGCCTCTCCTAGCTGCCACTCCACACCAATGGGAGGACGCTTCAACTCTCGACAGATTTAACGTGCATCGCTGCCCTACACGGCGGGTCTTCAGTGGTACTGGGCTCGAACTCGTGACAAGGCTAGCCAAGATCCGGATACCTTGACCACTCGGCTACCGTGGCCTCGGGTCTTCAGTGCCAGCAGTACATAAATGCGTGACTCGCATTGAACCCTTTTTAACCGAGTTGACTCATTTTTTCTGGTATAAAATGTGTTTCGCATTTTTTAACCTATACCGTAATGCTAAATGGGCTTTGCTTTCACGTATTAAAATTTTATTTTTTTTATTTATTTTACAAATTCCAGGCCATTGACCATCAGGTCATTAGGCAACGGGCTCTCCAATACCTTTTTACAATGCAGTTAAGATCATTCAGTGCAGAGCACTCGTCCAAATGAGCGGCAGTCATGTCTTGTCCAGTGTCACACAAAACGCAGATAGGTGAAGTCACTAAATTAAAACGAAACAGATGAGCACAAAGGCAGTCATGCCCGGTTAAAAGTCTAAATTTAGCCACAGCAGCAGCACGAGGAGAACTTGGAATACCGTGGGATTTCTTACATAGTGTACTCCAAGGCTTATCACGAGCAACACGAGAAGCTGTAAGGCGAAATGATTCCCTAAAAATCCTTTTAATTTCCAGTTGGGCAGAATGAAGTGTCAGGTCTCTGCGAAAGTTCTGAAGGATACCCGTTCCCTTTTTTGCCAAAAAGTCTGCCCTCTCATTTCCCCAAAGACCACAGTGGGATGGTACCCATTGAAAGACGATCTTTCCTTTTAAAACAAAAATGAAAGTATTCACGGAATACTTAGGAATTTTTAAAAACACTATTGTTAACAGAGGTACGAGTTACATGGCAAATTTCCATGGAAATTGGGTCATTTTTCTGTCCGAAAATGTGCTTCGCGTTTAGTTAGAGCCGAGTTTTTTTTTTTTTTTTAGTTTTTTACCGAAGACAGTTTTAATATTATTCGAATATCCTGATCTGAGTTTTAAATTTAAAAAAAAAATGAGACTAGTTTTGAGGAATGTATGATGTATATAAATATAGAATTTATAGTGTAACATCTGATTTTGCAATATTAGTTTTCAAATCTCGTTATAGTTCCAAACATATAATTTATAATGAAATAAATATGAGCATGATATTAGAAGTTTAAAAATCTGTTTATCTGTTTCTTACTCTTTTCTGCTGTATTACTCTTTAATTTAATTTATACGCCATGGTATAATATATATACTAAAAAAACGAGACAAGGGACGAACCTCACTTTGATATATACGACCTTTCTAAGAATCTGAAGAAAAAAAATCCATTTTTTTCGGAACTTGAAGCATTTGACAATTGAATGTATTTCCCAAACCAAGAAAATGCAGGAAAGTGTGTAAATTCAAATGAGCAGATTTATTTTCTTTGTGCGCAGTAATCCTTTCTTTTTTATGAAGATCTAACTTTTTTCTTTTGAATATATTCCACGAATTTAAAAACCTACGAGTCTCTTACATTCGCATAAAAATATACTTAACTTTTTAGATGAAGTGTTTGCGTACAATACAGCTATTTTTCTTCTCTTTTGCAGTTCTAATGATGCAATGCCAGCCCTTTTCAACTTTATTATAGAAATATTCCTCTAGTTTATTTTGAAATTATTTCTTTAACTTGAAACATCTGTACACAATGTTTGTCTAGAAACGATTAAAACACTTCAATTACTTAAAATTTGAGCGAGAACGGTAGCCGAAAAACAATAGACTCATGTCCAATTACGGTCACAAACATATTTTTGTGACCTTAATTGGACACAAAGTTAATTTTTTTTCTTAAGTTTTTCGTCATAATCTTAAAATACCTCCAGTATATAAAACTGATGGACTTTGTATTTTATATATTTTGAATCATCTGTAGTACAATATCAACACTCAGCTTAGGAAATAATGTCGTTTAGCGTTAGTTTCTACACAACAACTGGATTGAGACCGTTCCAACATGCGGGAGTTTTACCTCCAGTTTTGTGAATATTGCATTAAAACAAACGAGTTAGTCTTTTTACAGTGAGAAAGACTTCTCATAATCGTTTAGAGGGTTGCTTGAGATGGAGAGACGTTGGGAGGTTTGAAACTGGCCAGTCTTAAGCGGATGTGGCTTGAGGGTCAAAAGTGGCCCGAAAGTGGTCTCCCGGTTATGTACTCAATTCCAAACAACACACAAAATTCAACAGATTTGGTGGCAAAAGAAATCCTTTAGTGTGGTGGCATAATGTTGGGCAGTTGTACACCACTGTACGTCTTAGATGTGGGTACAGTCGCTTTTGGAATGAGATCTTGGAAGCCCATGTGAGGTTTTTCTGGATGCTATGGGCTGGAACTACATTTTTATTGATGATAATGCGTGGTTACACAAAACTCGCATTGCTTTTGAATTTCATGAAGTAGTGGATATTCTCCACTCCTTCCTTCATGATTGACCCTCGATGTTTCCAAATCCCAGTTCTATTGACTATGTTTCATGTGATCTAGGATAAGTCTAGGATAAGCTATTTCTCCGAGTAGCTGTTGTTATTAATGCTACCTGATCAGCAAAGGCCAGATTAAGGCCCACGAGATTCAACATGGCAAAGGACTAAGTGACTCCTGTCGTTAGCTGTAGCTTTGAGCACCATACAGGTGACAGAATCTTTTAGCTCGGTTTTACCCCAATTTTGATGGAGAATACCCTGGGGGTGGTCACTGGCCTCACACCTCTCTTTCCTTTCCACGAACCTCACGAGAGGACTTGCGGCTCGACGGCTATTTAAAGTACCCCCATTCCGTGAAGGCACAATACATTTACAAACACCCATGTCTTCTCCGGAATTCGAACCCAGGCCAACGGCACAGCAGTCACAGTCGCTAGCCACTATACCGGATGGGCGACCTTAGAGTAGCTACCACCCTCCCATAACCCCCGGTAACTAAAATATCCCCTTTTGGGGGAAAAAAGCTTTTGTTGCTCCAAAGAGTTATTGACAACCTCGTAAACAGTTTGGCAGCTCGTTGTAAGGCTTGTATAGCATAATTCATATTGGTCTCTCTCCATATAAGACCGACCTTAAACGAGGTAAATGTTTTACCTCCAATACAGTCACACCTTTTGATTATGCCCTGATTCTTAATTTACAAATGAACACTTTTCCATATTGTTGTGTTCCTCTATTCTCTTTCACATTGTGACACATTTCGCGGCATCACAGTGAATAAATCCCTTTTTGCCATTGATTTTATGTTGGGACGGGAGTGTAGTTACGAACTTTTCGACAGAATTTTCGAGTGGTGGGTTCGAGTCCTATTGTTATTAAAGGCATTCGATTAGAAAGAGCTGATGTTCGCAAAATTTACTGAAACTTGAAGTTCTCACGAAATCATTATTTATAGAAGTCTAGAGAGTGTGGTATCAGCTTAAGTGTGTGTCGATACTCGACCGAGGATCAACCCATTGAGGTATGTCGTCAATAGCCTTAGCATTGCTTCGAAGCGCAATGAAAACTAAACTAATAAATAAATCAAATTATTATTTTTGTTGTTGTTATTTAAAAAAATATCAAATTATTTAAACTTTTTATATAATTTGCTTTTATTTAATTCATCTCGGCTCCTTCACACTAAAATGTTCAATGGAGAGGGGCGAAGAGGTCTTAATTCCCTCGCCTCCATCTTCTCTAGGGGCAACACTACCCAAGTGGTTAGGGTCATCAACTCATGGCAGGATAGTCCAGAGTTAGATTTCTGGTGCCCACCATGTTGTGAGATTTGATTAACATTAAATCTGCATAGACTAAGTTTTTCCATTGGTGTGGTGTGGTAATTAGGAAAGTGAGATGCCAGATTAAGTGTCATCCTCGTCCTGTGACCGAGTTTAACTATTACTGTGTTCATCCAATCCCAGTCTATTTTTATTATTGTGGGACTCTTAAAATAATGCGAGAATAATTGGTGAAATGTCCAAGTGAACCGAATTCATCAAGAGAGATTCAGAACTAGAAACGAACGGAAAATTACCTTCTCCACTATCAGCTTTTAGTTAGCAATCAGTCTTTTCCTTATAAAAATGCACAGACTAAATTAAATGAAAACTTGAAATAGAAATTACAAAGTCTGCAACGCTACTGAGGCCTATTGATCACAAATGCCATAGTTTCGAACTACGATTTAGTGACAAGGACAACACCTGAGCTGAACTCTTTCCCCAAAATTCAACTCCCCATAAACATGAGGACTTTGAGCGTCAAGGTGGCCATGGAAGCCTGCTGTTCAAGATAATGGATTCGTGGCCACAGTGTCATGAGTTCCAGCCAAGTACCTGTTGTTTATGGGGACGATGCATGTTAAATCTGCCGAAGCTCATACGTTCTTCCGCGTGTGAAAGTTATAAGCAGGAGGTTCCAGTTCAGGTTTCGTTCTCGTCACTTAACCATGACTAGGTCCGCGCCCAAAACCCTCGAGTAGCTGAGTAGTACGACATTAATATTCCATCACTCACTTCAGTGTAAGAAATTTAACGTGAATTAGTCTTCCCTCAGTTTATTCAGTGGTGCCAGAATTGAAAATCATGACTCGACATAAAATAATGCACCCCCCCTTTCATGACTATGACTACTCGACTACCATGACCATTGTGCAAAGTTTGTTCATATCAAGCAAACAATCATTCAAACTGATCTGTTACATCCCTTTTGAAAAAAAAGTAATAGTGCCCGAGCCATTCAACCCGATATCCTCATAGCACGGCGCGTACTGCTGGGAAAGTACGATTTTGCGGCTTTATGGCTTGCTCTTCTGTGCCCGTGGCTTCCGAGAGTCGTAAAGGATGTACAATTTACTGGAAAATTAAAAACTTCACCCTCTTCTGGTACTCTGCCTTATCGAGCTTAAGGACTCCAGTTATCATTGTAGATGAACTGGAAAAAACAAAATGGCAGCTATGGTTGGAGAAGGTTTCTCATCGGGAAGATTTTGTCACCCTCATTCTACACCGCAAGGAGGATTGTGAAGGACCGGTATGTATTGACCTTTCTCTCGAATTTAGTGTGCTAGCTCGAGACCGCTCAGAACTCATTTCAAGAAATGTATCTAAATTAACCTTCGTGAAAGATCAACGCATTTGTCTTGAATTAGAAAAAGTGAAAAATGTATTTGTGTTTAAGAAGAACGAATTTATGTGGAAAGACGTCATGATGATGCGTTGTAAAATGTGGATAGGGGATCCTCGAAATGCGGACGCTGTAAAAATCTTTGCCAGAACGGGAGACAGTATCGAACAAAGGTCCTTCACTTGGAACGTGAGGGAATTTGAATCTTTAAGACAAGGTCAGAGGAGTACTTTTTTGTCAAGGACATCTTCCGAGAAGGAGTTGGTGACTCTTGATTTGTATACCAGCCGCGCGTCTTGGGGACTGACTGAAAACGTCAATGTGGAATGCAAAAATTTCAATAACAATTTTAAATTTTTAACTTTCAAACTGTACCTCCTCCAGAGAAACGGAGAAGAGACCAGACTGTATGACAGCGAAGCTTTCCAAGAGGAATATATCACCTTTATTCACTATTTGTTACCTTTAAAGAAAGAAGAACTAGAAGCACAATGCACAGTGGACAACAGGCTGTCTTTCAGGTGCGAGTGTACTTTTATAAATGAAATAGCGTTCTCGTTGATTGAAGCAATCGACCGCGCACCCCCTCCAGCAGTTGCCGAATCTTGTGAAAAAGATTCTCTGGACTCCGCCGGTTTCTGGAAGAACGACTTGAAGTTTCTACTCGAATTCAAGCCAATTAACGATGCTAAGATTTGCACTAGAGTTCGAACTTTTCCGGTCCACAAGAAGTTCTTGAATGCGAGATCTCGGGTAATCGAAAGGAAATTTTATGAAACCAAACAAAAAAACTGCCTCTATATTAAAGATTTGGATGATGACACTATGCGACGATTGCTTCTTTACTCCTACACGCATGTCGTGGAAGATCTAGAGTGGGAGGATACCTTAAAACTGTATGAGGCGGCATGCAAGTACGCTGTCCTCCCTTTGAAGGAGATATGTTCGTCCAGGTTGAAAGACTTCGTTTCTCCCGCTAATGTGAGGCCTATTTTTTGTGCTGCAGCCAATAACAGAGACAAGGACTTGGAGAACAGTGTACGGAGTTGTTTGCTTCAGCTAGACGTCTCAAGAAGTAGGTGGAGAAGTTTTGGGGAAAGTGTTTTACAATATATATTTTGCAAATTGAAAAGATAATATAAAGAGTTTTGGGCCGTGTTACTTTAATCTTCAGCCATCCAAATACCATATTAAATTTCCGTATGTAACTAACCAAAATGAAGCATATAACTGGCCATCAACGCAAGAGCAAAACTGAGTTTTAGAAAATGAATATCAATTTATTATATATTTGACACTTATATATATATATGGGGGTTTTAAATGCACTGTGGGGCATTTAAATTAGTATTGACATACTTTTAATTCCTTGATAAACAAAAGGTGATCCCGTGACTCAGAATCATCTAACAATTGTATATGCTACAACTGTGTATACCATGCTCAGAAACTTCAATCGGTCATCTCAGCATTAACGATATTGAACACCTGAATTATTCTTATCGACTGAAATGAATTTTAGGTCGTGAAGACTTATAAAAATATAAATTTTTATTCAATAAAAGACTGCAAACTGATATCGTATTGTTTCTGATGGAGAATAATTTATATATGTTTTAGTTAATCATATAATCCATAGAATTTCATGTATTCAAACTAAAGATTACGCTGGTATTAGATATGTGTATATATTGCTTCTACCTTCACGCATATTGTAGATATAGTGAAAGGGTTACCCAAGGTTAATGTTTAAGCCGTATGTACAAGAGCGTGAATTTAACGCGGACACATTTAACAAATGCTTTAATTTTTATAAAAATGTTTGTGATCGTAACTCACACATGTGCATTTGTTTATATAAGTGTTTTTAAAATTTCAAAAAAATTCTTAGATAATGAGTTTTTTCTTTTAACACGTAAAGGAGTACATTTAGCATTACGGTAGAGGAGTGAAAATACGAAACACATTTTATAAAAGAAAAAAATGTGCCGACTCGGACAAAAACGAATGGTATAAAATAAGGGATTTTCTACAGGATAGTGAAGCCATAATATAATAATGTTTGAGTAATTTTATATCTAAAAAAGCCTTCAAAATTTTGATCCTATTTATTAACATTAGCCGAAAACAGCCTTAAAATAAAGCGTAATGTATAGTTATGCTTTTTTAGTTTCCAAAAACGTGAATTAAGCTGGCGACTTTAAGATTTGATGATTATTTGTCGGTACCAATTTGATACCAGTACATGCGTCAACTGGCTGACTTTAACTAAGTTGGGTGACAATATTACAGTATGGTAACCTTGATTTTTAAAGTTTGGGTTTGTGGTCGCCATCATTATTGCCCATATAATTTTTATTGATTTTTTATAGCGGTAACCCTGTTTCGGAATATTCTAATTTGATTTTTTTTACAAATTTAAGTTTTTCCATACTTAAAAGCTTTGGTCTTTTGTCATTCATTCGAACATGAATATTTTGAACATTATTGGTGAGAACCAGGATATTTTTTAAAGAATGTGAGGGCATCCCTTTCAGTTTCTATGGACCAAAAGTATTACCGATTGAGCGCTTTCTATTTTATTTTCTACGAATTCTTTGTCTTTTCTCTTGATATTTCTTGGTTGAAATTTCTCATTTCGGCCGTTATGAAGTGTGATATGTAAACAAGTGAAATGTAGAAGTTCCAAAAATTAATCACTCATAGAACAAGAAATTTGACGGCCACATGTTTTGACCATTCTTCCGGATTTGATTTTTTTTCAAAATCTGAGTAATCAACTAACCGGACACAATACGATTCAATCGATAAAAATCGGTCAAAATCAAATGCATATTTTTTCTAAATTACATTTTATATAATTTTCTATACTCTCACAGTTTAAAGATCTCAGCTTAAAAAACGCAGTTATGATAACCTTTACGTATGTTTTTATTCACATCCCAATTTGAAATCAAACTGACTAATCTTAGAAAGTTAAAATAATTAGAGAAAGTTTGGTTTTTTTTTTTGCTTAAAATGCTAAAGCTTTTTTTCTATTGAACCAAATGCTTTGAAATTTTTCTGCTACTAATAATACATGTAGCAAAATTGGTATGCATTTTTTTAATTAAAGCAATGCTTATTTTTTTAAAAAATAGAATCGAGACTTTATATATTTTTCAAGAAATTTTTAGTAAGCATTCATAAAAAGTATTGTACTCATACCAATCCTGTTATCACAAATGTACACCAACTTTTGCTATATAAAGTTTGATGTACTTGTCAATCAAATTTCATTTGTGTACGTCAATTATAGTAGGAGTAACATTTTAAAATCCCTTTAAAAAATTAAACAGTAAGCTTTTTATGAAGTTTTTGAGCGCAAAATCTGTTTTACATAATACCTACACGTGTGGATCCTAGCCAAGCACACTGCGTAAACGTGCTCAAATGTAAGTTTCCTAAAATGAGCAGGGATCACAGAACAAGGATTGGAATTAAGTCAATCGCGATGGACCGGTGGAATAACAACACTTTTTAAGGACACAGCTTTTACTGTGACTCAAGACTCGCATACTTTAAGAAACATAGGGAACTAGTTTGATATCCCGGGGCACGCGCCAAGTTGCTCTTTGTTTGCCAAGATGGGTGATAACATTACAATATGGTTACCTTGATATTTTTGCAGTTTTTGGAATATTGCACGTTTTTAGTACGTTTTAATTGATATTCTTTATTAATGTTAATTATATAATTATTTTATTAATATATAATATAAAATACAATTAATGTATGTAATCGTATAATCGTTATTTGTAGCTTTTTATATTTATAAATATTATTACATACCATTTTACTTGTTTATACTTATGTTACTTGTTTATAATTATGTTACATGAGTATTTTTATGAATAATTTTTATATTACTAATACGAGGATTTTATTCTTTTTGTAATTACTATTAAATTATATTGTGATTATATAAAATAATTATTATTAAATCTTTCTATATGAATATTACATATAATTACTATTAAGAGGACTTGGTACCCTAAAAATCACAACCTATCGTTTTTTTTTATTTTCATTTAATCTTATTCTTTGCATTATTATCTTTCGATTGATATATCACTTGTGCATGTCGGAAAGCTAGAAGTTGAATAAAACTTCATTTGAAAACAAATTAGGCAATTCAGCCACACACCCATTTTAGAAAAAAAAACTAAAAAATGCGTTATGATAAAAAAATCTATTTTATAAATAGAAATAATAACTATAAAAAAGAATGTGTAGTATTAAAAGCAGAATATTTCCGAGGCAATACAATAATGTAATTTTTCTTCATTGTGAAATGTGTGCATGTAAAATTTTTAAATTAAGGCATTTTATATTAATAATTTTATAATTTCAGTTCTTGTTCCTGATATATTTTTCATACAAATGTAATACTTTAATATTATAAGAAGAAAAACAGCTAAAATTTCTGTCGTGACAGAAAAAAAAATTTTAAAAAGTTTTTCTTGAGTTTTCTTTGTGCAATTAGTACTCTCTAAAAGTTGATCATTTATAAAAATGTGTGGGTTGAAAACATATGAAAATACAATTATTTTACAGAAAATCGTATAAGTAATATCTTAAAAGTGGTATTTTTAGTTTAATTAAGCTTATAATAATTATTTTTTCAGAATTATAAACTTTAAACCTGTTTTTCTCAGTTTGTGTTTTTCGAAACCTTAGTGCATTCAAAATACCACTCCTTCGACACAATTTTACCAATCACTTCAGTTTTTTCCTGCGTGTTAAAAATAAAGCAAGTAATAAAATTAGGGATCCGTTTTGCTATAAACTGAATACTTTTTTAAAAAAAAAATAAAATATAAGACATGTTGGCTTTTTCGTTGATTTTTAGCCTGTATATCAACATTTTATTTTTTCTCGAAAATAATGAAGTTATTCTAAAATCGATTCCTAAAGTTGTTAAGAACATCCATAAGAATATTATAAAAAAATTTCAGGTCAAAAAATTAATTTTTTACAAAATGAGTAGGATTTTAAAATTTTCCCAATTTTCTTCAAAAAAATTTAAATTTTTAAAATTGTGTGAATAATATATGAAAGTTTTGATCTGGTAACATTTTCTTGAATAGAAACATTGTATAAAATGTTAAAATATATTTTTAAATACGTAAATAAAGAGTTTGCTCAAAGGTGCCAAGTCCCCTTAAATTATATAAGATTTTTATTATATACAGCATAATATTATTAGTACATGTAACTTTTTAGTATATTACAATCTCTTCCTATATTCTTCTTTTGAAATATATTTCAATGTGTTTCAAAACATATTTTAATATCTTCCTGGAAATTTAATACCTCTAGGCCGCCATCCTAGATTCCTTTCCTGTTGGCGTGATTCCTTTATCGCTCTAAGCAGCACTGACATCATGCCCGTGATATCAAACTAGTATCAGGCATAGTTATGGAGCACCGGCGCCAGCTTAACTGTGGAACTTTTCAATATCGACGAGACTCTTTTTATGTAATCATATCATTTGAGAATGTGTAGTCGACACATGTACCTTCCTTGGAAGCGCATGGTGACGCTCAATACGCTCACTGCCACTGTTCGATCAGCAGAATAAATGAATTTTTTCCCACATGCCGACTAAAGCGAGAATAAATGCTGATAACCAACTCTTCCTACGATTGCAAGAGTTTGACTGTTAAAACATCATCACACCTCACGGGATCGGGTTTTCGTACCATGTCTCACGAAGACGTGAGGCTCGGTAGTGAACCCATTAAGTACGTACGTCGTCGGTTTCAGATTCATCGGCTCTAATGAGCCCACTCTCCTCATTATAACAATTGCTCATAGCTGTCAAACATTTAACTTGACAATTTTGTATTACTTATTTTTTGTAGTAAAAAATAGTAATATATCCTAATTTAAAAGAGGGGTAAAGAAAACATAATTTTTTTTTAATACAGAATGGGCACACCTGTGCCACTCGGTGGACCGCAACCCTTTAAAAACATTAGAAGTAGCCCGTACCCTGAAAAGTCCACCCACACTTGTGGATTAGAAAATAAACATGTCACGGTAAAGAGAATTTAGGCGAAATTCCGCTTTTCTTCCTTTGATTGCCGGTCCAGTTGTGAATACTGCAGTTAATACAAATGATTCTGGCCCGAATAAATATAAACCATCCCCCTTTTTTAGAGCGCGATAAACACCCACCCACCCATTCAATCATTCATTCAAATCTGCACAAATAAAAACTAACCAACCCCTTAATCACTCCCTTTTTCTGCAATTGAAAAAATGTCTAGAAATTAGTTTTTAAAAAAAAAAAATAAATGAATAGTATAAAACAGTTTGACACCCCCTTCTCCACACACACAATACAGCCTTTGTATTAATAGCCTCAACCAATCTCTCACAGAGTAACGGTCATAGAACGATGTATCGCATTTCAGATATCGCCCTCGTCACTTGACCGCAATATTAAATTATATCAGTATTCTTTGATCTGACTCAAAACAAAGTTGATTCAAAAACTTACAAATTTTTTCCTCGCACTTTTATTTTATCACATAAGCAATTCATTGGATGTTATATAAATAATTTTTGAATAGAATGTCTATGAATGTATTTTGGGATAGTGTATGGTGTAAACATTAATTTATCGTATTCTTTTACATAGTTACCGTAAGATTCGGCGTATAGTGCGCACCTATACTTTCAAGTTGCAATTTTTAATTGTACTGTATATTCGAAGTATAACGTGAACTCCCTTTTTTACGAAGGAACCTGGAATGAAAGTTCTCAGTGTACTCATGATTCTTAGTCATTTCTATCGAGTATTATATCAGACTTTTGAAAAAAATAGTATACTTCTAGAACTGCTTTTTTAAGTTTATAATGAAAGTCATTTCTCTTAAATAAACAGTCTTTCGATGTATATAGAAGTCACGAATATTTTTCCACGCTCAACAATTATTTGTAAAGCTCTCGTGTATTTGTACCTAGCTTAAAACGCGTATCCATACATTTCGATCTAATTTTTTGTTTAAAGTGCACGTAGAATGATGGATTTTACAGTAAGTTAAATTTTCGATTTCTTCCAATGTCTGCATTTAGTGACTCGAATGAAGCTACTGCGAAAAATGTGTGATGCCAGCAAGCACCTTCTGATCCACGCGGAACGTTCCTTTTTCAAACATCGATCCCACTGTTACATCGTTCATGCATCCTCTCCTCCTTGAAGCCGATGAGTGGGCATAACACTTCCATGCGTCTATTATCTCACTCCCAGGCAAATTGCTGGGGCTCGACGAAGCACGTTGTTTTGCCCCAAATGCAACGCCCTCTCTCGCTCTTGTTAATGGAGTTAAACGAATATAAGTGTAGAGCAATTAATTCCCTCTCGTTGTAGCAATACTGTGACTTCCGAACCAAGAGGGGCTAAAACATATACAAATCAAAGAATAACACTCCCTGAATGGGTATTTGATTGAAAAGGGTAAATGGAATTCGTGTATGCTTCGTGAGGCGCATGCGTTCAAAAGATTGAGATAGATTCAATTCTGTGTAGAAGAGACAGCAGTAGCCGACACGTCATGTTCTGCGAATTTTCGTCCAATAGTGGTTTACAGTTATGGACATTGTCTGGACACGCTCTAAGTCCTTACATTGGTATTTTGGACAATAGTCCCGGTATCATCCTCGTCACTTGACCGTGGTTCAAAATCATGAAGCCCATCACTGATATCCCTCATGTTGTGTGCTTCGAAGAGCGGTGCTAATAAATATTCCAAAAATTATAGAGGGTGCCGAGGTAGTGAAGGGCTTCTGACCGCTTTTAAGTGTCTGGCGTGTTCCAGCCTTAGTGTCATTGAAACATCGCTGTGTTTATACCTATGATTCAAGTTAGTACAATTAATCTCTGTGGGAAATATTTAAAACGATTCTAATTCCTTGGAAATGCATGCAAAGTTCAGGAATACAGGACAAAATTATAGATTTTGACTTTTTTATACATTAAAAATATATTAAGAAAATATAAATTTCTGCAACATCAAGTAAAAATTAAAACTATGCATGTTATGTATTTTTGAGCATATTTATTAAAATAATAAACAAAATATAAGTATTCCTACAGTATAATTAAATCAAAAAAAAAAAATTTTTAACTGTAATGCGAGCCTTGTCCTGTAAAGCTCTACTTAAGTCTGTTTTCGGTAAAAGTACGAGAGCTCTAACTAAACGCGAAGCGCATTTTCAGACAGAAAAATGACCCAATTTCCATGGAAATTTGCAATATTATAATTCGTACCTCTATCAAAAAATATAGTGCTTTTAAAATTTCAAAATATTCCGTGAATACTTTCTTTTTTGTTTTTTGATACGTGAAGGCAAAGCTCATTTAACATTACCATATAGGATAAAAAAGGGCGACACACATTTTATACCAGAAAAAATGAATCAACTCGGTTAAAAGTGGGAAGTAAGATAAAAATTGCTGCTCTCAAAGGATAGTGAAGCCAATCTGAATAATCAACTGTAATACAACCTCTTTTGTGAACCACAAATTTTTCTCATGTAAATGCATAATTAAAAGTGGAAAGCAGAGTAAATGTAATTTCTTTAAGAAACTGAATCGCTTTGACAATCAAGTACACAAATTTAAAATGGCTGTCATTTTATAGTTATCATCCAGATCTTTTCATAATTCTGTACATTTTGCTTTCAAAAATTCTGGACATGTTTCTTCATGAGCATCAATGAGTAGTGCTGCATTTTACAGAAAATACACAATCAGTTTTTATTTGAATTGAATATTGAACACTAAGAATGTATTTAAACAAAGGATATTGTTTTTTACGTAAATCACACAAACTACAAGCAGAGATTCAGAAAAATCGTTTCATAAAAAGAATAAAAGAAAAGGAATCTTACTTAAAATAAGCAAAGAGTAGAGGGAGAGAGAAATATATATATATATATATATATATATATATATATATATATTACGTTTATTATAAATTTGCGGAGAGTCGCTGAGAAGTGCTCAACGTACCCTTAGTTGCCGATGTCTGGTGTAAGCTATTTGTTTGAATTCAATAAAAATGGCAGAGGTCTCAGGGGTGTTAATTTTGTCTCGAAGGGCAAAAATACAATTTTCAAACAGGTATAATTCCTTTAAAATTAAATAAAATAATTCGAATCTTTTTACACATTGTTTACAAGGGATTGTGGTTTCAAAAAGTACAAAATGTCTAAAATATAATCATAATTTTGAAAAATTATGAGCATATGAAAAATTCTGTAATAAATATAAAGTAATTTGTGCGTCGTGCATGCTATTTTCTAAAATAGTAGCCTCTGATGTATAAAACTGTATAGAATAATAAAATGTATCATACACTTTAAACTCTACATCATTTAAAAATATATCTTTTTTTTTTTTTGTATTTCAAAATATTTGAAAAATATTGCATTTTCTTTAAAAAAATGGAAAATGTAAATTTTTTAAAAAATATAATTTATTATTCTATTTATATAAAAATGCTACAGTGTAATAAGGACATATTTAACTCTTTATAAATCAGCTTATAGCTAGTAATTAAAGCTACTATTTTAGAAAATAGCATGCGCAACGTAAAACATAATTAATATTTCTTATTGAAATGTTTCTTATTTTCGTATACTTATAATTTTTAAAATTACGATTATATTTTAAACATTTTACTTTTCTGAATCCCCATTCTTTTATAAATGTGTAAAAGATTCGAATTATTTAATTTAAATTCAAAAGAATTATAATTGCTTGAAAATTGTTTGTATTTTCAGCCTTCAAGAGAAATATAACACCCCTGAGACCTATTAATGAGAGAGAGAACTGGTAGCAAGCGAATGTAATATGAACATTTTGAAGCACTTGAATAAATATAGCAGTTTAAATGAAAATACGGATTATGCACGAAAGTGAAGGAAGCTTTAGGTATGTTATAGACATTTTTCCAATAAATGTTATGCTTTTCATTTTTTTGTATAAATAAGGGAACTTTATTTTCTGGCTGTCTCTCATCGTTGTCATGGTGGACAAATGGTTATGGTCACAAAATCGTGGCCGGAGTGTCGCGAGTACGATTCCTCGTGCTCCTGAAGACCCGTGGTGTAGAGGAGACCACTGCACGCTAGATCTGTCGAATCACAATGTCCTTACGTTGATATGGTAGGAGAAAGGTGCCAGCTCGATGACAAACAAGAGCTGTGGCCGCGGAAGCCTAATGGCCAAGGGATCGGATCCTGACAGGCTTGTCACGAGTTCGAGCCCAGCACCACTAAAGACCCGCCGTGTAGGGGAGCGATGCACGTTAAATCTTTCGAGAGCTCAAACTTCCCTCCGTTGGTGTAGTGTGGTAGATATAGGAGGGGGTCAGCTCGGGTGTCGTCCTCGTCCCTTGACCATGGTTCAAAATGACGGGGTCCGTCACCAATAACCCTCATGTAGCTGAACAGTACGACGGTAATATCCACTCACTCAGCAAACAAGAGCTAGAAAATTTTGAGTTAACATTAAGCCAGTTAAAAATTTGGATGTTTACGTAGAAAAATTAAAAGCGGTTTATTTTCTCTTTAATTGGAATAAATATATTCAGAATTTCAAATATCCTACAAATGGAATAAATTTTAATTTGAATTCTATTAATTTCTGAGTCATTTGGTAATTATATCAGATTAGTCAAGCTGCAAAGAATGGAGAGTGCTCAGGGGGTGTCGTCCCTCTCCCTTTAGTGATTCAAAATTACGAGATCATTCATGAGTGCGTAGTGTGACGTTAAGGAATCAAAATCATTCCATTGAGTCACGAATCGAACGAGTGAAATCTCTGTAAAACTGTGGTTCTCAGACTGTGGGGGGCGTGATAACCCTACGAGGGATATATGAGCATATTTAAAAGTGGAAAACAAAACATTATTTTTTTTAAAAAATATAAATTTACTGAAAGTAAAAACAAAGTACATTCTGATATAAAAAATAAAATACACATTTATACACTGTCAGAATACATTTATAAATGTATAAGAACTGCGCAATGTATTTTATAATTAACTAAACAATACTAAGTTAAGAACGTTTAATAATTACCAGTAACTCCATTGGCATTTCAAACATAAAATTATATTAAAAAATTAACACTTTCCTTGATGAATTTGTTCGGTGCATAATTAATTTCTTAAATGCCAATTAAAAATTACGCAATTTACTTCCTCAATGCCTTCGTTTTACACGTGCGCTAGCATCTGTGATATTTTTTTTTTTGGGGGGATAGAAAAGGTACAAAGAAGCAAATCTTCTGAAATAAGTAAATCCTTTGCAAACACATCTGTCGAGGCCATTTTATTGAATTCCAAAGCATTCTGAATAATTGTATTGATAGCAGTACACAGAAAAGATAGAGCTTAAAGAAGACGTATTTATACGTCCGGGGCAATTAACGCTTTGGCTGAGCTAGACGTTTATATATACCGGTGGCACAAAAGTATTGTAGCTTTAGTTTCGATGATAGTATTATTGAATTCAATACATTGTTATTGTATGGGGGGCGAGGAAGATTATGATTGAAAATTGGGTCGCAAATATTGAAAGTTTGGGAACCACTTCAATAAAATAATAACTACGTCGTTTTTTTTTTAAAACAAACCCTTATTTATTTCTACAATTCCTTTTTTTCAGCATAAATACACACAAAACTTTTACATAATCAATATTTTATACAGTGATAGAGACTGTAAAAAAAAAACAAATATATTTCCCACATGCAGTGGTAGTAGGGGTCATAGTCAGGAATTCGTTGGCGACGTTGTCGAGTCACACACAGGTTCGAGTTCCGATTCCAATGAAAACCCACCATGTAGAAGGGCGATTGCATGTTGAATCTGTCGCGAGGTTCTGTTTTCCAAGTAGCGTGGTGTGAAAGTTTCGGGAAAAATCTGCCAGCAAAGGTGTGGTCCTTGCCACTTAAAGGTAATTCAAAATTATGAAATTCGTCACATTCATTCGTTTGTCTTTTCAAAAAAGTATCATATAATAGAATAATAGGCTGCCTGACAGTTAAACAAAATTTGAAATACAAGAAAGAACTGTAAGAACTGATAAGAAAAAACAATTCAATTTGAATATTTATTTAATAATTTCTTCAAATACATTTTTCTCGTCTAATTTCTTACTTCTGCTTCTCAACTTTAAGAAACTTGTTCATTTCTTTCTTTAAATTCGATGAATGTGTTTACGTGAATTTTCATGCATTCTTTGATGACATCTGCAATAGATTTTTTTCCCTTTATTTTTTTCCGCTCCTATTAAAAAAAATTAAACAATACATCAACATAAAATACATTTGTGCACATAGCTTAAAAACATCCATCTCACGTAGATTTTTATATGAGAGAGAGATAATATATGGGGGGGGTAGTATTTAATACTTGGAAATATAGAAGTGAAATTTATATATTTTCCAAAATTAATTAATTTTTTAATCATAAGTAGAACAACATAAAAAATACAGATACAAAGTTACTTTGTCTAGATGCTGTTTCAGAAAGATTTTTCACTGACATCTTAAACTTGATGGAGTAGCCCCAGGTACAACGCTATTTGCTTTTTCAATCTCATAACTAAGGAAGAAAATGCATGAAAATACATTCATATGAATTGTCTAAAAGTATGAGGAAACCTGAACTGAATTACGCATAAGATTTAATGTTTTCAATTTGATTGAGAATGCGTTCGGGAAAAATAAAGATTGAAAAGCTAAGAGCACTAAAAAGTTATCGTACATCAGTTTATTTAATGGGAATCTTGGTCACTAATTCCTTAACATAAAACATAACAAAACACATGCTGCTTCAACTCCATAGACAGTATATGGTACAAGTTCAATAAAAAACCCTTTTATTATTAAAACTTACATTTTCTGTAGCTTGGTAACAAGAAGTCACCACGCAGAAAAATTCGCTAATGGGATTTTTTTATCGATAAAGTAAAAATAGATCATTATTCATGCCACTCATTTACTAACAACTATTTTTAAAAGATATCAAAATCACCGAACTGCACTTTAAAGATAACCTATAATAAACAGGTCTAACATATCAGAATTTACACAGATAAAAGTATAAATAAAGGCATTTAGCAATTACTGTAATTCTTCAAATCTCATTTCAACATTTGGGGTTTCTTCAAACATCTTGTACTCCAAATTCCATGTATCTTTATAAAAGATACACGACAAATCATAAATGCTTAAGTAACAGGAAAACAGTATAAGATCTCATTATTATTTTTTTAGTTCTGTGCATATAAATGTTTAAAAATAATATTTTAAACAATACTTATTCAGTACAAGGAAGCCAAAAATTTGTTTAAAATCTACCAGTTAAAAATTTTCCATTATTATTATCATTCTTTTTTTTTCAATGAGTACCAAATTCCAATTATGTTTGATAAGATTTGATTTTTTTTTAAAAAGGAAAATCTTCAATAACTCAAGTAAACTGTATATAATTTGTTGGTAAAGAGAGCTCATATCGGTTCATAACACAAACTATAAAAAAGTGAACGAGTAAAATAAAATCAGTGTAAAATTAGGGAAATGGAATATTAGAAACATTTGTAACAATTCGTATTTCGTAAATTTTTTGTCTTAAATACTTTAATTTTGGAGAAAAAAATATTTTGCATTGGAATTAAAATACTTTTATAATGCCTAGATGGTTGATGCATTGGATAGGAGTGAACTTTTCAATAATTTGAAGGAAATAAACATGAGAAGTTCAGTAATGTTCTATCACTTAAAAGCAGTTTTGCTTTTCTTAGTACTTCAAAATATACATATATATGAACGTAATACGCTTTTGAATTTGAAAATGTTTACTTTATATTTACAACTTTAGTAAAATTAGAAGAGTTTGAAATACTAACGAAATAATTTCTATTCATATTCATTAACTAGAGTACCTAATTCATGTATAAAAACAATACACACATGATTGAAAAAGCTATTACTTATGGGGGGATACTCAGTAGAATTCTAATCAGGTAGTTTCTAGTTAAACTGTATATATTCATAAAGTTACTTACTACACAATTTCAATCCTAAAATGTCATTTGCCAGATTTCACTTAGACAGTCCTTCGAAGAAAAATTGCTGTCCATTTACATAAAATTTTTAATTTTATCGTTCTTGCCGACCCAGAAAAAAATTCATTTATCGTTCTGGACAAAATAGTCCCATTTTAAAGCTTATATTTTACTGCGAATTGGTGGAACTCTGATCGAGCATATTCACTTTTTAAAAACTTGTCACATTTATATATATATATATATATATATATATATATATATATATATATATTTTCGAATCTCGGACAGTTCCATCAAATTTGTTTTGGAGTTCCCCGAATGTTAATTAAATCTCTTACTTCTTCAGTCGACCAACGACCACAATCAACAACAGCAGTCACCTTTGAGTAAATGAATCTCGGTCGCAATGCATCAAAGGTAAATTTGAAAGTGAACTAGATTCCTCCACATTTACCCTGCTCCAAAGCGGGTACAAAATTAAACCCCCTTTTCAAACCCGTAAAATAACGATTGAAAAGAGTACATCAACATGTAATCGGGTGTAGAATAGGAATTCTGATTTCCCGGTTTTTTCCTTTCCGATCAAAATTTTAAAAAATGTAAAAAAGTTATTTTTAAATAAAAATAATAATTATATAAAAGTATGATACATATAAATTCAAAAATTATACCTCATTCATATATTGAGCTAAAAAATACAAAGGGAACGAAACGAAATCTACCAAAAGAAGTATTTCGAAGTATTAAATAATTATTCTGAAGTCAAATACACAAGAATTTATGTAGTCTATACTAATAAAAGGAACTTTTCGACTTTGTTTCACCTCTACCACACAAACTAAGCAACCAGAAGTGTAAAACTTGGCACATAATTATTCTAGGACCTGATGATGTGCACTACGAAAAGATTTTTCGATTTCAATTTTTTAAAATTAATTTTTTAAATGATTTTTCAATTTTTGAAGTTAACTTTTTATGGCACGGCAGAGAGAAATTTCCGTTACGTTACCAGTTATGGTTAGCGATAAACGTAAGGTAGAAATGAATGAAATTCGAATTTTCCCCCATTTTAAAAAACGCCATCTAACTCATACTATCTATCTTAGACAAAAAAAAATAACTACAGAATCGGAAAGATCATTTTTTTGCCACGATATGGTATATTTATTTTAACAAAATGATATTTTCTATTTTTTACGATTTTTTAAAACATGAGTCAAAATTGATACGCTTTTATAAGAATGATTTCTAAATCCCTCCCTTTAAGTTTTCTTTAGAGTTAATGAATTGATATTTTATTCTAAACAAGTTCATGCTTTTCTCTTTTAGAATCAGTCATAGAAAAAAAATGACGGAAACTCTTTTTTTTTTTTTTTTTGCGATTTTTCAAAAAATACTTAAAATTTTAATTAAATATTTAATAACTTCATTATTTATAAAAATAATCTAACGAAATTTTTTCTCCATATGTAGAATAGTATTATCCGTAATCTGTTCAAAGATTGAAAAAATAGATGGAAAATTACGGCTTTTAAAATTTCTTTTGTGTTTTTCGTATATTAGCCTTGAGCTAGCACCCATCCCCCTCTCTTCATTCAACATCAGCTTTAACAAGCCTTTCCTCTTTTAGCTTTGCGATACATACTGTGTTTTGTTTTTACGTTACCTAGAAGTCAAATTATAATCAATTTTATGAACTAAAAAAAATTGGAAGTGAGTCTTTAATCTACCCAAGTAGGCATTTAAATGGTTCAAAATCTGTCAAAAATTAGTTTAAGGAGAGTTTGTTGGATATACAGTTTTTAAAATTCTTTTAAGGAAATAATACAAACAATCTATTGTTTTAAAATTTAGTGGCAACACAACATTTCTTCCAATAGTTTGACAATAAAAGATTGTGTTTACTAAATTTTCAATCGAATGGAATTTCTAAATCCAGTTTAAGAAGTGAGTTTTTAAATCATATACAGTGGGCCACAAAAGTGTTCATACACTTGCAACTTCTTATAAAATTTACTGTTTTCGACCAATAAAAATTAATATATTGTAATTGTAATTTTTTATGATATCTGCAACTTGTTCTTAATGGAATGACGTAATTAATTTTTTAAAAATAGTATAACTAATTTTTTAAAAAATTATCAAATAGTACTAAAAATTACGCCACAAAAGTCTTCGTACACTTAACAAAAATCTCAACATAGCTTTCAATATTGCATATCTTTCTTAATTTAGTACTTAGTAGGATAGGTTTTAGTGCCTACAACCACTTAAGCATCTTGGTATAGGTTTAATCAGTGTTTTGTAATTTCTGCATCGATTTTCCTCCATGCTTCTGTGATTATTGTTTTTACTCCACATTTTGTGTTTGTTCGTCATGTTTCCTTTTTTCTACATCAGAATCTCACCAAATATGTTCTACTGGGCTAAATAAAGTGATTGAGGAGGTGTTTTCATAAGTTGGGGGCAGTTATAGAGACACCAGTGGCGTACAATGAGAGCAGTGCACTTGGCGTCATTACCCTGGTAAAAAATTAAGTAGTCTCCAATACCCAAATTTTAGGCGTATAATTTAAAATTTCGCTTTAAAATATTTAAATAGAACTCATGATTCACAATATCAACAAAAATACCAATTACCAAATTTTGTGGCCGATTTACAGCTCCACGCAAGAACACTTCTACCTTCATGTTTTATTGATCCAACTAGATTCTTGGAATTAAGTTTCAGAAAATTCAAAATTGACAGCAAATTGATTGGGATGGCAGATAATTCCACATTTTTGGTTCCGATGGGCCTATAATAGCTTGTAAATGAAAAAATAACGAGTTTAATCAATGAATTTATGTGGAACAAGAACTCCTTCACTTCCATGCTTCAGCATGGAAGTGAAGGTGTTCTGGCGTGGGGGTGTAAATTGTCCGCAGAATTAGGTAATTTAGTATTTTTCATGGTATTTTGAATCATGAGCTCTATTTAATTATTTTAAAGAGAAATTTTAAATTATCCGTGAGAAATTTGGATATTAGAGACTACTTAATTTTTTAACAGGGTAATGACGCCAAGTGCACAGCTCTCATTATACGCCACTGGTGTCTCTACAACTGTCCTCAAAATAGGAAAACACCTCCTCTATCACTTTATATAGCCCAGTAGAATATATTTGGTGAGATTCTGATGTAAAAAAAAGAACACGTGAGAAATAAACACAAAATGTTAAGTAAAAACAATAATCACAGAAGAATGGAGGAAAATCGAGGCAGAAATTACAAAAAAACTGATTAAATCTATACCAAGACGTTTAAAAGTTGTTGTGAATACTTAAAGATATTCTACTAAGTATTAAATTAGGAAAGAAATATGATATTTAAAGCTAAGTTGAGATTTTTGTTGAGTGTATGAAGACTTATATGGCGTAATTTTTAGTAGCTTTCTGATCATTAATTTTTTTAAAAATTAGTATGAATTTAAAAAATTTTATCTGTGGAACGCATTTTAACTTCTGTGAGACACCCCTTAGAATATAGAAATTTTTCTCGGGGAAAAAGCTGCATAGAAAACAAAATTACTAAGGATGAAAAAAAGTCAAAGTTTATTCATATGGAGGTTTTAAAAACTGTTATTTATATGCTTTTCATTATAATTTCTTATTACTTTGTGATAAGCAATATTTTTTAAAGAAATTTTCGGGAATATTTAATGACAAAATAACACACGTCAATATATTTTTTATTACATATTTTTTAAGCTCTAAGATACTTGGTGGAAAATATGTACCTATTTTTTCTTGTAAAAATATTATTTTTTTAACGTAATAAAGTTTTTCTAGAGTGCTTTTTATATCTCTAATTTATATTATAAAAAAACTATATGCATTCAGACGTTAAGAAAAGCTTTTTTGACTATGAAATTGGCAGCAAAATTTTAAAAAAAGGACTTGAAATAAATATATAATACTGATATGGGCTTATAAAAGTTTATTCTTTTGATATAAAGAGGTTTTAGGATGTTTTAGTTGTATAATTTTTTTAAGATTTATATTTTAAATCTCTTTAAATGCGTTTTTCTCCGGAAGAGATTTTTCATATTGTATCGCATGGCAAACATGATATCTCAAAAAGTCCTTGAGATAATTGCATGAAATTTAGCATCGTTGTTTATTAATATAGTATGCATGTTGTGCATTAGAGAATAAGAGAAAACAATATATTTACCTTTTTTATGATTGTTTTTCTTTGTGATAAATGCAAAATGTTTTGAAAATTTTCCTTTTATGCACTTTTTGGCCCATAATTTTGTAATAAATTGAAATGATTCAAAGATGATAGAGCAAAACATAGGTAAACGCTTTCAAAATAAAATTCAAAGAGCTTTTTTATCTCATGTATTAGAATTTATTTTACAGTGTTTACCGTGATGGGCAAAAAAACGGTAGTTTTAACCAAAAATTGTCCATTTTCTTACAAAAATATATTGAAATTTTTGTCTTGGTTATTTTTATAAGTTTTCAGTTATAATCAAACAAAAAAAAAATGAGTTTAAAAATGAACTTTCAGCATTATTTCAGAAAAAGGTTCCCGCAACTAGTCAGGCACCTTAAGGATACGTGTTATACGCCGGATATAAATATGAGAGCTTTGAAATATAAAGTGATAAGCGTAGAAAAAAATTATACTTCTACATTGACAGAAATACTGTTTACTTAACAGAAATGGCATTCCTTATGAACTTTCAAAAGACTAGTTCTAGAAATATATTATTTTTTTCTTCTGAAACTTGCAATAATACCTTGAATAAATGACTTCAAAACATACAAACACTGCTCATGTACATTTCAGGTTTCTTAAAAAAGGGGGTGTGCGTTGTACGGCAAATATACCTAAAAACTGAAAATTGCAGCTTGAAAGTATAGATGCGCATTATACGCCAGATTTTACGGTATTTAAAATTTATAGCCGAGGTTTAAATTCACATTGAAGTAGGAAATAAACACCTCATAGGTTATTGAAGCCCCTGCCATTTCCGGGATTACAAAAAGTACGTAAATCTTACAAATTCCCGAAAGAAACCCTAGTATAGACAAGATCCATTATGCTATTCTGCCAGCAATTTTCGTCCATGTAAGCGACGCTTATGTTATCGTTATTTTTCAACCTTGATTCTGCCTTTCTCGCTTGTCCGCAGGGCTGCGGTAGCCCAGTGGTAAAGATATCGGATCATGGCTGGCATGTCATGAGTTCGATCCCAGTACCACTAAAGACCCCGCCGTGGAGGGAACGATGCTCGTTAAATCTGTCGAGGGCTCACACGTCCTCTCGTGGTGTGGTAGTTAGGAGAAGGGGTGCCAGCTCAGGTGTCGTCCTCGTCGCTTGACCATGGTTCAAAATGACGTGGTCCGTCACCAAAAGCCCTCGTGTAGCTGAACAGTGTGACGTTGATATTCACTTATCCACTCTCGTGTGTCCGTGGTAGCCTTATGGTCATGGTCATGAACTCGTGACCGGTGTTGTCAAGCCTTTATGCCAGTGATACCCACCACGTAGAGGGGTCAGTGCACACTATTTCTGGTATGATTCGAAGTTCTCCATCTCAACAATGGGAGAAGTTAAGAGAGTGGGGTCATCCTCGTCATTTCAACATAATCGAGACCCGTCGCCAACAACCCTCTTTTTTGCTTTAGAGTGCGATGTCAATAAACACTTATTCTGTCTTTCTTGCATTCACAGTTATTAGATGCACGAGAAATTGTCATTTTATAAGAAGATTATTTTTTTTTTTTTATAAAGCTTGACCAAACATGTATCATGGCCGCGGTAGCCGAGTGGTATAGGCATCAGATCGTGGCTGGCTTTGTCACGAGTTCGAGCCCAGTACCACTAAAGACCCGCCGTGTAGGGCAGCGATGCACGCTAAATCTGTCGAGAGCTGAAACGTCCTCCCGTTGGTGTGGTGTGGTAGTTAGGAGGGGGGTGCCAGCTCAGGTGTCGTCCACGTCACTTGACCATGGTTCAAAATTACGTGGTCCGTCGCCAAAAGCCCTCGTGTAGCTGAACAGTGCGACGTTAATCTTCACTCACTCACCAAACATGTATCAAGCAAATAAACCAACCAACTAAAGAGTCTTACAATCTAAGCGCTCGCTGAATACGCAACGAATTCTTCGAAAACCAAGTAACTATATGACAAGAGGGAAAAAAGGAACATAACGTCGGCCTAGTTATCAGAATGCGTAGCTCCTTCTGGGTGCCAAGTTGTTGCTTATGTTCACCAAGATGGGTGGTAACATTACAATGGGGTTACCTTGATATATTTTTCGTGTGGCCATGTGGTTGTCATGGGGATAACGTATATTAGTTAATTTTTATTGGTATTTTTCCTCGGTAACCCTATTAATTTCAAATGATTTTAACCATTTCCATTGCATTTGTTCTACAAGCTTCTATTTCAGTCTTCTGCTGCATTTTGTGCTGTTTTCGGACAGGGATATTTTTAATGAGTGATGTCCTTTTAATTGTTGCAATAAATCACACATTTCCACTTTATATTACTTTTTATTGATGCTTTTTTGAACGCTGCTTGTCCGATGAAATTCATTGAAGGAACTCGCAGTTTTTGCAAGTTATCAGTACTGAGATATTCATTGTTAATTTTAATACATATTATGTAATTTTATCTATAATATAATATAATGCAATACTTATGTATAATAATTGCTTGTTTTATAATTACAAATGTTGATTAGTTATAATTACAAATGTTGATTAGTTATAATTACAAACGTTGATTAGTTATAATTACAAATGTTGATTAGTTATAATTACAAATGTTGATTAGTTATAATTACAAATGTTGATTAGTTATAATTACAAATGTTGATTAGTTATAATTACAAATGTTGATTAGTTATAATTACAAATGTTGATTAGTTATAATTACAAAGGTTGATTAGTTATAATTACAAAGGTTGATTAGTTATAATTACAAAGGTTGATTAGTTATAATTACAAATGTTGATTAGTTATAATAATTATTACATAAAAATTATAAGAATATTATATATCATAATGGCTTATTAAATCATATTATACAATAACATATTACATTATATAATTTTCCTTATATTACAATGATATTTAACATTGATTTATATTGGTTATTTTTAATCTACTCATTTATTCTTCATTTGGAATATATTTCAAAACAGTTCGTTACAATTATTTTCCTTACGATTTGATACCGCTAGGCCGACATCTTGGATTACACGTAACTCGGCAACAACCGCTGCTTGGCGCGATTAATTAATTCGTTTGTGGAGTAACGTCTTCTGATAACTAGGTCGGCGATATACAGGGGAAGCGAAATTAGACATCAGATGATGCGCTCAATGTTTCTGAAATAAAAAAATAGTATAAAATATCCACTAGATGGCGCTTTTGGCGGCGAATGCTGTTCTTCAAATCCAATGCAGTTGTCAAACTCTTCCGGTAAATGTAATCTTTAAAAAAAAAACACCCATAACAAGAAGTCACAAGGCGTGAGATTGGGGGATCATGCAAGCTAAGCTGTTCGGAAATATCGGCTGTTCACACGTGCATCTGTTAATGCCTGTCTTAACAATTGTTGAACTGAGCTCGAGTTGTGAGGTGGGGCTCCATCGTGCATGAGTTTGGTTTCTTGTAGACAGACTCGTTGCTGTAGAGTAGGAATTACCTAGGTCTGAAATATCTCGGGATACCATTCCTCTTTAACACTAGAAAGATAAACTTAGTACAGTAAGGTGCTTCTCAAAGTCGCGACCCAATATTCAATCATAATTTTCATCGCGGCCTCCTCATTCAATATCAATGTATTGAATTCAATACTACTATACTTTGACGCTAAAACCACTCAAGTGCTACTGGCGCATATAAGCTCAGCGAAAACTTTAGTGCGTACTGGCGCATACCACTAAAGACGTCTGCGCTCTGTCGAGCGAAACTTTAGTTTCCAGCTTGGCGTGTATATACGGTTCAAAATTACGTGGTCCGTCGCCAAAAGCCCTCGTGTAGCTGAAAGTGCGATCGTTTCCACTGTGCAAAGTGCGATTTTTCTATCCATACAATTATTTCGAAGTTTGTACAGTACAATAAAAAGTCCTTGACAATGTTTACAAAGGATTTACTTATTTCAGATTCATTCTTCTTTCTCCTCCCCCCCTACGCGCCTACGTGGAAAAAGGTTGGAATTGGGAAGTGAATCGCGTAACTTTTAATCCGCAGTTCAGGGATACATCATAAAGCCGTATAAATTATCAGTGGAGGTGTTAATTTTTGAAAATAAGTTATATATGACAATCCCATTTGATTATTGGTAATTATTAAACTTATTTACTTATTGTTAAATTAATTATGAAATACATTGTGTAGCATTGATACATTTATAAGTATAATATAACAGTGTAAAAAAAAAATGTGAATTTTATTTTTTTTTATATTAGAATGTATTTTGTTCATTTAATTTCAAGTTAATAGTTTTTTTTTAAATTTTTTGTTTTCGATTTTTCAATATGCTTGCGCCCCCCTCGTAGAGTTGTCTCAACCCCCAAGGGGGTGCGCTCCACAGTTTGAGAAACGCTGACTTAGTATATACCTATAGAGCCCAAAAGCAGTCAAAATAATTGCATTGTGAAAGAATGTGTAAAGAGAAACTTGCTTAAAAAAATTAACTTTTAATATTTTTTATATTATTTAGTCACATATATATATATAACAAGTTCTAAATAAATATTAACAATAAAAAGAAACTTAATTACAAAAACATTGCAGGTTTTGTAATGAAAGTTTTTCTCGAGATAAAAGGATTTTCCGACAAATTTTGGAAAAAATATCTAACCTTTTTTTCTTTTTTTTTAAACATTGTAACATTTTTAACAACACTTACATTTTTTTAAAACATTTTTATCTCTATTTTAGGAAACCGTATAAAGTCATTTAAAAAACATTTTAAATCGGATCCTTCTCGTGTTCGATCTGCTTCCATCTTGATATTGAAATACATTGCAACAAAATTATATATGTCGCAGGGAAATGGCGAAATTAGGAATTTCATCAAATCCCTAAGGGAAATGTTAAAATAACGTCTCTTCAAGGGCATTTCCCTGATGAAAGTAAATAATCTTTTTCAAATCCCTCAACTGTGTTTCATTCAAATGATGAAATGAACTAGTCGGGATTTGCATTGGCTATACGGGGGGAGGGAGACAACTGGGGGGTTGAGTCCTTGTACTTCCAAATCATAAAGACAATCCTATCGATCCCCTAAATATCAACCCCTTTCCTTAAAAAAATGGCACCACACACACACACATAAGATTAACATAGGGATTGATATTTTAGTGCGTACGTAACCGAAAGGAAAGATGTTATACGTAAAAAAAAAATACCAGACCAATTTTCGATTTATTTGTTAATTAGTTTTGAATAAATAATTTGTATTTCATAGACTATTGTTGTATTACTTACTTCTACGTTTAATAATGCACCCTAATAGTTAAATAAACATTTTTAAACTCTTGACACTATTATTTCATCATTTCTCTGAAACAGCTCGGGGATTCCCATTACTCTTATCCCTTTTATTAGGGAAATCCCCTCGAAGAGACGTTATTTTAACGTCAAGTGATCCTCTCCCTTAGGGATTGGATGAGATTCCTAATTTCATCATTTTCCTGCGACATATAGACTAATTTTAATTTCTGGATCAACATATTCAATAGTCCCCATGCACCTATTAATGGGGTACCATTTTATTATAACTTAAACGTATTTTATGAAAATATATTTTCATCTGTATTGATTAAAAGCAACATGTTTTTTTTTTACAATTTCAAATTTTGTGCGCCTTTTTTCACGTTTGTTTTGAGAATGCTCCCTAAGCAGGGCTATTTGAATGCGGCAGATAGAAAAGAACTGGATCCGATAAGTCGCTCGGGTTACGTACCTTTTTTTTTTTAAAAAAAAAAAAGTTTGTGATAAGATAATTTTTTCTCTAAGCTATTGATTCGCCACATTCAATAGACTTTTCTTATCGGTTTTATTTTTTCGTTTGCTCTAAAAACCTGATAATACAAGCAACATAATATTTTCTTCATTCTGAATGTATACTATCAGCTTTCTTTAATTTTAGGACATAGGTAGATTTGAGAAGAAACTGCTCTTCAGAAAAGATAGGAATTGTATTGCATCTTCCCACTTTTTGCCCCAATGATCGGTTGTAACATGTATCATGGGAAAATGGCGATAAGAAAACGGGTTCACCTACTGAGTAGTGGAGATCTTTACCGTTCAAAATGTTTGAGTAGTGAGGGAGAGTTATGTTAACGTCACCACTATACGAGAGCGAATGGCCATGGATCGCGACATTTTTAACTTTGATCAAGTGACAAGAACGGCTCCTGACCCGGGACTTCCCTTTCCTAACTACCACACCACACCAACAGCAGGACATTGGACCTCGATATATATATATATATATATATATATATATATATATATATAACGTGCATCGCAGCTTTTCTACACGACGGATCTTCAATGGCATCAGGGCTCGAAACCTCAACACACCGGCCACGAATTCGTGACCGTAACCACTATGGTACCGTGGTCACCTCAAAGTTCGAAAGAAAGAGCAAAATAGACCACCCCTCCTCATTCCCGTTCGGAAGCAAGATCTTGAACAAATGGTTGGCCCTTGTGGAATTGGACATATCAAAATGGCTTTCAGAAAGCCGTGGTAGCCTGGTGGTCAAGGTAATTTACTCGTGGCCGGTGGGCCATAAATTCGAGCCTAGAACCCACCACCTAGGGGAGATGCACGTTAAATCTGTCGAGAGCTCAAACGTCTTCGCATTGGTGTAGTGTGGTAGTTAGGAGTAGAGTGATGCGAGCTCAGGTGTCATCCTCGTCATTCGAGCCAGTTTCAAAACTCAGAGGCCGTTCGCCTCGGCCTGATATTTTGCATTTTTTGAAATATTGAAAGACTTTAGTTCTTTTTAATTGATATTCTTTACTCTAATTTTAATATACATTACGCAATTATTTTATTAATAATATAATATAAAAAATAATTATTATCTGCAATAATCATATAATCGTTATTTATATAGTTGTTTTTTATATTTATTTATAAATATTATTACACAAATTATGTCCTTTACTTTTCATTTTTATTGTTTTTCATTTATAATTATAATGCTATTTATTTATAATTATTACGTTATGAGTATTATGTATAATTTATGTATTACAATACGATAATTATTATTTTTTATAATTACTATAAATTATAGTATGATTTTATTATACATAATAATCATTATTAAATCATACTATATGAATATTATATATATTTACTTTTAAAATATATTATAAGATTATTACATACTGCATAATATTATTAGTACATGTAACTTTTTATTGTATTACATTGTTGCTCACATTATTTCTTGATTGAACATGGTTATTCTCAATCTCTTCCTATATTCTTCTTTTGTAATATATTTCAAAGTATTTCAAAACTATTTTTTAAAATTATCTTCCTGGTGATTTGATACCGCTAGGCCGCCATCTTGGATTTTATTCCAGGGACAACAAGCGCTGCTTGGCGTAATTCCGTTATATCGCCAAGCAGCGCTTGGTGCCATGCCCCGTGATATCCGACTAGCACCGTAAAGATGAAATACTCAATAGATAATATAGATGACACATCGATATTTTGGAGCAAAAAGTAAGACATCTTTTCAAACTAATACAGAACCTTGTTTTCCTTTTTGCCAGGGCTACGACTAAACTTGGGTTAATCTAGAACACTTAGATGGGAGTGCAGTAAAGCAAACAGTAACTTGCGGCTGAACCACTTCTACTATTCATGATTCGCTTTGAAACTTATCGAGAGAGATGAATGATCTCACTTGATTGGGAAGAGTTTGAATAGGTTTAAGAAGCAGAGAAGTTCGGGGACAGTTCCAGAAATTCTAATTTCGTTCTCTTGATCAAACAATGAAATAAGATTTATAGAGGAACCTAAAAGTGTCAAATTAACTTTAATCATCTGATTTCTGTAATCTTTGGGCTTCATTGTCAAGTGAAGTAGGAAAATGTGCTTTCACTTGAAAGTTTGAATTTGTGGATCAAATATGAATGGAGTAAGCAGAGGGCAACTATAAAATTTTATCAGAAATACATTAAATACTTTCCAAAATTATTCCTCTGATTTATGTGTAGAATGTATGGTAATTTTTCGCTTCTGATATTTTTTTAGATTTTTATAATTATTTTGAATGTAAAAGCGTTTGAAAAATTTGTAGCAATGAAAACAAACAATCACCGGCTTCGAGGATCTAAAATTAAGAGGTCTCAGGGTTGTTAATTTTTTTTCTCTAGAGGGTTGAAAATAAAAACAATTTTCAAACAGGTATAATTCTTCGAAAATTTAAATTAAATAATTTGAATGTCTTACACATTGTTTATAAAGATTATGATTATAAAAAAGTACAGAATGTTTGAAATATAATCATAATTTTAAAAATTATAAACATATGAAATAATTTTGTAATAAAAAATAGCGTTGTGCACGCTATTTTCTAAAATAGTAGCCTCTGATGTATAAAACTTTATAGAATTATTAAATGTATCATACTCTTTAAAAACCTACATTATTTAAGAATTATGTATCTTTTGTATTTCAAAATATTTGAAAAATATTGAAATTTTTAAAAGAAGTTTTGAAAATTTAATTCTTACTACTTTTTAAAAAAATAACATGCGCAACGCAAAAATTAATTTTACTTACAGAAATGTTTCTTATTTTCGTATGCTTATAATTTTTAAAACTCTGATTGTATTCTACACTTTTCTGAAACCCCATTCCTTTATACATAATGTGTAAAAGATTCGAATGATTTAATTTTAAGTTCAAACAATTTTATATATATATATATATATATATATATATATATATATATATATATATAATTATATATATTTTTCAGCCCTCTAGAGAAATTTAACACCCCTTCACAAAATGATTCTCAACCTTTTACTTTATCCTCCAAATTCTAATTTTTAGAGTTGACCTCCCCACTATTTATATAGGTGCAATATATTTGCTTAGAATTATGAGGTTCTTCGCCAATTTTTTAAGGGGTGTTGGAAAGCTAAATCTTATTTTTTTGACAATTTGAGATTTTTACATTTTCAAACTGTATAGATTTTAACCTTTCTAAAAATACCTTACTTCAACCTCTAGGGTATTTAGAAGCCCTTAAAACGTATTTTTAAATAATCGTTGAATTTGGACCACGCCCATTTTAATGGCGAAAATTGTAAACAAATTACTTTGTTTTTGCTTAAAAGTGTAACGACTGATATAAACCAAAGCATGTATCTTTTATTTTAAATTGAACCTTTTATTTTTTCACTTTCTAGCCGATTATAAGTCTCACTATATACATTAAAATCAATTTATCTCAAAATGTAAATTTTAATGTGCGATGTACCTTTTCTGAGAAACTACTGTTCACAGGTATGTAAATTTTTTGAGTTATTTATAATGATGTCTAACATATACTGAAATGAGCCTTTTGTAAAAAAATTCAAATTTAATTTTTACAAATTTTTTAAGTAAAAAATGGGTCAAATTTCGTAATGTTTGATAAAATATTTCATAATTTATTAAAAAAATTCAAAATTAGCTAAAAGCTCATTTTAGTATAATAAGAGAGGTGTACTTTAATAGTATGAAAAATTTCAAGCATGTACATAAAACAGATTTTGAGAAAAGGCACATCGAAAACAGCCAATTTAACATTGTCGGTATAGAGAAAGAGGTTTCCAACTCCCCTTAAGTATTTAAAAATAAAATTAGCATTGTCTTTGACTTTAATTTAAATTTCATAAAAATGTGTAAGAGTTTTAAAAATAATTGACATGCATTGGCAAAGAAATGGGAAAGGATATAATTTTTAACAAAATATGAAATCAAATCGAAATATGTTATAATATTTAAATTTTTTAAGGATTATTACTGTTTTTTTATTTATACTGAGGATAAATCCACCTCCCGCTGAAGAAAACAAAAATTGAAATATAAAGTGGAATTCCGGTTTTTAAATACGGTTCCAATTGCAATTTAAAACATTATTTCAGTTAAGATGATGACATTGGACAAACCAACATCGATTGAAAATATTGATTTCTGAAATTATTTTAAGAATGTTTTTTTTTTTGTATTTAACTGATTTTTGTGATAAAGAAACCGGAAAGTGACATTTAAAAGAGGATTATTGCTTGCGGAACAGATATTTTCTACCAAATATCTGTTCCGCAAGCGTTTTGTATCTCAATTGTAGGGTTTCTGCTCACAAAATAAACCCTTACAAGTGACTAATGATTCCGAGACTATGCATAACAGACAAAATTAGTTACTTAGAGGGTAATTCGTTTGAAACAAGACTTCTGCTGGAAGGACGAATCGGTTGGAGGCCGAATTCGGCGATATTAACATTCAATATAACGCGACTTTATCTGAATTTTTATTCAATCCTCCCCCCTACTATTACTTCACACTCTTTCTCTCTCTATATATATTTATTTATCTTGGGGGAATTTTCAATCGTTAATAAAATACATTTTACAGGGCTCCTTTGAGTTAAAATTTCATATACGTGATCATTTTGGATGACAATACAGTAATTTAATTATCATTATATACAAAAATCTTCTGTGCGAGAGTATATGTGACTAAACTCCTCCTAAACGGCTGGACCGATTTTGATGAAATATTTTGTGGGGATCCAAGTGGATTCGAGAATGGTTTATATTCACAATTCGGCCCGATATCGCAATTAGTTAAAAAAGATATTAATTAAAAACATTCAACTCAATATTAACCTGCATTGTTGTAACAACGTTATTGTTATAAAAATGACGTAGGTTTGCGTCGAAAATCGAATTTCAGTCAAACTGGCAAAACCGGGTCTTTATTACAAAAATACAGAGGAATCATGCTTTTTTGCGTTTTTCATTAATATCTTTCCAAATAACCTTTATACGTGTAATTAATTCTTCTGTGCGTGTGTATGTGACTGATTCCTCGTAAACGGCTGGACCGATTTTGATGACATTTTTTTGTGTTTTTTTTTGTTCAAGTAGATTCGAGAATGATTTAGATTTACAATTCAGTCCTATATCGCAATTAGTTAAAAAGATACTGATTAAAAATCTTAAAACGCATAGTTGTTTTACCCCTGTGCTGTGTATTTTGCTAATGACGGCAAGGAAAAAAAGAAGAGGGGATAACTCGATATTTTCACTGTTTTTAAAATTGCAATCTAATTTTTTTTATCAAAATCAGGCAAAAAATAGTTACAGTATCGGAAAGATTATTCATTTCGCCACGATACGACATGCACCTTTATATACAGTGACTCCCAAAATTGAGAGTACACTTAATTCCGAATTCACCATCGGATCACCACTATTACTTGATGTTACCAGGTGTAGAAATTAATACGCTATGTTAACGCACTTTTGTACATTCAAAATGCATACATTACTCTTCCAAATAACATTAAACGTAAGATATGGAAATTGATTGAAACAAAAATATGAAGGTTTGAAAGAAACACTACACCAATTTAATGTCACAAAATTGAGGGTACACTTCTTTAATCACTATGCAAAACTACTAGTAATTTTTTAAATAGAAATTTGATAATAGTTTTATGATAAAGGAAGGTTTTCAAAGGCTATCTGATAAATTTATGTTTGTGATTTGATGTCTTGAGTAAAATGGAGAATCGGAAGGAAACGACGATCGAAGATAGAAAACTTGTTAATTAACTGTCAAATGAAGGTAAATCCCAGCGGAATATTGCTAAAGTAGTTGGACGAAGTGTTAACTGTATCCAAAAAATCCTGCAAAAATTTAAAAAGACTGGTATACTGGCAAATAACGAAGGAAGAGCGAGAAAGAAAATTATGAACTCTATAACCGAGGGAAGAGTTATACATCAAGTGAAGATTGATCCTGAAATTAGTGCTCCTAAAATTGCAGCCAGTACCTCTAATACCTTAGGTCGATCGGTTACTGCAGAAACGGTACGAAGAGTCCTAAGAAAGGCTGTCTATAATGGTAGAGTAGCTCGAAAAAAGCCCTTAATTGATAAGAGGAATAGAGTCAAGCGATTTAAATTCGATAAAGAACACATTTTAAAGCCTCAACAGTTTTGGAACGAAGTCATTTTCAGCGATGAGTGTAAGTTCAACATCTTCGGCAGTGACGGTCGTCTTATGGTGTGGCGCAAACCAAATACCTCACACCACGCAAAACACACAACTCCTACTGTTAAGCACGGAGGTGGGTCGGTGATGATTTTGGGGGTGTATGGCTGCGGTGGGGTGGGAAAGCTAGTATTCATTGATGGAATCATGCACAAGATGGCTTATCTTTACATACTACAAAATAATTTGAAAGAAAGTGCTGATAAATTGGGACTGGGGTCGAATTTCATATTCCATCAAGACAATGACCCCAAGCACACTGCGTTTGTTGCAAGAGAATGGCTGCTTTACCATTGTCGTAATCAACTTAATACACCTCCACAGTGTCCCGACTTAAATGTTATCGAGAATCTGTGGTCCCACCTTGAGAGAGCTGTGCAAAAACATCAAATTACAAGCAAGGAACAATTAAAATCGGTATTGCAAGAAGAATGACTGAATATTGCTCCCGAGACCACTAGACATCTTGTGGAATCGATGCCTCTGCGATTGGAAGCTGTCATATCAGCAAAATGTTATGCTACTAAATATTAACTCTTTATTATTCATGATTTATGCATGAAAATAAATGCACATGTACTCTCAATTTTGTGGCTATTAATTTCTGTTAATTTTCTTTAGAAGTTATTATATGTATGTTTAAACTATCAAATATTTTGTTTTATCATTCAAAATAATGAATTATGATCTAATAAAGGCATCTATGCTTAAAGGTTTTAATTATTTCCCTCATTTAATATAATTTTTTCATTCTAAACATTGATTCCCGTTTTAAAAGTAGGTGTACCCTAAATTTTGGGAATAACTGTACATAATTCTTCTGTGCGTGTGTATGTGACTGAAATCCTACTAAACGGCTGGACCGATTTGGATGATACTTTTTTGTATGGGTTCAAGTGGATTCGAGAATGATTTAGATTCACAATTTGGTATGAAATGGCAAATAGTTATCTAAGGGCACGCGATTATTCACAAAAAAATCGTGCTCAATATTCTAGAGGCCACTATTTTGAGCGGCAAATTTCAAGGTGAAGTTGTACTTCTACTACAGATTCCAATGATTCTTTCAGACTCACCTACTTATTCAAATGTTTGCAATTTCCAATTCGCTTGGTATTTGCTATGACCATTAATAAGTCCCAAGGACAAACAATGACAATTTGTGGCTTACATTTAGAAAAGCCTAACTTTTTTCGCATGACCAATTATATGTAGCATGTCCGAATTTTGGCGAACCATCGCATTTGTTAGTTTATACCACTCAAGGATTAACCAAAAACATTCAATGGCATTACGATAAATTTAATTTTTGTGCATTAAAAAATATACCTGTTATGAAAATAGCTCGAGTTTTATATATCATTTTTACCCTTTAATAAAAACAAGTTTCTGTTTAGAATAGATTCTGTATTATCAACTTAGTTTATAGTGATGGGAGGTCGCCGGTCCCCAAAGTTACAACGGCAGTTTGTACATTTGCCCTGTTTACAGGAAACGGATTTTCTAAGGAATTTGGGGTGCCTCAGGTCAACGGACTCTATGGCGGGCGAAGCTGTATCCTTGCACAGCTTGTTGGCCAATCGGAATTGTAAAATTTACCGCCAGAACTTTGAAGCGGATTATTTTCCGTGTGGTGCGGTCAACCTATTTAAGGTTGGGCGCGCGAATTCTCGGGGCTTTTTACTCCTTCTTCATCTGCCAGAAAAACCCTCCACAGCCGGGAAGCGCACTTGCTACCCGAGGTCAACCCCCTCCGTCGCTCTCTCCCTCTTTCAAAAGCTAAGTAGTATTCAGTTATGTGTCACTTTATACATTAACTTAATTTTAATCTTATTGTTTAATAAATTAATTGTTACTTTAAAGAACCGGCCTTTAATTTAGTGTACTGTTTATTTGTCTTAAAAGATCTAATGTTTAAACTTAAGCTATAATGCGATGCAAAGTCAGTAGAACCTGGGTTTTTATAAAATGGATTTAAGGGGAATAAATTAAATAATTTAAGTAAAACCAGCATCGCATTAATAGTTAATACTTACACACAATCGATAGGTCGAATTGTGGTAACTGTGCATGTGATGATGTCAGGTATTGTAATAACTTACTTTATAAAACATTTCAACAAAACGGTCCAAATTGTTACAACTTATTCAAAAAAGTTTGTGATTTTTGGATTTAAGACTTGTGTACAGGATAACGTCTGTCGGGACCGCTAGTAATTAATAAAAATTAATGGATTAAAACTAATTATTCAAAGAGTTACAAATGCAGCCACGTTGGTATCATTTTTGGCGATTTAGTGACCCTTTTGGTGACCTGAATCAAAACTTGAAAACGTTTTTTTCCCTCGCATTATAATGCACTAAATAGAGCTGAAATTTTCTATACACGATTGTTTTGGATGACAATACGATACATTAATGATAATTAATAAAAATTAATTTACTGAAACTAATTATTTAAAGAATTACAGATACAGCCACGTTGGTCTTGGTTTTAGCAACTTGGGTCAAAACATTAGATTTTTTTCTAATGTTTTAAAGCATACAGTTGAACTGAAATTTTATATACACGATTGTTTTGGATGAGAGTACGTTACTTTAATAATGAATAAAAGTTAAATACCACTTAATGTTGTGATTCCGTCATAAGTATAAACATATTTATATAAGTATAATAAGTAAGTATAATAAGTAATTTATATAAGTATATACATATTGTAAATATCTAATAAAAAGTAGCAAAAATAAAACTTTCTTTGTTGACCTAAGTAGGAATTGACTTATTTTTTTACTACTTGTTTTGATTTGATAAAATGTGTACTGAGAAACACTTACAAATAAATCGCTTGTCTTTGATTTATATTCACTAATTAAAATCTTCAGTTGCATTTAAAAAAAAGCATATTTTAATGAATATTTTCAATTCTTCTTCGTGCTTATTAAACACGTTTTTTTTTATTGAAGGTAACAAAAAAACTCGTCGTCTCTTCATTTTACTCTTTAACTGGAATAGGTTTGTCCATTTTTGGGCAAGGATAAGATTTATGAACACATAGTTTAGAATGGATGTTTCTTTTTTCCTCCATGGAACGGCCGTCAAACGTGTGGCGCAGCTTAGCCAGGTTTGGCTCTTGCGCCATAATATCCAACACTTACTCACTCACCCATGGAATGGCCGCAGTAGCCTAGTGGTCAGGGTATCGGATCGTAGCTGGCTTGTCACGAGTTCGAGCCCAGTACCACTAAAGACCCGCCGGGTAGGGGAGCGATGTCAGTTAAATCTGTCAAGAGCTCAAACGTCCTCCCGTTGGTGTGGTGTGGTAGTTAGGAGAGGAAGTGTCATCCTCGTCACTTGACCATGGTTCAAAATGACGAGGTCCGTCGCCAAAAGCACTCGTGTAGCTAAACAATATGACGTTAATATTCACTCCCTCCCTCGTGGGAATTGCTAGCTTAACAATTACGGTAAGGCCTAACAAAGGAATCCTTGGCGATCTTTCTCAACTTTTAACTGTTCCCCTTATTATTCCATCCTACTTTTTCACCGTTCTTGCCTTTTTCAATTCTTACTATTATTTCACAATCTCCCTATATAAACCTTGTTCACACAAATTTTCAATAATTAATAAAATATATTTTAAAACGCTCAATTGAGCTGAAATTTTATATGCACTATTATTTTGATAATCATACGGAAATTTAATAATAAACATTAATTGATTGAAACTAATTACATTCAAAGAATTACAGATATTGCCCTCTTGACATTTTTAGCGACTTGGGTCATAACTTTAAAAATATATTTTACCCACTTTTTGAATTATTCAGTTGAAAGGAAATTTTATATACACGATTGTTTTGGATGACAATACGATACTTTAAAAATAATTAATAAAAATTAAATAACACTTAATAATGTGATTATGTATATACACATTTATATTAATTGTATATATTTTTGATAAAAAGTAACTAAAAAGAAAATTATCTTTGTCGACGAATTGAATTAATTTTTTTTTTATTTCTTGTTAATTTAGAAATACCCTCTACCTTTTGCATGAACCTTTTGTGCAAATTGACGGAATATGGCCTTGGTACCTGTTGAAACGAAATCATGATACTTGAATTGAGAGGTTTCTTAGTGGTGGACGCTTGTGTAAATAATTTTCTATACTCTTTATAAATAAAGAAAATTATAAATTGAACCTTAAAATTTCTTATGTGGCCACGGTAGTCTTGTGATGAAGGTCGGGAACTCTTGGCTGTAGCGTCGCTGGTTAGAGTCCTGGGGCCGCTGAAGATCCGCCGTGTAGAGAGGGCCGCTGCACATTCAATTTATCGAGGCTCAAAAGTCTTTTCGCTGATATGGTGTGGAATTTATGAGAGGGGATCCTTATCAGGTGTCGTCCTCGTCACTTTGCCATGGTTCAAAATGATGAGGTCCGTCGTAAATAGCCCTCGTGCAGCTTTATAGAGTACGTCGTAAATATTACTCTAACTTAAAAAAATTTTTATGTGCCTTTTTTAAGAAGTTATTCTATATGCATATAGTGGCCACGGTGGCTTACTGATCATGATACCTGGATCGTGGCCGGCATTCTATGCCTTTAATTCCCAGTACCACTGAAATCCCTCTTTAGAGGTGGTCGATTCATGTTAAATATGTCGAGGCTCAACGTCCTCCGTTTTGTGGTGTGATGGTTAGAGGAGTGCTGGCAGCTCAGGTGTCATCTTAGTCGCATGACCACTGTTCAAAAGAAAGAGTTACGTTGCCAAAAGCTCTCAAGTAGGTGAATTCACTTCCTCATTCAGAAAGCAGTCATCGTGATACTTTATAGTGCAACGTTACTGTAACTCACGCACTCACTTATGTCTATGTAAAAACACACAAACCGCGTGGTACGAATAATGTACACTGCGCGCCATTAAAATTGCTACACCAAGAAGGCGACATGCTGCAGACGTGAAATTTAAACGACAGGAAGAAGGTACTGTCATATGCAAAGGAATAGCTTTTCAGCGCATTCAGACAAAGTAGGTGCTGGTGACATCTACAATGTGTTTAAATGAAGAAATTGTGTTCAGCCGGTTCCTCATACACAAATTGCATTTGAACGTTTTTGCTTGATGAAAAGTTATGATGCCTCGTGTGAGAAATAAAAACGCGTACCAGCACGTTCCCGACTTCAGTAAAGATCGAATTGTAGCGTACCAGGATTGCGGTTTATCGTATCGCAGTATTGTTGCTCGCGTTCTTCCAGATCTAACTGACTGTTTGCAGAATAGGAAATTAATGGGTTGACGACGGTAAAACGGAACGCAGTGATGTGTTTACGCGGACCCCTATCACTAGCAGCTGATGATAGAGGCATGTTCCGCGCATCGCCTTAAGTAATCATGCATCCTCGTCACGAGCCATGGACCAAGAATTGGTGTCGTCTGCACAAATAATTCGACGATGTTTGCCGCAGCATGGACTCTCAGCTCGGAGACCAAGGCTGCGGCTACTCTTGACATGAGCGTCTTCAGTGGTGTGATCAACGACGAACCTGGACACACGAATGGTGAGATATAATTTTTTCAGATGAATCCAGGTTGTCTTATCTGCATCAGTAGAATTGCATCCGCGTTTGGTAGCATTGGCAGCGAGCATTCGTCATCGTCATACTGGCCCATCTCCTGGCTTAACGGTAAGGGGTGTTATTGGATACCTCTTGTTCGCATTGGCGGCACTTTAAACAGTGCACTTTACATTTTTAGTGTGATACAACCCGTGGCTCTACCCTTTTTTTCAAGACCCTACCTTTCAGTAGGATCATGCAAGACTGCATGTTGCTGATATTGTACGGAATTCCCCTGATACGGATAATGTTCGGTTTTTGCCCTGGTCTGCACGTTCTGCAGTTTTCTTGCCAATAGAAAACGTCTGGACCATGGCTGCTGAGTGACTGGCTCGTCACTATACGCCTGTCAATATGGATGAGCTGGGGCATCTGTACCTGTACATGCCATCCAATCTCTGTTCGACTCAATAACTTTACTCAGTGCTGAGGCATCCCATGAGGGACAAGGCCTACTGTGCGCAACTCAGTATGCGTGACCTTGGACCCTGGGGTGCATGAACAGATGTCCCGGTCAGGTGGTCAGTCTGACGCGAAAAATCCCAATATTAAGTTCCTAATTAAGCTTTGTACTCATTTTATCGACCCATTGAAGAGTTAAAAGGTTGAGTTAACCTTGGCCAGTCCCAGGTTCGAAACTCGGACCTGTGGTGTAGAAGCACGATACGCTAATCATTCAGCCACTAGGTTTGTTGAACTCAATAACCAGGCGTATTAGTGCCAGAGGTGGTTGTTCTGGTTACTGATTTCTCAGTATCTATGAACCGAAATCTTTTGAAAATTGAATCGCTTATTTCCGGTATAATATATTTGTCGAATAAATATAATTTTGTTATCTGCGTTTCTTCTTGTCGTAGTAATTTGAATGGCCACGAGTGTAGTTACTATTGTTTTTGTTCAACTATTTTAGAATATTTAAGTAGGAAAATATAACTCTAATTTTTTTTAATATAAATAAGCTTTGTTAAAACTCCTGTCCACATGATAGCTCAATGGTCAAGAACTCATGGCTGGCTTCATCCAGTCCCATGATCGAAATCTGATTACACTGAGACACGACGCACAAAGTAGCTGATACACGTTAAATCTGTCGAGGCTCATAGTTCTAACTCTGATGTGGCGTGGAAGCTTGAAGCGTGGGACGCCATATCTGGTGTCGTCCTTGTCTCTCGACTGAAGCTCAAAAAGGACGAGGTCGGCTCCAAATTCCTAGTGTGACTTCAAAGTGCGTCGTTTATAACTCTCATTCATCCCGAATTCTTTCTTTAAAATTCTCGCCAATTTGTTGGTCGATGTTCTAATATATACGTCAAAATTCAATGATATGACATGTCATTAGTGTATTGCTGGATTTAAAAATGGGAAGCAGTGTGTCTACGAACTTTCAACAAACTCGTAGAATTATTACTCAATTTTGAGTGTTGGTTTCTATCTTGGAAGACAGACGAGCTGTTAAAAGCCGCAGTCAGATCATCAACTTTGCATTTATTACTGATCCGGTCTCTGTTTCCGCTGGTTAGATTTCACGCCCAAATTACTCTGGGATGGGAGTGTATTGATTTACTGTCAATCAACACCCGAGCTGCGTGATTAATACTAATTTAAAAGTTAGATTTTAATATGACACACACATGCCGAAACCTTTGAATCAAGCTGTGGCCCTGAGATGTCACTCCGTTTGCAATTGAATGTGTGTTGAATTAAACTGCGCGCTGTGATTTACTGTTTAAGTTGTAAATTTTGATTTGTGTTATTTGAATTTTGATGGTATTTCTTCAAACAAACCTTATTTTTCCTCTTTTATTTCATATGGTTATCATATAATATGCATATATTATTTCTTTTCGATAAAATCACGCACAATAAAAATGTTTTTCGTACACAGTTTTTTAAATACTAAGCATAATCTTTTTTAAAGCCATATATATATTTATTAAAATTTCTCACATTTAATTAAATGAATTTTTTTATTTATAACAGATTACGAAACATCTGAAGTTCGCCCCTACATTGGGCAGAATCATTGATTACCGCGCAATTTTAAGCTACACTAGGGCTGTTTGGCGACGAACCTGTAGCCGCAGTAGCCAAGTGGTATAGGTATCGGAGTCAAAAAAGTATGGGACACTTTTGTGTGAAATGAGAAATTTATCAAACATACAGTGCATCAATGGAATTTAATTTCGCACTACTTTTTAGACTAGAAGTTTAAACACAAATGTTTCAACAGATAAGATTATTTAAAGGTCATTATAAGTCATTGGAAAGAGGAAAAATCAATTCGCTGTTTAGGAAAAAAATTAAAATTAAGTAAGTCTAATGCTTTTAACATTAACAGGTTCAAGAAAACAAATATAGAGTTGAAAACAAGCAAAGATCAGGGCATCCAAAGATATTTAATGAACGTGAAGAGAGGTGGATTGTGAGACAAGTACTAATTAATCCAAGAACTAGAGCAGAAAAATGACTTAACAATGTAAAAGAAGGTTCGGGAAATCAGTAAATCCTGAAACTCTAAGAAATGTCTTAAGAAAACATAAGTATCATGGCAGAGTACCTCAAAGAAAGCCTTATATCAACACAAAGCAAATAGATAAGCTAGGTTTGCATTTGCTAAAATGTATGTAAGGCAGCCAACAGAGTATTGGGAAATTATAATTTTTGTTGATTAAAGCAAATATAACATTTTCGGATCGGATGGCATGCAAAATGTTTGGTGGAAATCAAATATAGCAATGCATGTCAAAAAAAAAAATTACGGCTTCCTGTTAAATATAGAAGGGTTAACCAAAAGGTCTGGGGCTGCATGACAAGCTCTGGTTTAGGGAACTTATATTTTATTCATGGTATTGATGTCAATATCTTGACATTCTTAAGCAAAATTTAAAGAAAGGTGCGAACAATCTGGGAATCTCAGGATATTTTAAATTGTACCAAGATAATGATCCGTTACATACAACAAATATTTGCAAGTAATGGGTCATCTACCACTGTCCTAGAGTTATTAAAACTCCTGCTCTAAGTCCAGATCCTAATCCCATTGAACATGTGTAAAATTATTTGCAGCAAAAACTATATGGGCACCAAATTTCTAACAAACAGGATTTGAGAAAATATTGGGTCGAAGAGAGTGGGCCAAAATCGATGGATCGTTTTTGCTAAAAATTTATTCAATCCACGCCAAATAGACTTCGAGAGGTCATAAAAAGCAAGGAGGGCCCAACAAGATATTAGTTCCTAAGTTTAAATTGTTTTTTTTTTCTTAATTTATTGGTAAGTATCTCCTTACATTTTTGAGCACACTTTTTAACTTGATTTCTTTTATTTTCAATTTTAACCATACTTGCATTAATGTATGAGTTTTGTTAAAATTATTATTTGTATTTAACAAAATAACGTTTAAGTCTCTTTTTTGGTATCATTTGTAAGTTTAAGTAAAATATTATGATAAAAATCTATAAACTGGTAGTGTGTCCCAGTACTTTTTTGACTGACTGTATATATGCATTGTTGTTGTGTTGTTGTGACTAATGCCACCTGCCTGATGAAGTCAGATCGAGGCCCGCGAAATGATTCGCTAGGGGGCCTCGAAAAAAGGAAAGGGAGAAAAAGGGCTAAAATTTGTACGCCTGTCGTTAGCATTAGCTTTGAGCACCTTTTTTGAAGCTTTGAGTACGATTTGGCTCGGTTTCACCCCAATTTAGAGGGAGAAAACCCTGGGGGGATCAGGGACCTCCCACCTCTCTTCCCCTTCCACCAACCACACGAGTACCCCCATGCCGCAAAGGCACTATACATTTACAAGCATCCATGTCGTCTCCGGGATTCGAACTCATTCCCTACGGCACCGCAGTCAGCATCGCTAACCACTATACCTCTTTTAAAATAAACATGACATAGAAATTCCCTTTTTGTGTTAGATTATCAGATATTTATTTATAGTCCTTTGAATTATAAATTACTTCAAATCAAGTGATGACCATCAGCGGTGCTCAACCTGCGGCCTTTTGAAGTCACGGCCCATTGCTCTGAGAAATTTATTTATTTAAGAACATTGTTTTAAAAGTTTGGTGGGAAATTCTTTAAGAAATCAAATACATCAATTTTTGCTTTTTGCTTTCGGTGTCGTACGAGTACGAATTGATATTCTTTTTCTATTTGGAATGATTACGGTTAGTGATAAAAAAAACAGATTACAGTAGAGTAGCGACCATTTTAAGGGTGGAAATATTTTTTTAACTCTTTCATATCTTGAAAGCGGAAAATATATTGTTTCAAGACCATTGGGAGGTTGACTATTTTGTAGTGAAAAACAAACATGTATGAATCATTAATTGTCTGATTTGTCAGGAAAGTGCTGTATTTAAAAAATACCAATAAACAGGAATCATTCAATGACACTTTTCTTGGAAGATATCTTTCCAAAGGTGATAAATAGGCTTTCTTGAATAATCTTCGCAACAGTATCAAAGTGATTCGTCAGTGGTCATATCACAGCGGTAACAAAGGCATCCTAAGAAGAGTTTGTTATATTATTGGTAATCATATGAAACCATTTACTGATTCAGAAATTGATAAGGAGTGTTTCTTAAATGATTTTAATTTATAGTGTTAGTGATAAAAAAATAAAACAATGTATAAAATAATAATTAAAAAAGCAAAACAGGAGTTGTAACATTTTGATCGATATTTTCCACATTTTAAGTTTTCAATGTTATCTTGGTCTGAAAGCATCCCCCCCCACCACCATTTATCATGTTGCAGCCCGCGTGAAGTACTAACATACGTATGCGGTCCATCAGAAAAAAGTTTGAGTACCCCTTATCTACAATGTGACGTATGAGAAAATAAATGGGTGATGCCAGAGCTAAGAAATTAAATAATTAATTTATTACATCCTTAGCTGTTAATTACACTATTTACATTTGGTTACATTATTCAAACTATTGACTATTTCCATTCTACAGAATAGGCTATTTATGAAGGAGGAGACACCACAACCTTTCTTTCGAGTTTTTCAATACGGACTGTCTCTCTACCTTCTTGGGGCGAGGGCGGTCGGGATTCCGGCAGGTGGAGTGGGGGTTTTCCCATGGCCATCCTTTGTCGGGACAATGTGAGATGAAAGGGTCCCGCGGTATTAAAAGAGGGCACGTGCGGATATGTGCGAAGTCATGAGTGAATGAATATTACGTCACACTGATCAGCTGTACACGAGGGCTTTTGTGGCTACGGATACCATTATTTTAAACCATGGTCAAGTAACGAGGACGACACCTTAACTTTCACTCCCTCCCCTAACTACCACACTAATGGGAGAACGTTTGAGCTTTCGACATATTTAACGTGCATTGCTCTTCTGTACGGTGGATATTCAGTGGTGCTGGGCTCGAACTCATGACTCCCCAAACACAAGTCCGTGACCTTCACTACAAGGCTACCAACACCTAGGAAGGTGTAATGCTATCTACATAAAAAAACCAATCTTGCAGCCGTGTGGAGGGAAAACATTACAATATCTGTACATTACTGTTCAATTCACCCCTTGTAGCATGTACATATTTACCCCTGTACCAGCCGTATCAATGATAGAGGGCCCCCAAGCTACAAGGGCCCCAACATGTGTAACTACAGTCTCACTAAGAGGGTTTTCATTCCTAAAAATGCCCTCCGATGGAGTTATGATTCAGCGCTCTTTCAGAACTAGCTACGCGAGTGCCTTGTAGGCGAATGATCATGGTATTTAAATCGTCGAGTTATGGGTTCGAATCCTGGTACCATTTAAGACCCACCGTGTTGCACATTAAAATGTGTCGGAGCTCAAGATTCTAACAGGTGTAGTGTAAATATCTGAAGAGAGGAATGCAAACTCTAGCGTCGTCCTCTTCACTTGACCAATGTTCAAAATGACGTAGCGCACGTGCTGCTTTGGAGAGAGTCGTGATTTTATTAAAAAACCAAATAAAATCCATGGACCCTAATGTGTTAGAAATCAAGACCAGTATTTTTTCTTCCTAATCGAATCGTTATTCCGAGTAACGGTAGCCATTACATGACCAATCCCTAAAGTACAATTAATAATTGTACGAGATATTGACAACATAATTAAAATTCTGTACGTAAGCAATCCATAACATCCTCACTCATAACTCTAATCCTCTGCTTGCGTAACAATTAATCATACTCCTTTTCCGGTGATCTTAAAACTGAAAACATCTTCCCTCTGTCAAAACGGAAAAGATTTCGCGAGCATAACAAATTAGAGAAGAGATAAAATGGAAGATGAATGGGTTACATTGTATATGTTCTTTGTACACGAAATCATGAACTGGCATTTTTAACCAGCGCTATTTCTAAAGTTGAGTGACACTTGTAAATAAATGAGATAAGTTTTTTTTTTTACTTTAAGTGAAGCATACCTAGAAATAATCTAAAAGTAGGGTTTTAGCAATGAATCAATTATGTGCTGTCACTTTTTCTCCAGTTTATCAGTAGTACAGACAAATGGCCGGAACATTACGTGAATTTATTGACAAATGATTTGTCCTTTTCAGGAGATTGATGATTGATCTCTTCCCCAAATTCAGCGGTACGAAGGAAAAAATTTTTTGAAATATACTAAAAGAAGCTGTGGGGATTTTGATATTGCGAACAATAGTTTAAACTAATTATTTCGGAACTAAAATGTAAATGGACTTGCATATTTATGGAATATTTTTTCCTAGAGATTTTGGACTGATTATTTTTTTTTCCTGTAGAAAAATATAGTAGCTTGAAAGATCATTTGTGCATGTCAAGGGATATCACTTTTTTATTAATAGTAAATGAATAAGATTGATCGTGACAGCCAAACTGACGAAAATTATTGCAAATTCGGCAATTACCAGTTCGAGCCCAGTACCACTAAAGACCCTCCGTGTAGGGGAGTGATGTACGTTACATCTGTCGAGAGCTCAAACCTCAGGTGTCGTCCTCGTCACTTGACCATCGTTCAAAATGACGGGGTCCGTCGCCAAAAGCCCTCGTGTATCTGAACAATGCGACGTTAATATTCACTCACTCACTCAGCCTCCTACTTCGTTCGATCGCATTTAAATGCTAATATTTTGCATTTATCAATACTTCTTCCTTTTATTCGATTTCAACATTTGTATCACACCACTTTCAGGATGCTGCAACTTTAATAATAAGTATTGTGTGTAACTTTTTAACACGTTTAAACAGAAAGCGTGGCATATGCAACTTCATTTGTTACGGGCTTAGATCTAATGAGAGCAAGGTATCAGAAAACGCATTAAAATAATTTAATTCTAATGCATTTCCTAAACGTATTTTCAAATAATTCTATTTAAAATTAAATTTCCATAATTATATATCTTTATGAACAACATAATGCTAGAGAAAGGGTCTTTTAGAAAGTTTTCGTGCAATAAGATATCAGCTTTCCCTTCTAACCATGAAGTGGAGAGAGTTAATAAAAAATTCTATTCAATTTTTTACCCCTCTTTTTCATATGCAAATTCCTTACTGTTGCTATTCTACTTGCGACGAGGGAAAACAATTTTAAACTATTAAACTATTTTACTTTTCGCGAACCCAAAAAAGTCTCGCTGATAAGATTAGAAATGAAAAGATGGCGAAATAGAACGTCGTAAAAAAAGATTAAGAGTGTGTCATTTTTAGTTTTCATCAGTAGAACTTCTCACTCTTCGTTGTAACCTTCATATTTCGGGAGAAATCCTGCTTGCTATACTCAGGAACTGTTGTTCGTTAACCCTTTAACAGGCGCACAGCTAAAATACAATTTTCTGTGATAAGGCACTTGATAAATGTAACATTGTAATCCTCTTTAAACTTAATTTAGTAAAAAAAAATATCTGATAGAGGGCTTTTTTCCTGGGTGGTGGCTAGACGTTATAGCCACAGCGCCCTTAGACATTTTAACTTACTTTTCAGGACAGAAAAATGAATCACATCATAAACTTTTTTTTATGAAAAATTAACATTTATGCTGATAACTATTTCAATAACAATTAAATACAAAGTATAAGTGTAATTAAATAATAATAGAATAATTCTACAACATAGAATACTTACTTAGAATATGTATAGAATACTTAGAATATACACTGAAATTGGTAAATATCCACATTTTATATATTTAATTTTAGTATAAAAGTTAGAAATAAAGTAATATTTTTGAGAATTTAAATTGGTTATTTCACAAATTGGATGAACTTTACTGTGAAGATGATATACAAACATTTTCTACGATAAGAAAAGCTGCAATGAAAGATTTTCGAACCTGAGAATCTTGTACCACATATTGTAAACAAAGTTTGTTTATATTTCCCACCCTCAACATTCTCACATGATTCTAAGTGCTCTCTCTCCAAGCGGAGTAAAAGCGAAAATTTCTGCGTTATTTTTCTGTTCTATGTACGCAGTGGATAGAACCTCTATCCAGTGTAAAAAAAATTTCCAAAAACCTAAATAAGACCTTTTTTTTAATTGCAAATTTGCTTAATTCATTCAGATGAGAGAAAAATACACTTAAGACATGACGAAATGTTTTTAAAAGATCAGAAATTTTATGTATGGTAATCAAAATACAATTTGTAAATTTACACCGAGAAAAACTTTTTACTACCCATCAGAGAACATGAAATGCAAAAAAATGTATCGTGCTGCCATCCGTATTAATTTTTATCCGTTTTAGTTTCAATTAACGCATATGGATAGACTAAATATCCAACGCCCGCTTGGAGAAAAAAATTTTAATGTGTGTCCAATGTAATCTATTAGACACTGACCGCTAAAGGGTTAAATCTTTCGAAGTGCACAGTTCTTACGTTGGTGAGGAGTGGTAGTTTGGAAAATGGTGCCAACTCAGGTGTCGTAATTTTCAGTTGACCGCGGTCTGAAAATCCAATTTTTATCGGCAATCCACCTCGTGGTGAGAGGCCTATAGTTTTGGTCCTGAACTCTTAGCTGGAGTGTTTCAGGTTCGAGTCTTGGTGCCACTGAAGAACCGCCGTGTACGTTCAATTTTTCGAGGCTCAATGTCCTCCCGTTGCTTTTGCCTGGTAATTTGAAGAGGGAGGTGGCAACTCCCCGTCATTTAACCGAGTTTTAAAATGATAAGGTTCGCCCCCATTAGCCCTCGTGTAAGAAGGGAATATAACTAACTGTCAGTCTCGCTCCTCGTGTTACTTCGAAACATGACGTTAATTAACAATCAATCAATCAATCTTCGGTTGAAAATGTTTGGAATGAAGCTATTACACTTTCGATTTCTTTCTGTTCTCATGAAAAGCTATTTTGTCAGATTGTGGATGCATGATTTAGTACAAACAGAGATAAAAATTGAGTTACTTTGAATAACTAAGGCACACTCAGAATGGGACAGATTGCTAGTGATGTGAGAACTACAGAGGTACAAACAATTGAGGATACACCTTACTTTTACTTGATAAATCCAACTTTCAATCGAAATAACACATTAACTAGAAGTGCAAACGTGTTTTTATTTTCACACGTAACAAAAGGGTTAATTTGCAGTAAAAATAACGGAAATCAACAAAAAAGTATCTAAAATTAAAAATTTCACAAGTATTTGAAATAAACATAGGCAGATCTTTACATCAAAAAATTGAGGATACACCAATTAAATTTGTGTGATATATCACATACAAAGACGGTGTCAATATTTGGTTGCATGTCCTTTGGCTTTTATAATGTCCTCCAAACGTCTTGGTACCGATTCGATCAATTTTTTGGTGGTATCTGGAGATATTTTATCCCATTCTTGTAACACTTGCTTTAAATGGGCTTTGTTCCTAATTTGGTGTTTTTGGACCGCTGTTTCGAGTGTGGACCACAAATTTTCTATGACTGATGGCAGTGGACTGTGGTGGTGTGTGCAATTGCTGTTTACAATGAAAAAAACACCACAATTTTGACATTACGTGCCGTATGTTTGGGGTCGTTGTCTTGTTGGAAAATAAAATTTCTATCTAAACCTAATTTTTTTGCACTTTCTTCAAGATTGTTGTTGAGTATATCTATACAAGGATTATGATCCATTATGCCATCTATAAAAACTAAATTTCCTACCCCATTTGAAGCCATACAACCCCAAACCATGACGGAGCCACCACCTTGTTTAACTGTAGGACGTAAATTTTTTGGATCCAAAGCGGTGTTCGGCTTTCTCCAAACGGTGCGACGGCCATCACTTCCAAAAATGTTGAATTTACTTTCGTCATTATATATAACTTTCTTCCAAAAGCTATCTGTCTTCTATTTATGAGTTTTTGCGAACTCCAAATGCTTTTTCTGATTTTGTAAGATTATGAAAGGTTTCTTTCTAGCTACACTCGACTGCTATATCCAGCATGTCTAATCACGTTTCTCACAGTTTCAGCTCTTACACTTCTGCCCATTATTCGAGAAGTTTCTGCAGCTAGTTTGACTGCACTTAGTTTAGGATCAATTTGTATATCTTTCAAAACTTTCCTTTTGGCTACATCACTCAGAATACTTTTCCTTCCTCTTCCGCTTTTATTTTCAATTAATCCATCGCTTTTAAATCTTCCAATGATTTTCTGGACACACGAGTGGCTTCTACCGACAATTTTAGCTATATTTCACGATAAGAGTTTCCTTTCTTATATAACCTTAATATAAATTTTCTTACATCAATACTGGTCTCTCTCCGCGGATCCATTTTCCCTTTAAAATTGCGACTTTAAATTCACATAACCAACTTTAAAAGACAAAAGTATCAGTCGAAAAAGTTTAAGATAAAATTGGCCAAACTTAGGCTGTTATAGTAGCAAGCAGAAAAAAATTTAGTAGTAGTTAAACAAACATTTCATTGGTGTATCCTCAATCTTTTGAGGTAAAGATCTGCCTATGTTTATTTCAAATACTTGTGAAATTTTTAATTTTAGATATTTTTTTGTTGATTTTCGTTATTTTTACTGTAAATTAACCCTTTTGTTACGTGTGAAAATAAAAACACGTTTGCATTTCTAGTTAATGTGTTATTTCGATTGAAAATTTTGCAAAAATGCAAAATAAACTACCCTGGTATTACAAATAAAATCAAAAATGAATCAAATTTATCTAATAAACAAAAAGTCTGGATATGAGAGCCATCGAAAAAATATTTCTGAGGAATTTTACTTTAAATATTTCTCTTTAAACTCTCAAATAATGAACTAAATCCTTGAAGAAGTGTTTATACACGCAGAGGATCAAGGGTACTTAACACCGACACTTTTTATTGACTGATCCATTCATCACATGGTATTAGCATCAAATATGAAGAAAAAAGAAGATAAATGCATCAGTTTAATAACACGCAATGCCTTTAACTTCCCCCAAACACATTTTTTATTCTAATCTTCTCATATTTCTCGACAGAGAATGGGAGGCAATGCATTACACTTTATTGTAAGTATCTTCCAAAATGACTATCGGCGGAAAGAAATTACGGATTTTTTTTCGTAAGTACACTTTCAAATTTTGATCTAAATTTAAATGGTAATGGTGGCCTATAATATTACTGAATCAATCTTGCGTAATATTACGTATTTAAAACTATGCGTTATAGTGAGAGGCGCATTAAAATTTTACTTAATAGGGAAGATATAACATCAATTTCACTCTGTTTAAAAAAACGAATTATAGAAATATACATCGTTTAAATATATAATGTGTAAAATTTTATTCCTCATAAAAGATTATGTAGATGTTTGTGTAAGTCGAAAAATTCAGCACGGTATTGTGGCACGTGGTTTATTCAAATTCAGCCCATGGTTGATTGTTCTCTATTGCTTATTACAATTGCTCTTCAGCACTACACGTGGCTGTTGGTGGAATGTCCAAGGGAATTCATTCCCCTCAAAAGGGTTCAACTAGAAACGGGTCCCTCTGGAACTCCCCCTTCCTTTCGTACTCCATCTTTATTGAAAAATATTTTCTTTTTCCTATTTAAGAAGTACAGTAAGGCAAGTTTCTAGAACTTATAGACTAGCTTAATAAAGCTTGTTCAGATCGGAATAACACGCTTTCAAAATACACCTGTATGAAATGTGTTACAAAGCTAAAAAAATAATACTTTTTTCCGCAACTAAGTTTTTGTAGATACGGCAAATCTCCAAATGTGAGAGTCATTTAATGGTGGGCTTAATTTTAATTAAAGCTGCAACGGGTCTTTTCGCTTACCTTCTACTAATCCTCTTGGGGGGAAAACTTTATTTAAGGGGAGTTGGAAACCTCTCTCTCCATCTATACTGACAATGTTAAATTGTCTGTTTTCGATATACCTTTTCTCAAAATCTGTTTTATGTACATGCTTGAAATTTTTCATACTATTAAAGTACACCTCTCTCATTATACTAAAATGAGCTTTTAGCTAATTTTGAATTTTTTAATAAATTATGAAATATTTTATCGAACATTGCGAAATTTTACCCATTTTTTACGTAAGAAATTTGTAAAAATAAAATTTTTGAGTTTTCTTACAAAAAGCTCATTTTAGTATATATTAGACACATCATTATAAATAATTCATAAAAAATTTACATATCTGTGAACAGTAGTTTCTCAGAAAAGGTACATCGCATATTAAAATTTACATTTTGAGATAAATTGATTTTAATGTATACAGTGAGACTTCTAATCGGCTAGGAAGTGAAAAAATAAAAGGCTCAATTTAAAATAAAAGATACATGCTTTGGTTTATATCGGTCGTTACACTTTTAAGCAAAAACAAAGTAATTTGTTTACAATTTTCGCCATTAAAATGGGCATGGCCCAAATTCAATGATTATTTAAAAATACGTTTTAAGGGCTTCTAAATACCCTAGAGGTTGAAGTTAGGTATTTTTAGAAAGGTTAAAATCTATACAGTTTGAAAATGTAAAAATCTCAAATTGTCAAAAAAATAAGATTTTAGCTTTCCAACACCCCTTACTCTATTAAAACTTTCTCCCGAAGAAGACGCAAATTATGCAAATAGAGGCTTATGTTTAAAAATTTACTTTCAGAGTAGAAAAAGAGAGATATTAGGAGCTAAATGGTAAGAGTTAGTGATTCACATAAAGTAATAGAAAGCTTGTCGAGAGTGATTTGTAGATTATTTGCTTAATTTTTAAAATGGACGATTTAGTCAATTAGCTGTTTAAATAGGAATAATGTCGAGTTGAGTGAGTGAGTGAATATTAAGGTCACACTGTTCAGCTACACGAGGGTACTTGGTGACGGACCTTGTTATTTTGAACTACGGTCAAATGACGAGAAGAACACCTGAGCTGTCACCCCCTCCTCTCCGAATTACCATACCACATCAACGGGAGCTGGAATTACGCCTTCTGATAATTACACTAACAATATACAGGGTAAATGAAATTAAACTTCCGCTTCTCAGAGAGCCCTGAATATCCACGGTAGCCAAGTGGTCAAGGCATCGGATCGTGGTTGGCCTTGTCCCGAGTTCGAGCCCTGTACCACTAAAGAGCCACTGTGTAGGGGAGCGATGCACGTTAAATCTGTCGAGAGCTCAAACGTCCTTCCGTTGGTGTGGTAGTTACGAGAAGGGTGCCAGCTCAGGTGTCGTCCTCGTCACTTGACCATAGTTCAAAATGACGAGGTCCGTCGCCAAAAGCCCTCGTGTAGCTGAACAGTGCGACGTTATCATTTACTCAGTCAAAAGAAAAATATAAGAGAAACGAAATATGTGGCAGAAAATTAACTTACAATTAGATTTATTTATATTTCCTATTAATACTTTTCCTCTTATTTTCGTATAAATTAATCACAATTTCTAGAAGGAAATAATGGACCTTTTGTAATTCTGAGCCTTGGTCGAATAACAAAGATTTCACATCAGCTAGCATCCTAATCTTCAAACTCATTCGCCAAGCCAACTTGTGGTCTTTGAGTCTCGAAAGATATAGAATAAATCATCCCATCTACAATGTAGATCTCTAGTAACATCAGAATTCGAACCCAGCAATGTCTTCTACGAGTTCAACACTCAGTAGTGCCATAGAGTGTACAAATGTGAGAAATGAGGAATAATTTGTTTTATTTAGTGTACAGGCAACACAGCAAAAATATTAATGTAAGAAATGCTGGAACAATAAAATTACCCTCTATAATACTCATTTTTCAATTGTCTAACAATGAACATTATCAACATGTCTCTCTCTCTCTCTCTCTCATTGGAGAAAGAATTTACTAAACTTGGGGCTTATAATTGCGAACGATTCCGCGGAGAAATGTTCTCTGTGTGTTCCTATTAGCTATTTTTCAACAATACTTTTCAGTCTGTTTTTCATCTCACACAGTGACCTTCATTCTCTTTAAATTGTGACTGTCTTCAAGTCACTGCTTTAATTTAGTATCTTGTTATCTGCCAACTTGTTTGAAATGTCGCATAAACTCCAAAGTATTTCAATGACTGTTTTCAACAAGGCTGTTAAAACATTTATATAAACAGTAATATTTTTGCTAAGTGGCCCATTGTGTGTTGATGTTGATTCCATACTTCAGACGTTTCTTGGATGTTTTTCACCTATTATTCCAATATGGACTCTATCCTAATGTCTAAGAAGTAACTAATGCTTGGGGAATGGGGTGTTAGCTCAAATGTCGCCCGTGACTTCACCTAGGTTGAAATACACGAGCCCTATCATCAATGTCTATAGAGCAGCTCCTAGATTCTACGTTAAGAAAAAGTTTTTATGAAGTGTGATATGGGGAAAACAAGACCAATGTAATTCTACGAAAAAGTGCTATCTGGAGACTATTTGCATTACCAAAATCCAGCGTCGAATAGTACTACATAGTGCTTTATCTATGCTGAAGTGTCACACTCTACATTTTCCAAAATCCATACATTTTTTCATCGAAATATTTAAAATGTACGCCCTACGATTAGAGATGACCTCCTATGGTAAATGATAGCTCTTCAATCCATCCCACCAGAAATAATGTCTGCATGCTTTTATAAAACAAAGGTTGGTTAGATCTGTCTCCTTGAAACACATGTCCCGATGGTTATAAGCGTCAAGACTGTAACAAGGTTCTTCACCTGAACACTGTGTGATGCCAATTTAGAGACCTAATTAGTTATATAACCATTCTAGATTATTCTATCGTTGTTGGGGGAAGGGGATTAAAGGCACACGTCTAGAAGACATCTTTGAACATAAATCCGTGACAGGCCAACCCCTTAAAATGGTGGAAGATGACAGAAATGGAGTGAAAGAAACTGTTTTACATTTGTAGTAGAGACTTGTACCATTGCATTTCTGTAGCCGCAGTGTCCTGGTGGATATGGTAAAGAAATAGCTAGCATGTCACAGATTGGTGCCACTGAAGAACTTCCGATGATGCCTGTTAAGCCCAAAGTCCTCTCCTTGGCGTGGAGTGGTAGTTTGCAGTGGGGTGCCAGTTCAGGTAACGTCCTCGTCACCAGACCGAAGCTCAAGGGTCCGGCGACGATAGTCCTCGTTTTGCTTTATAGTGCGGATCTAATACTCCTCCAGCTGTGTATTGCAATGCTCTATTTACGCTGCGTTAAAGATGTTAACATTCATTTGCCCTTGAAAGTTAAACCATTTTCTTAATGAAAAAGAAGGAAAAATTACTGGCGAAATTTTGGGATAATCAGGTTCTTTCTAGGCACAACAGAATGTGTTTTTAATTTATTTCATGGCGACGCTAGGAGTAGGGAAATTATTTTTTGGCTCGAGGGTCACTTTGTGGAAGCAGAGGATACCAGAGAGCTGCATCTTTTTAAAAATGATTGCATTCATTAGGTAACTTTACGTCTTATAAAAATCAAGGCATACATTGTATAATTGTATCATAAAAATCAGTAAACACAAAAGTTAGAAGAAACAGTTGCAGTTTTATTCAATTTGTTTACTGTGCTAATTCCATATCTATAGCTGCACGCACATTTCATTTTAGAATCAGTTAAATGAGACAAAAAAGTACCCGTTACACACTTTTCTACTTTATTTTTTAATCAAGAGTGCAAAAGCTTGATGAAATTCTCCTCACAGCCTGTCAGTTAATGTCAATCAACTTGCATTTATATTTACTTTTGTTGATCATCATGCAAGAAAGGCTTTGCTCACGAATATACAGTGAACCAAAGTTGGACATTATTTTATATCTACTTTGTTTTCTGAGACTGACTTGGAGAGCTGCATAAAAGTTCTTTGAGAGGTAACTATTTGCCCATACCTGCCAAAAGCCTCTCAAAAATGTACTTGCCATTTAACCCGTTAGTGGGCAGTGGCTAATAAATCTAGCTACATATTTAAAAAAAATTCTCCAAGGGGGTCAAGGATATTTCGTTTATCCATATGCGTTAATTAAAGCTAAAACGCATAAAAATTAACACGAATGGCAGCACACAATACCTTTTTTGCATTCCATCTCTCCTCTGATGGGTAGTTAAAAACAGATTTTATCGGTGTAAATCTACAAATTGAACCTTGATTTCTGTAAATAAAATTTCTGATCTCTTTGAAAAAAGGTTCGTCATGTCTTAAGTGTATTTTTCTCTCATCTGAATGAATTAAGCAAATTTGCAATTAAGAAAATGTCTTATTTAGGTTTTTGGAAAACTTTTTTACACTGGACAGAGGTTCTATCCACTGCGTACATAGAACAGAAACATGACGTAGAAATTTTCACTTTTCCTCCACTCTAGAGAGAGCACTTAGAATTTATGTGAGAATGTTGAGTGTCGGAAATATAAACAAACTTTGTTTACAATATGTGGAACAAGATTCTCTGGCTCGAAAATCTTTCATTACAGCTTTTCTGATCGGAGAAGACGTTTGCATATTATAAAGTTCCACAGTAAGTAGCTCATGTAATTAGTGAAATATCTAATTAAAATTCTCAAAAATATTACTTTATTCCTAACTTTTTATCCTAAAATTAAATAAAATATAAAATGTGGAAATATACCAATTTCAATGTATATTCTAAGTATTCTATATATATTCTAAGTAAGTATTCTATGTTGTGTAATTATTCTATTAATATTTAATTACACTTATACTTTGTATTTAATTGTTATTGAAATGGTTCTCAGCATAAATGTTAATTTTTCATAAACAAGTTTATTATGATGTGATTCATTATTTCTGTCCTGAAAAGTAAGTTAAATGTCTGAAATGCGCAGTGGCTCTAACGTCTAGCCACCACCCAGGAAAAAATCTCTCCATCAGATATTTTTTGTGACTAAATAACGTTTATAGAGGATGAAAACATTACATTTATCAATTACTTTATCACAGAAAATTGTATTTTAGCTGTGGGCCCGTTAAAGGGTTAAATCCATATTTAGGTTACCAAATATACAGTGGCGTAACGTACACCCCCGCATTGCGGGAGCCTCACTTTCTCCAAATACCTACCCTTTGTAAAATCCAACATGGGGCCCAAAACCTGACTTTGCAGGGGGGAATATTCTCCGTTATGCCACTGCAAATATAAATTAGTTACTGTAAAAGAGATATGAATTCTCGTAAGTCTACTTCTAAATAAAAATATTTAAGTAGAGTTAACTAAACAGCACTAATAAGACCCTATTTCCTTCCTTTCTTATGTTTAAAAAAATTCCATATCTTTAAAAAACGTTATTAAATTAAAGCATTTTCACGTTGTTTGCATACATAACGAAATTAAAGTGATGATCTGTGTTGTTCGTGGAAAAGATGCTTAACGATCGTTCCAAAGTCATTTGCATATTCTTTATGATTCGAATGTCGAATTCAGGGGGACATTCAAAATGAAATTCGAGCCAACTTTGAATTAAATAGCTCTCATGGATATCAAGAAGGAAAGAAAGAGTAGAATAACGCAGTTGCAGATGGGAAAGTAGATACCAGTGGATGATATTCTTTTTAAAAAATGTGCGCTGCGTGAAAAATTGTTCTCTTAACGATCTTTGTTTTTAAGGAATACTTTTTATAGAATCATTTGTTTTCCAGCTTTGAAGAGTTTTTAGGAGTTTTATGTATTTATTTAGCGAAACTTTTTTATCTCTGTTCCTTCTTGACAATGCTGAACTGTGCCTTACTACGTGCCCATGCGCAGATATTTTTTTGCTTCTTAGAAATTAGAATTTTAGATCTCTGTCTGTCCATGCATGTATGTAGCTGCTTTTGTCTCGCGTTATTTAAAAATACTTTAAAAATGAAGCAGTGCGTGTTGCTTGATGGATTAGATTTACAAGATTAAAATAAATAACATAGAAAAATTAGATTCGTACGAAGTGAATCACACCGATGCAAAGAATTTGAGCTTTGAAAATTGATACTAGAACGAGCCCTTTGATGACCACAGCCAATTTCTATTTATCTAATCTTATTATTAAAACGTATAGACTCTTTTTTTAGGTAACATCAGGTGGAAATATGTGAAATCAGGTATTCCGACTTATGTGTTAAAATAATTATTTTTTACTATTTTTAGTTTAATCAGGAAGAAATGGTACAGATTTTCATTCAGAGAATTTTTATTTTAATAAATTTCAAATGTTACTTAAAACTGCTCTCCAAATGCTATCATTAATTACTCTAAAAAAATATTTTAACTGTGAATGTATTATACTTATTTGTTTTAGTAATGTATTTAAAACTATTCTATAAAATTCATTCTAAAGATAAATCTGTGCTCTTACAGACAAATGCAAAATCTCTAAGTGAGATTTCTTGTATAACGCGGTACGTTTGATCATACATCACAAGCACCTACGGCTTTATGGTTGTCTTACATGTCAAAGGTTGTGACGGATCTATACGCGTTTCTTCAATAAATTCTCTTTGGAAATCTTTGGGCTATCCATTCGCGTTATTCACAACCAACCCTTCGAAAGAAGAGAATCGTGATATTTAAATTAACTTACTATAAATAGGCGAGGTTCTCTAGCATGTAGAAAAAACAGGAGAGAAAATATTCTCAAATCAGGTGAGATTGCTACTGAAGGTACAATATTAGAATTATAGTGATTTGATTTTTATTAGGAGGAAGCTTTAAAGTGACGATTGTTCCCCAGGATTGATTTGATATTAGATTAAATCGGATGATAAGGTTTGATCATTTATTAAGGTAAGGATCAAATTTCATAGCCTCCTAATCTTTCGCATTTTACCGCCGTTGTTCCACTTTCACGGTTATTATTGAGACATTCTCTTACTATTATTAGTTGAAACTGTGGTTAATCTTTGCGTGGTAAATAAATAGATTAATTGGATCATGTCGAGTATTTCTTCCCTCCCCCCACACACACATCTAGGTGCCCGAGAGAGAGCCACGAGCCTCTCACAAGGTGGGCCAACAATTTGCACGACATCGTCTGTTCTGATAAAGCAAAAATTTGTATGCACCATATTGATGATAATATCAAAGAATATGCTACAAAAGCAGCGGAAGATTCATTATATGACTCTTGCTTCATGCGTTGTTCTATCAAATCCTTCCCCCGAATTATGACTTAAGCTACCAGTTCATTGTACTTTTGCATTCTTCCTTTCAAATATGCGTTGCCAATACCCAAAGCAGTCAGTGCTATGGTTCTGAAATTTGGCATGGTCCTTATGTCCCTTACCTTTTCTGTGGAAACTGTTGAGGAAACTTGGCAGGGGTGTGAACCACTGACCTTCCGTGCATGCCTTAGACATATGGGGCAATAAGGAATCCCTATTAGGGATTGTCGTTAAGGTTTTATTTTTTTTGCATACCCTCTTCCAAGAACAGAAAGTAATTTGTGCTGTTGATGGGTGTAAACGCGCTGCACTCTCTTATCGATAGCTTCCAGAAGGGAACCGATTCCGAAATGATGACAATTCGCAACGTTTGAAAGCTTTTTATTTCATGGCAGTCCTTTCCATTTTGTCTTTACACTAAAAAACACTTCAATGTGATACACTAGAACAGTGATGCTCAACCTGCGGCCCACCAGCCTCTTTTCAGTTGCCCTGTTATGGCCCATTGCACTAAGAAATTCAATTATTGGAGAACAATGTACAAAAAATCAAGCAATAAATTGTATCAATTTTGCTATCAATTGTTTGTTTTTTAAATAGTAGAATGTAAGCAAGAGGTTCGGTGATAGATGAAGGAAAATAGAAATTATCCCAAAAATCAGTATAAAAATTCAGAAAAATAAATATTTTTGTGTGTGTTTTCGATAGAAAAGTTAATAGAGTCACATAAAATAAAAGAGCAAAAATTGAATTTTATTATTTTGATCAATTTTTTTTTTTTTTGTCAATGTTGCTTTGATCCTATAGTCTGCTTTCTCCATTATCCCCATGTTGCGACCAGCATGAAAACGCTATCATGTGTATGCGGCCCGCATGAAAACGCTATCATGTGTGTATGCGGCCCCCATGAAATATCCATAATGTGTATGCGGTCCGGCGAGAAAAAAGGTTGAATACCCCTGCTCTAGAATCCCTTCTCCTTCAAGCAGGGTACGTGCTAACTATGGGCTCTCTGCGCGATATTTAGAGAAGGTTGTTTTTCCAGCCATTTCCACAATTGTTATACATCTTTAGTAAATTTGAGTGCCGTTAGACTGTTTTTCCACTGACCTTGTGGGCAGTCTCTTCGAAATGACGGATCTAGAGTTGACTCGTGTACCGTTTGAATCACTACTCGTGATTAATTGGGAATGTCTTATTCACCACTTCGGTCGCTAGCTATTTACCTTGGCAGAGATGTTTATTTGGACCACCGACCTACAGCTACGAATATGCTTCAGCCGACGACTTTGGGAAGAAAAGGAATTCCTATTCAGGCCAGTTGTTGAAGTCTATTATTCAATTCCTACAATTAGCTCACACTCTCTATATATTTATCTTGGGGGAATGTATGATCATTACATGATTATTTAGGATGGCAATACAGTAATTTAATTATAATTAATAAAAATTAATTGATTAAAACTAATTATTCAAAGAATTACAAATACACCCACGTTGGCATCATTTTTGGTGACTTAGTGACCCTTTTGGCGACATTTGTCAAAACGGGAAAAGGGTTTTTTTTATCACATTTTTAAGCAATCATTTGAGCTGAAATTTTCTATACACTATTGTTTTGGGTAAAAATACGATAATTTAATTATAATTATTAAATTTAATTGACTGGAACTAATTATTTAAGGAATTACAGATACAGCCACGTTGCGACTTGGGGTCAAAACTTAAAAAGATTTTTTTTCTCACGTTTTAAAGCCTTCGATTAAACTGAAATTTTATAGACACGATTGTTTTGGATGACAATACATGATACTTTAATGTTAATTAATAAAAATTAATTACATTTAAATGTTGTTATTCTGTCATAAGTATGTACATATTTATATTAATTGCAACTATTTAATAAAAAAGTAGCTAAAATAAAAATTTTCTTTTTTGATCTAAGTAGCAATTGACTTAATTTTTATGTATATATATATATTACTTGCTTCCTTGTCCTGTGTTGGTTGCGAAGCGGGGAAAGATGGTCGTTGCATCTTTAAGACTTACGAACAGATGAAAAGGATGACATCTGCGAGACAGCACTACTTCAACAAATCTCTACTACCTACCCGGCTGCACTGCAATCTTGGCCTCTTAGTTCTTTTGATTACCTGATATTCAAACAGAAGGGGTTGACTGTCAAAAGATTGTACCATCCTAAACCATTTATTACTACGACATATGAACTTTGGTAACGCATGCAAGGACCAGATATTGAAGTAACCTAAGAACGTATCAATAGTCTAACTTTTTCAATGATGAAGGGAGCAATTTTTCTAGCCATTGTTGTTCATATAAAATAAACATTTCTTTGTTTTCCTCAAATTAAAAGTGAAGTCGTTGATTTAATCATTTCAACCTATTAACTTGTTTTTTATTCATAAATTTGGCTTTTTTTCTTCCATCCTGCATCTTGAATGATGAGTAAAGTATAAATCAACACCAGTAACTTTTCAACTTTGCTGGAGACACTCACCAGTCTAGTCCTTTCCTCTCTTACACTCTACACCATATAAAGATTTTGAGGCTTGCTTTATGTTAACTTTTTGTAGCTTTCTTGATTCAAAACACCGATATAATATATATTGGCGAAATAACATCACTGAACATCAACTTATAATAGAAAGACTACCAGTGCCTCTATTATATATAACTCATTAGTACTTTTTCTATAAATATACTCGCTTAAAATCTACTTTGGCTCATTTAAAGTTTCATGTGTTAATGAGAGAGGGAATATTAACGTCGCACTATTTAGTTTCCACACCACATCAACGGGAGGACCTCAACAGATTTAACGTGCATCAGTCCACTCTGCACGGTACTGGCTCGAACTTTTGACATGCTGGCTCCAAGTTCGTTGCCGTGACCACTAAGCTACCATGGCCATTCTCTACTTAGGACTTTTTCTATGTAGTTGACTTCATTAATTTATGTAGCATGTTTCCTGTGTTAAATGGGGAGGACTGCTATCAAAATTTACACATAGTTTGAGTTAGAAAATAATCTCAGCTTTTAAGTATAGTGAAAATCGTTTAACACAAACCTGAGGGGACTGGAATGTTTTTTCGTTTAGAGGATATTGCAAATAAAACCCATATTTTCTTCAAAATTAACTTTATTAGAGTACATTTTAATTTCTTAGATACGTATACATGTGCATGTATTTAATAAAAATCAATGGGGAAAAAACAGTCACAAGAACTAAAGAAACTTAATACAAAATTTATTCAAGTTTTTTGTAATACAAAACGTTTGTTGAGTTTTTGGAAAATAATCTAATATATTTTCCTTTGTTCATTGATTTTTAGCATCAATGTGTCACTAAATTATTTGATTGCATCCATTTTGATATTTATTCTACCATTGGAATGTGCGTCTAAATAACTGAGCATACTTTTCTAGATGTTCCTCATTTCGGATGACATAGCAACTGGATGTGCATTATTCATTTTCTTTTCATCTTCGAAATCTGCATCAAAGATATTTTCAGAACTTCGAACCAACTCTAAAATGCTTTTGTTTGCCATCACCGGTACTTCCAAGCCGAGTCAGCCTCCTTTCTACGACACATGGGAAACCACCTGTCTTTCATTTTCAAACATTTTTTGAAATGTCGGCTTTTCCATGTTGTTTTCATTCCTAGAAGGGAAACCTTTTTCGTGTTAAACGTTTCATTTTAAGAGAGAAAAAATGCATGAAAACACGTAGGAGGATTCTTGTATTATTTTGCGTTAAACATATTTCATAAGTACAACACTCTACGTGTTTTCTTATTTGATACAAGTAGATTTCTCACATGAAATGCTAATCGTAAAACATAAATTTATAATTAATCTTAAATTTTATTTAATTTTTAAAATGTATATATATAGGATACATTTTATATTTTTTTGTTTTTGTTTTAGATCGAAAAAGTCTGTGAATTACTAACTAAAACACTGTATTTGAGAGTCGGAAATTTTACATGATTTAATAGATGGGAAATTTCTCATACTTTCAGAACGAAACATTTGTTAAATAAACGAAAAAATATTTAATTTTAATTCTAAAATACTGTTACGAATTTTGTGTAATGAATGCTTAAAATAGTGTAAATAATTTATATTTGGATGTTTAATACATTAATATTAATTTCTGTTGTATTTATTTTATGTTGAAAATTGGGATATTAGTAAGCAACGCCAGCACTTGCATTATAATGGCGTTTCCATGGACTCTTGGCGAAATATCGACAATGCCACCTAATTGGCGACCAAATTCGGCAATTTAGCCATCATTTTTCTAGAAACAGCTGGAAGGCGACCTCGCGGACTATAAATAGCACTCACTAGCGGAAATTGAGTCAGTATGATTTTGCGTATTGTGAGTGGTTTCGAATAAACTGTAAGCGCATTTGTACTTTTAGACACTGATAGTTATATCTAAGCGATGTAGAAAGGGGGGCGGGGTAAAACCTTCTAGGACTTACTGTGGTAAAATGCTGTATCCTGTATTTTTAAGGATTGTTTTTGACAATAAATTTTCATCTCTCTTAAATAACTGTTTGACTCCTTAAACTGCTTGCATACATTCCACGATCCTGGATTTACATAACTCTATCATTCACCACATATATTTAAACAATCTTTATTTTTTTTCCTCGCCACCACGTTAAGGACTTAGATGTAATTTAAAATGAATAAATTGCTTACTAACACTTCAATTATTAAAATAAATTTTAAATTGTCTTTTTGTGCTTTAAAAAAGGGAGAGGGGCAGATATGTAATACATACACAGAAAAAAAAAAGAGTTCTAATCTTTAGTTTAGCATTTCGCTTTCATTTGCATCTCCTTTGGAAAATATCTGCTTTGTCGTAAGAAAAAGTGTGCCTTTTCCAATAAAAAAATAGCCAAGTGCTTTAGCACCAGGTGCGCATTGCCGTTGGCATTGTGATGAAAATTCGAAGAATTTCCCAACAAAATATCGTAGACGTACTGAAATGCGAGGAACTTTGCAAAGAAAGGAAATTTAGACCAAATTGCTGCACATTTTTTCACATAATGGCAGCCGATTTTCACAAAAGTGTTACTGGAAAATTTCACATCTACCTGCGATCATCGGCGATCAAATTAATCAAGAAAATTGTCTTCTCCAAAAGTGAAAAAAACACAAAATTCACAGGTGATGTGATTTTGCATCTCATGGTATCATGATTTAACGCTGTTTCTAATGACTTGTTGCTCGTGTAGTTTTTTGGAGACTATATATACATATTTTTTGTGTTATCTTGATGTCCATATATGATGCATAGATTTCAATTATCACTATAGTTGTTTATCATTGTACGTACTCATTTGTTTGTTCTTTGTAATCAAATTACAATTGTTAATAGAAATATTGTAAATTATTCCTACACTTTTTTGTGTTTGTTTGTTATTCTTGTGACAATTTACTGTAGCTAAGATCATCCGTTTTTTAAACTAAGTAACGTTAACAAAAATGTATCAAAATATATTTTGATGCATTTTTGTTTTGAATTGAAACTATTCAAAAAACATAATTTTAAATCTTGTTATTGATTGATTTTTCAATTCCTACTATTAGCTCACACTCTCTATATATTTATTTATCTTGGTGGAATTTTCAATCGTTAATAAAATACATTTTAAAGCGCTCAATTGAGCTGAAATTTTATATGCTTGATTATTTTAGATGACAATACAGTTATTTAATTATTATTAATAAAAATTTATTGATTAAAACTAATTGTTCAGAATTAAAAACACAGTCACGTTGGCATCATTTTTGGCAACTTGTGTCGAAACTTGAAAATATTTTTTTCTCATATTTTAAAGCGCTCATTTGAGCTGCAATTTTCTATACACTTTTGTTTTCGGTAAAAAATACGATAATTTAATTATAATTAATTAAAATTAATGTAGGAATTAACTTATATTTTATGTTACTTGTTAAAATATTTAAATGTTTAAAAGATCGCGCGCAAGCGAAAACGGCAGTGAAAAAATATCTGTCGAAAATATACATGTGTTGACTTCCAAATTTGGAGTATGTGATATTAATAAATAGGTTTTTCTTAAAGATGTTAGGAAAATCTGGCAGAAGCTTTATAAATACTTTTAAAAAGTTTTATTTATTAAATATACTTTATTTTCATGTTAAAACAAGCTTCCTGACTTGGAAAATTGCCAAACATTTTGTCTCCTACAACTATCTGGAATCGTAATTCAGTTAACTTGTTCTTAATGGAAGAATCTTTATAATTGATCCACTTTTATTTCCATCTGCTTTAGATTTATAAAAATCTACGGGGCCTTCTTTCATATTTTCTTTCTATGTTTTGCTTATTCACACATAACTCAATATATGAGTTTACTCCCATTGAGAAAGGGTTTTTCACAAAACACCACACATATATATATTTATCGTTACCAAACTTTTCTAATTCATTTTACTCTAATATTTGCCTTTTTCATGTGTTATCTTCTGAAAATATTTAAAAAGGTTACAAATTAATTATATTCTTGTAGAATAATTTATGATGTTTGAAAGGATGATCATCAACATTAAAGATGACAGAAAATTATGGTTTCCTAAATGCTAAAAAGAACTTTCTAATAACATAATAAGTGGATTTGAGAGGGGGGTCAAGTTTGAGAACAAAAAATATATCAAAAATGAATTCACATTCAAGGCTTCTAAAAAATTGCTCTTCGTAACATAAATATTGAAGTTTTGCTTCATAAACTTTTTTTACAGTGAATTTCCGCTTTCAGTCCTACATTACCAGAAGTCTTAGATTCCAAGAGAAATGATGCTTTTCCAAAATTTTAATGTGCTTTAATTCGTCACTGGAGTGGAGTTCAGTCTTTAAATAAATGCATCGCGTTTTTTTTCCACTCAAATTTTTTTAACTGAATTAATTGTTTTCCAAAGTAAGAAAAATCTCCCTTCCCCTACAATTAACCAGCAGAATGTGTCGAAGTAAATGGAAATTTTATTCTGGAATTCTTTTGTAATACACAAAACATTCGATTTTCTTCTGAACAAGAAACAACACATATATATTAATGTCAATAATAGAATCAATCCAAAGTAAACAGAACTCAGCAATTCTAATTGATATATATGTAACCGTTAAAGCTCAAAAACCATTAATGCAGTGATCAATAATCCGCGTGCCGTGGATTCAATGATACTGGGCCGTCTACGGTACCTTAAATTATTTCTACTTTATTTAACTTTAGTGTATATCTTTCGGGTGTGTGTGAATTTCCATGTAAATCACTTTATTTTACTTTTTCGGTGCAACTGTATTTTATTTTGAAGGTATATTTAAAGGCAATTAAGTTAAAATTATTCAATCAAAACAATTTAAAATATAAACCAATCAACGTCCTCTCTCCTCTCAGCGGGCCGCGGTAAAAAATCAAATGTTGAGCTATAAAAAGTTGAAAAGCACAGTATAAATGAATTTATTACCTAACTAATCTGCAGATTATAAGATTTCCTGCGTTAACTTACGGAATCAACAGTTTCTGCATTTGAATTAGGCAATCATCATTATACCAGCTCTTCCGTGTCATTAAAGTTCAAAAAAGTCTCTATCATTTTTTTTCTTATACCAGAATAATTTATCCTAAACATTTAGAAGCAGAATAACAGAAGTAAAATTAAAAAGTAAGCATAATCTTACCATATATTTCACAAATTTATTTCCGTCATTGTAATTTCTTAAACCGTTTGAACCTTTGTTTTATTGTTTTTTAATGGACTGATGACTGGTTCCATCAACTACACGCATGTCCATAAATTAAGGATAATAAAGTTCAGGCAAAGAAAGAGAGACAGAAGCAAAACAAATTTGACTTATTTGTAAAGTCTATTTATTAAACAAAAGGTAAAGAGCAAAAAAGATGCTATGTGTTTGACATAATTAATAAAAATTGCGATTTTTACTCCCTGGAGCAAATTTCCAAAAATGACCTATTTACAAAAAAACAGTATAACATGGTTAGTACGAAGTATGTCTCCCGGATGATGCAATACAAGTTTTACAACGCCTAGGCATGCTGAATATCAAATTAACAATCTGATCTTTGGGAATATTACACCACTTATCAAGCAATGCCCTCCGAAGTTCCGGTAGACAGGTATGAGGGGGCTGCAATTCATCGGCCAAGCATATCCCACACATGCTCTATTGGATTCAAGTCCGGTGAGTATGCTGGCCAATCCATACGGATGATATCCTCCGATTGAAGGCATTCGTCTACAATGTTTGCACGGTGAGGACGGGCGTTGTCATCCATCCATCCCGATAGATGTGGCCTGTCATCGTTACACCTGAACATGCAGGTCAGTTCTGGAACCAAGAATAATTCCTCCCCAAACGAGCCATCCTGCACAACCATAACGTTGTCGTTCAATGGTGTTCTCTTGGTGGTAACGGGTACCTGGCGCTTTCCATATTAAAGTCCGGCGAGAATCAGACTGCAAACTAAACCTGGACTCGTCGGAAAACATCACACAAGTCCACTGTTGTGGTGTCCACAATGCATGCACTCTACTCCAGGTTAATCGCAGGCGACAGTGAGTTGCGGTAAGTGGAACACATCTGAAAGGCCTACGAGCATATAGACCAATGTGCCCTGAGCGTCAATACACGGGTCTGTCTTGAAACTGTCGTACCGGTAGCTGAAGAGAGCTGACGAGACAGGTCTAATGCTGTGCTCCGTCTGTTTCTTTTGACACTAACTGCCAAATACCGGTTCTCATTCGGCGTGCGTTGTAACTCAGGGGCGACCTGCGCTGTAACATCTACTCACCTTACCATGATCTTGGAATCGTTGCCAAAGCCTGGAGATGACACTCTGGGCGATTCCAAGTTCCTCGGATTTGGTCGATCTAAGTTGTCCAATAATTCTACCACGTAAAAAATCATCCAAATACTTCCTTTGTGCCATAACTATGCAGTTATTGCACTGAAAGGATTTTAAAGTGCTTGTGAACAATTTTATTTCTTTGCCACTATTCCTTATATACCCCTCTCTTACACTCTCGTCATTGTGACGTACTATCCGCGTCATCTGGTGGTTTCCTGTAATTCGTATATTCTTCAAGATGTGTGTGATAATTCTACAGGTTATACTTTTATTTTAGAGTTCAATTTCTGTGTGATTCTGAATTATCCTTAAATTATGGACATGAGTGTATTTTGTTTTCTTGATCTTACTAATGAGATTCTTGAGATATATGGTATAAAAATTTAATTTAAGTCAACAGAAAAGTAGCTGTTGTTCCATCAAAGATTTTATTTTTATATTAACGAGTTCCTAGTGGTCAATGTGCAAGTTAACGCGAGAGTGTTAACCTGCACATTGATTCCTAGATTAACTAGGTAACTCGCAAATTTAATAGGTAACTTATGAAATAAAACAATCCTCCACACTTTAACGAATCACTCTAATTAACGTGAATGTTCATTACTTTTCTGCTGATTAACAGATTTCTGCACTTTAGCGGTACTTTATGCAACGTCACGCAAAGTAAATGAAACGCAGAATTGCTTTCAAGTAAACAGTCGGCTTCGAACTTCGCTTTTTCTTTATTGCATTTATATAATCTTCAATCTTTCTAGATTTATATTCCCAAATAATAGCTCTAGATCCTTTTAGATTTTCCTCGGGAAGCTTATTTTTTAATCACACGTGGGAACTATAGCCCATATTTGGCGATAAAATTTGTCGCCAATATCAACCCCACTGTTCAACATTATGGACAGGAGTACTTCCTTCTTACGTCTACCCATAACCATTTCGTTTGGAAAGAGAATTAAGAGTATACAATAAATAAATGCTTATAACGCACTATTTTTCTACGTATACTTATTCATGAAAATATGAGGTAAAAAGAATTATTTTTACCTTAGATGATTTTGAAATTGCAAATGGGTAGGGTTAGGAGATATTATCTTCCTGCTAAGTTTGAATGGTTTAAAATTCTAATTGAAAATTTTCGAAACGAAGTACTTTTAACTTGTTCCTCCATATTTTTTTTCAAATTAGTTTTCAAGTGTTAAGATGCATTACATGGAAACTTTTTATAAAATTTTGTATTCCGAAATATTTGGCTATTTCATGAAACAGAGCTCATAAGTAAAATTCATTTTTAAGTCATAACCTACAGGATGAGTATAAATGATTGACTCGATTTAAAAAAGTCGTATTTTCGAAACTACTACAGATATTACAATGATTAATACATGAAGATAAAAAAAGTACCAGGTTATTTTCCACTAATAATCAACAGCACATTTAAGATCCCTGAGATTGAAATCCAAACATGGACAGAGACGACATTTTAGTGCAGGGGTGCTCAAACTTTTTTTCTGCTAGGCCGCAAACTTATGTCAGCTATTTTACGCGGGACGCATACATATGTTATTTATTTCACACGGGCCTCAATATGAGGATAAAAGGGGGGAGGGGGAAGAAAAATGCTTTAAGACCAAGATAACATTGCAAATTTAAAATGTAGAAAATTGATCAAACTATTATAGCTCTTGTGTTTTTCTTTTTTTTTTAATTATTATTTTTTTGCATTTTTTATTTTTCTCACTAACACCAAATTAGAAGCATTTAAGAAACACTCCTTCACAATTTTCGCATCAGTAAACGGTTTCATATGATTGCCAATATTATAACAAACTTCAAAGAATATCTTTGTTACCATTGGCCAAACACTTTAATGCTGTTGCAAAGACTATTCAAGAGAGCCTATCTATCACCTTCTGCAAGAGATCTTCGAGGAAAAGTGTCATTGAATGATTTCTGTTTATTGGTATTTTTCAAATACAGCACTTTCTTGACAAATCAAACAATTACTGATCATTGTTTGTTTTTCACTAAAAAAAGTCAATCTCCCAATCGCCTTGAAACGATCTATTTTCTTCAAATATTTTTCACATGCAAGATATGGAAGATTGTTAAAAATTAGTTTCACCTACAAAATTGTCGCTACTCGACTGTTGTCTGTTATCACTAACCGTAACCGTTCCAAATAAAAAAAGAACATCAATTCGTACTCGTACGACACCGACAGCAAAAAGCAAAACTGATATATTGGATTTCTTGACAAAGAATTCCCCACTAAATTTTTAATACAATGTTCTTAAATAAGTGAATTTCTCAGAGCAATGGGCCACGACCGGGCCACTTAAAAAGGCCGTAGGTTGAATATCGCTGTATTAGAGTATACACGGGGTTTTTTTCAGTTATTTCAATGCAACGTGCATTAAGAAATCGCCACGGGAAAAAATAAGAACCAACAAAGGCAGGTTGCTTGTGTAAGAAAAAGCAGTGACTGGCAAAGCGTCTCGAAAGAAGCAGTAGAGAGGTTGAGGTAGAGTTTGTTCGAAGTCAGGGAAGTCTACGAGGGTTGCCGCCTGTGAACTTGGAATGCCCCAGAAAACAGTATGGAAAATTCTAGGAAAAAAATTAAATTCCACGCTGTATTATTCTCAATGTACACAACAAATAACAGAGGGCTGCAAGTGAGCATTTGTGCAGCATCGCGAACCATTTATGGAGTTATGCTACAAATGCAGAGGGGAAGTGTGTCGTGTAACAATAGGGTCACACATCGAACATTTGTAACAAAAAAGAAACTTCGGAAAATTTTCTTTACGTACACGTATCATTTATTGTAATATATGTAGTAGTTTTGACAGTATGATTTCTCTTAAAATCGGTACATCATTTTTACCCAATGAGGCTGTATTTAACAACAACACCTGTGCACTCACGCTGCATGTAAAATTTCTATATCTAATACTTGTTGTAGATAAATACATAAGTGTGTGTGAATTTAATTACAATTCAAACCTTACTGACTTTAGCATGAAGTGCTGAAGACCTTTATTCAGAATCTGATATGTCGTTCTGATTTTTAAAATGCTTTTAAAAATATGAAATACTTTTTTTACCATTGTGGAACTCCTTTATATTGTTACAAATTTTGTGTAACGCTGTTTTGTACTACGCTGGTATTTTAAGCATGCAATAACTTTCAAATTTAATGATCTCAAGTAGTGGATAATAAATTAGAAGGTCAAGTAAACCTATATTTAAATTAATTATATTTGTTCTTTATAGTTTACCACATAGTAGCCGTTACCCACGCGTTTCATTTGGTATTTCTTGATGTTGTTTGAATATATAGTGTTTACAAATTATTGAAGTTATGTGTCCGATTGTACTAAAAAACATTCTTACGAGATTCTCACCTATCGATTCAAAGACAGGATTTAAATTTCTAAAATTGAAATAAAATTATTTGTTACCCTTCCTTTAAAGTGTTTTTCCACAAAACATACTTCTAGCAGATCTCTACTCAAACAAAATAAATAAACTTGCCAAATTTCATGCCTTAGTCTAATAGTTCAAAAATGGAAATTTTATCAATATGGCGATCTTTGAGATACGACTTCCACATAACTTGTTCTTAGATTATTTCAATTCAACAAAAGGAACATACATACTAAATTTCTTTACTGTAGTCCGAAAATGGGAATTATTTTTCTTTATAACTCCCAACATCTCTCCCCCCCATGGGAGTTAATATCCGTAAAATCCGTTCTTAGCGGACTCTATTCGATAAAAGAAACACATTTACTAATTTTCAAGTCTGTAGGTCAAATAATTCGAATACGGGAATATTTATCTATAACCTTAACCCTTTGCAAACATCCTTGGGGATCTATTTTCACACAATCCTATCATAGTAAATCTTTCATCTACAAAAGGAGCATGCCGGCCAAATTTGAAGTCAATATGTCACATAGTTCTTGAGATATCATGGTGAATGAGCAGTCAATTTTCTCCTTTATATATCGATAATATTGGTAGATTATTTTTATAAAGGAAATGTCAAGTATATTTAAAAAATAATGAAGTACTCCATTGGCTATAATCGTAATAACACTCTAAAAAGAGAAGATGTGTAGTTTCATATGTTTTAAGTTTAAAGTGTAATATATCTGGAGCATTAAGGCAGAAATATTAGAACTAAGGTTTTTTTGTTTCGGCGAATAATTTCTGGATAAGCAGATCAACAGTAATATTCCTCAATTTTCGCGAGAAAACGAAAGATATTCTATCGAGAAATAGCCTTGCATTTTTTAGAAACTCGGAACGCGCGCAAAATTTTGCATAAAATTTCTAGTAATCCTTTGAATAAAGCAAACTCTTCCCATCCCGATTAGCCAGACAACTGGCTCCGTCTATATTGTAAATGAAAGTACCTTTTACTATAAGAATTTGTCACCGAGCTCTTTGAAATAGTTATTTTGTTTATCTAAAGATTAGGTATTTTTCCACCACAAAGGAAACTCCTAAACTCGTGTGAAATGTTTTCTTGGGGATTACTTTTCGAGATTTAAAATTTTCAGCTGCATTCCCCTTTTTGTGTAGGAGAAGAGGAAGAAAGGGAGATCTCAAAATAGGAAAAGCATTTTCGTGTTTTTAAAATCTTATGTATTGTGTGCCGGATAGCTTCGATTATGTGTTTACAGCTTTACTTTCAAGTTGTGTCTACTTTGAGCTGTTGTTGTACAGAAACATGGAATATAATCTCTTTGCGTGGGTGAATTTTTTTTCGCGTTACCAATGAGATTCTAAGAGGATTTCCTGAGAATTGTTTGATGGAAGCTTATTTGATTGGAAAGGATATTTTAATCGTCAGGGGATTTCTGTTGAAAGATATTTTACATTAACTTTATCTTCTTAGAACTTTTTTTTAATTGCAGCTGAGATAATTTAAAAAGAGACTGACAGGAGGATTTTAAGATATCGGGTCGAAATTCTACTAGGTAGTTTCTTGGCTGATATTTTAACCAACCCCGACTTTTAGGGGAAGTAGGAATTGCCTGTTTTTGTTGTACCTTTTCTCAAAATCTGTTATATATGCATGTTTGAAATTTATCATACAATTAAAGTACACCTTTCTTATTATACTAAAATGAGATATTTGCTATTTTTGAATTTTTTCATAATTTATAAAATATTTTATAATAGTGAAATTTGACCCATTTTTCACATAAAAAAATTTGTAAAAATAAATTTTTGTGTTTTTTTACAAAAAGCTCATTTCAGCATCATTATAAATGTAAAAAAAATTACAGACCTGTGTGTAGTAGTTTCTTGAAAAAGGTCCATTGAACATCAAAATCTACATTTTGAGATAATTTGATTTTTTTTAAGACTTCTAATCGGCTAGGAAATAAAAAAGGGCTCAAATTACACAAGAAGATACATGTTTTGGTTTAAATCAGACGTTCAACTTTTAAGCAAAAATGAAGTTCTTGGCTTACATTTTTTTCCATTCAAATGGGCATGGTGTAGTCTCAACGATTATTTAAAAATAGGTTTTAAGGGCTTCCAATTACCCTAGAGATATTTTTAGAAAGATTAAAATCTATGCAATTTGAAAATGTAAAAATCTCAAACTGTCCAAAAAATAAGATTTTAGCTTTCCAACACCCCTTAAAAGACTATAACCTTTGTTTTGAACTATCTACTGCTCATTCTGTAGAGGTTAAAAGAAATTTTAAAACTCATATCATTTGTAACACCCAAGGTCTGAAACGTGCCATTTTTATGATAACGCATCTTTTGTTCAGGAAATGCTGCATATTTTATTTACTCGCAGCAAAAATCTGTTTTCAAAACATAAATTAATAAATAAAAAACCCTTATAAGTAATGCATATATTGAGAAAAAAGTGCAGAAATTTAACACTAGGAAAAGAAAAGGTGTCGCCCTACGTTCGTTCATATTCTAATGTTTCAAACCGTCTCGCAGGTCAAGGAAAAAGCAGTGGCTATTACGGAGCAGAAAAATAGACGCCACCTAGAAATTGTAGGCTTATTTTCCTTAGGGGTGTCACCTTAAAATTTCGAAATCTTTAAAAAAAAACAAATTTCTTAAAAAGTGTCTCAAAATTACTGTGATATGTTTTCCCAAAAAATTCATTCATGTTTTTTAAAATTCATTTTAAATTTGTTCACTAAAAAAAAATAGTTACGTAAATAGTCATAGGCTGAAAACTTATTTAAAAAAAAAAACTTTGGGTAAAAAGATTTTTTTTTTACTCTTTTTTTGTTTAATTCTCATGGTTTATTCTTTCGTTTATTTTTTTATTTTTTTGAAAAATATTTCGTTGTACTTTTTTTTTTCAATTTTATTCGAGGTTTAGTTTAGAATTCTTAGATTTTTATTTTCTGTCTTATTTCACTGCAGGTTTTGATTAATTATCGATATTCTGATTTTTAATTACGAATCTTGTTTGGCGACCAAATAAATGGTTCCAAAACAAATTGTAACTGGACACATTTTTAGATGTTTGCTTTCACCAATAATGAATTTAATTTTGAAAAACAGTTTATCAGTGAGAAATTTCAGTACTTGCACATTAACCCAATGATATTTGCGACATTTGGTGAATTACAGATTGAAATAAATAGCCACAAGTTCAAAACTGAAAAGGATGATATAAAACTCGTAAAATGTTTGGGAAATAATCTTTCGCATGCAATTAATTTCGGCAATATATTACTAGCAATGGTTGAAGACAAAAGGAAGTTAAATTTCTAATAACTAATATTGAATTAAAGTAAAACTCATTCACACACACACAAGAGAAGCAATTTTTTTTAATCCACCGCTGCATTTTAGTAACGCATCAGGAGTGATCAAAAAAAATTTTACTCACTTTAATGAAGGCAAACGCATTTATTGTCATAATTACTGCAGTGAATAAAAATGACAAAGTTAAAATAAGTGTGCTCAAACTATAATCCACCCGCCTCCAAACATATTTGAGCACGATGTTGGCGACATTACTCAGAGTAGCTAGAGGAATTGGATGACTAGCCATTTCAAATTCATTGCTCAGTTTCTCTAGTGTGCATGATTTCTTGCTGTACACCCCATTCTTAAGGTAAACTCATATGTAAAAGAGGCCACTTCACTTGAGAGACAATATTTGAATCATTTTAAACTAGCATCGGTGCCTCTACACGGGGGGGGCGTTTAGTGATATTAAAAATCGAATTAGTGACACATCGACCGCGAATCTATGACTATTACCACTTGTTTTCTACGGCCACTAGAACAGAAACAGATACTTATTATTTAAAACTGCAAGGCAGTTATGAGGCTAAATTGCAGAAATCTTCGTCATTTCGCTTTTCTTAGCATATTTTTAGGTGGAACGATTTATATTTTTCACTTCTGAAATATTTTCGTGTGAAATATTTGGCGAAAACTGTTTGCTGAGGTCTCCAATATAACCTAAATGGGGAAAAATGTAAACAAAATACTTTGTTTTGCTTAAAAGTTGAACGTCTGATATAAACTAAAACATGTATCTTTTATTGTAAATTGATCATTTTATTTTTTTATTTACTATCCGATTAAAAGTCTCAATTTTTACATTAAAATCAATTTATCTCAAAATGTAAACGATGTAACTTTTTCTGAGAAACTACTGTTCCCAGGTATGTAATTTTTTGACATATTTATTAAGATGGTTAATATATACTGAAAGGAGCTTTTTGTAAAAAACTTAAAAATTTATTTTTTACGAATTTTTTATGTGATCGGGTCAAATTTCACTGTTTGAAAAAATATTTTATAAATTATGAAAAAATTCAAAATGAGCTAAAATCTCATTTCAATATAATGAGAAAGGTGTACTTTAATTGTATGAAAAATTTCAAACATGTACATGTAATAGATTTTAAGAGAGGGTGAATCGAAAACAGCCAATTTAATATTGTCAGTATAGAGAGAGAGGTTTCCTACTCCCATTAAAGGGTATATCAAAATACAATAAAACTTAAAAAGAAATTTTTTTAAAATAAAAAGGTTTCCAGAAAAAATTCCTTATTTTGGTTACATTGTTAAGCATTGTGAAGTCTCCCCCCTCGGGTGAACATCCCCTTGATTATCAGCGTGAGGTGTAGGATTAATTAAAGAACTAGGAGCCTACATAATCTTAATATGACTAAGATTTTTAACTTAAACCTTTAACAAATTAGATTATAATAATACTCGTATATGTGAGAGAATCCACAGTGGCAAAACGCACAATATATAAATATTACCGAAGCTACTCAACCCGGACCACTATCAATAACTGACTCGCCTAAACTCAATTCCAATACTATCACAGATCCTAATATTAAATCGTCAATCGTACCTTGTTGTAGTCTATAGCGATCACAATAATTGTAGATGAAGTTGCGCAATTACTCGAGTGCAATGGTATGCACCTTGACTTATGGCTCTCTATCACATATAATTTCTGTTAGCCACCACGTAATGTTTTCCAAAACCTCCTCACGCTTCAACCACGGATTATCTTTACATCCCACAAATTACCACCCCACTTACTCTAACTTCTGATATTTAAAAGCTTCCTAATTTGCATCTTTCACGCTTCGCTTCTTGGATTTGGTTGGAAAAGAGTTGCCATTAATTCTGGCCTCAAAGAACCCAAAGGACATGTTAATGAAAAGACGCGTGAGCCCGTCACAGCATAAATTTATTTTGTTCTATTCTTTCTTCTATTTCCAGGGCTCTATATAATTTCTTTGGTTAAAATAAACAAAAAATTCTCAATTCGAGAATTTGGTAATTTTTTATGACTTTTTATAAAAGCTGGTCAAAGTAAAATACTCGTGGTAGGCGTGCAAAGAATTCAAGCCTGATACGACTGAAGACCCGGCGTGCGCAGGGGGCTGATGCAAGTTAAATATTTCGAGCCTTAAGAGCCCGTCCCGTACAGCGTGGAAAGTCAGGTGTCATCCTCGTCACTTGACCATGGTTCGAAATGACGTGGTCCCTCACCAAAAGCCCTTGTGTAGCTGAACAGTGTGATGGTAATATTCACTCACTCACACAAAAATAAGTTAGTCTCAGAAAAATTAGAGGCTGCGGTTTGATGGGTTCGAGTCCTGATGCCACTAACGCCCACCGCGTAGAGTGGGCCAATACATATTGAATCAGTTAAGAAACAATGTCCTCCTGTTGGTAAGGTGTGGTAGTAAGGAGAGGACGGTATTAGCTCAGGTGTCGCTCGCATTACTTGACTAGGTTAAAAATTACGAAATCTGTCGCCAATAGCTCTCATACAGCTTTGAAATGCAACATTAATTTTAAAGAATAAAATCAGTCCGTCTGAGTATTTTCTTCATTTTAAACTCTGAGACTACTAAAACGAGTTGAAGAATAAGATTATACATTCTTCATGCAAAAAAGTTATGTTATTAAAGACACCGATTTTCAAATTTTCTTTAAAAATCTATTGTAGCATTTCATTATTACAAGTTAATCAATTTTTAAGTGATGCAATTTTATTCATGAACCATTAAAAAAACTGTCATCTAATTAGTATTTTTTAATTTTAATTACTTCCTCGAACTCGAAACCCCAGCACGTACCCGTTATGAGGAACAATAATTTATCATTAGTTGCCAAAGTTTTGACAACTTACATCAAAATTCATTACACATCATATAACAAAAATGGAAACATGCTCGTTAACCTGAAACTGCCTTTTGATGAGAAATAAAGCTGACGCAAAACAGAAAGAAATGAAAAGGAAACCTTTCCTCGCAACGCTGCCAGCACAAAAGGAATAATAAAAATTTAGCATCAATTAATCATTTTCACTGTGTAACTGTTCCCCAACTGATTCACTGCTGCCAGTGAAATTTAAAAGAAACCCCTTTTGCATGGATATCATCCATTTTTTTAAAAATAAAAATCAGAGTTTTGCAGTTTCGAAAATAAACTATATTCAATAAAGATTCTCATGACTTTTTTCGGAAGAAATATACATTGACTTTAATTACACTACTCTTATGATCTCTTTTTCCTTACAGAGTAATTACTAATAGAGTAATTTAAAAATGCATGCGTTCTTTTTTTTAAAGTTTCAATTAGAATTTTAAAATAATTTATATAATAATCGTTGAAATGAAATGCACTTCTGAAAAAGGAGTTTGGTTGAAGACCTAAGTAGTGCATTATTTTTTAAAAAAAAATCGCTTTTGTGTAGTCTTGGATTCTCTGTGTGCAATTTAATTTATACTGAGGCATAATTAGTCACATTAGAAATGCCCGGGATGCTGCTGCTAGGCGTGATTAAACGCAGAAATGATAATTAAGAAAGGAAAGATATTTTACGAAAATATATTTTATCGCGCTTTTAAAAGAACGTTGTTTTCATTTTTATTTTAAAAAGTCCACTTTTCATTTATTTTATTGTTATTCCTTTCTTTTTAGAAAGTTGTCAATTATTCCATTATCCAGATGGATATCATGACTGGCTAAGTTTCCCGTTTCACGCACACATACACACACAAATGCTTTTTTCAATTCCTCCTATCAATTCACACTTTCCCTATATATATATCGTTAAAATTTTTCAATCGTTCATAAAATACTTTTTATTTGTCCACCCATGTTCAAATACATTTTTTTAAACTTGTAGTGGATGACAATTGATGTTAATACAGTTTTTTCGAATATTAATTCAATAATTCTATTTAATTAATAAATAGTCACTCAGCCAGTATGGTGGCTATGACCCTCGGCTCTTAAACGAGTGGGTTCGGGTTCGAATCCTGAATAAGACATGGTTGTATCTTCTTCGGGAAAGAAGTCGGATCTTTCGTCTGTAATGGATTCCCGTCTCGAAAGGAAAAGCAGCGCACCTCTTCTTGTTCTATGCTGGGATCATCATCTGTAATAAATGTGTATATTCTTCTCTTGTAGTGTATGCTTTCTGTTCTTCTTCACTTGTATGTCATATGTTCCCAGGATAAAAAGCACACGTCAACAACAACAATTAAAGAATAAACAGAAGAAAACAGAAATAATGATCCAACACCATATGAAAACAGAAAATTGCTTGTTGTATCCCTGCAGAGCAATGGATAGCCCGTTGGACTTCTAATCCGAAGGTCATGGATTCGAAGCCCACCTGAGATGGCCTGATTTCTGAGAATGCGATTTCTTTTTCAATTCCTACTATTATATATTGGGTTGTTCGGAAAGTAATTTCGTTTTTTCCCGACAGAGGATTCAATTGTATTTTTTGAACCCAACTTCACATTTAAGCCGTATAATGTTTATATGCTTTGAGAGCTCATATAGCAAGGCTTGTGTGTAAAAAAGTCCAATTAATTCTACGCGGTAGTTTTTGGTTGGTGCCCTTTTAAATATGGAGAGTGATAAGCAGCATTTTCGACATATCTTACTGTTTTACTACAGAAAGGGTAGAAATGCTGTTCAAACCAGAAAGAAATTGACCGATGTGTATGGAGAAGGTGTGCGGACGGTACGCCAGTGCCAGAACTGGTTCGCTAAATTTCGATCCAGCAATTTTTATGTCAAAGATGCACCACGTTCGGGAAGGCCGGTTGAAGCTGATAAAGACGCGATAAAGGCATTAGTTGATGCGAACCGGCGAATAACAACACGTGAGATCGAATTGAGGTTAAATTTATCAAATTCAACAGTTTATGACCACTTGAAAGGCCTGGGATTATCCTCGAAGCTCGATGTATGGGTTCCCCTTGTTCTCACAGAGAGAAATCTGTGTTGCCGCATTGACGTCTGCGATTCGCTTCTCAAACGTCACGAAAATGATCCGTTTTTGAAGCGCATCATCACTGGGGACGAAAAAGGTCATGGAGCAAAAAAGAATGAACCGTCTCAAACCATTTCCAAAGCCGATATTCACCAAAAAAAGATGATGCTGTCTGTTTGTTGGGATTTTAAAGGAATCGTTATTTTTTAGCTTTTACCAGATAACTTAACGATTAATTCGGAAGTCTACTGTCATGAGCTGGACAAACTGAATGATGCACTTCAACAGAAAAGGTCAGAACTAATCAACAGGAAAGGTGTAGTGTTTCACCAAGACAAGGCCAGACCTCACACAAGTTTGGTCACTCGCCAAAAGCTTTTACAGCTTGAATGCGATACAATGCCACACCCACCATATTCTTCATACCTGGCACCATTGGATTATTATTTGTTCCGGTCGCTCCAAAATTTTTTAGACGGTAAAACCATCACCTCAAATGAGGAGGTCAAAAACCACCTCGATCAGTTTTTTGCCTGCAAAGGCCAAAAATTTTATGAGTGGAATTATGCTACAACCAGAAAGATGACAAAAGGTGTTGGACCAGAACGGCTAATATATTATTTAATAAAGTATTTGTTTATTATACGAAAACTGTCTTTCATTTCCACAAAAAAAAAATTACTTTCCGAACAACCCAATAGTTCACACTCTCCTTATATATATCATTCAGTAGTTCTTTCGTAGTTCAAATAATGTTTTTAAAACTCGTAGTGGATGACACTTGACATTAATAGTTTTTCAAGTATTAAATCTTTAATTAAATTTAATTAATGAGCACGTTGGACATTTTAGCCTAATGTCGTGGGTTCGAATCCCAACTGGGATGGTCTAATTTCTGAACTTTGAGTCGTTTGTTACTATACTATTTTATTAGAATAATCATTTTTTTAATAAGTAGTAAAAAAAATATAGTCTAGCATCCTATATAGAATGGAAAATGGAAAATTACAAGGAAAAATCGTTTTCTATTTTGTCACTTAATATTTTGATTCTGTCATATGTATATACATTATATTATACATTATAAAAAGTAACTAAATGAACTTTTTTAACTAAAATAAACTTTGATTTAAGTAGGAATTGAATTTAAAAAATATTTTTATATAGCTTTTGTAATTAATTGCTCATGCTAAGTGCTTTTTATCCAGAGGCAAACATAAATATCAATGTAATAATTCACGTAAATTTTCTCTTGTTGGAATTTACACGATCGTGGTCTTGAGCCCTCCAAGACTTAACGGTTAATAAGTTCCCTTTGGTAAGTAATTTCTAGTTTACCTGCCTCAGGAAATAGCCTTAATCTTATTTCTCAAAAACTGAATGATGCAAATTTGCTTTACCTGCGCATTGGAACGAACAAGAAAAGCCTTTATCGGAAACGATGCGGTTTTAACAGCTTCCGGTTGACCAAGCCTATAAAAAGATGAGATCTCAGGATTGAACAATAAATGATCTTTTACATGATCGCACGTGGTTGTCCACCTGTTTGTGGTGTTTGTGAGATGTGCTTTTCATATCGCGCTTTTCCCTGTGTGCAAAAACAAATGTGGATTTTGAAATAATAACTTGTATCCTCTCATCCATCCACTCAACGACTCAAACAAATTAAATGATTCCTTCACGCAAAATGTATTAAGGCTGTTTTCGGTAAAAGTACGAGAGCTCTAACTAAATGCGAAGCACACTTTAAGACAGAAAAATGACCGATTTTCCATGGAAATTTGAATATTATAACTTGTACCTCTGTTAATAATATAGTGTTTTATAAAATTTCAAAATATTCCATGAATACTTTCTTTTTTGTTTTAATACGTGAAGGCAAAGCCCATTTAACATTACGGTATAGGAGAAAAAATGCGAAACACATTTTATACCAGAAAAGTTGAATCAACTCTGTTAAAAATGGGAAGTATGATAAAAAATGCCCCTCTCTAAAGGATAGTGAAGGCAGAATATCATATTAATTTTTCATTTACTTTATATCTGAAAAAATGTTCCAAATTCGGGTCCTATTTTTTGAGATTAACCGAAAACAGCCTTAAGAGGACTTGACACCTGAAACCTTTATTCATCGCATTATGATTTACTGCAGATTTTTTCATGCACTATTTTTTTCTGAATTACTACATTGAAAATTAAGGGATATGCATAAAAAATACTCAACTTTGTGAAATTTAATCCGTTAGAGCTAATAATTTAAAGATATTCAACTGTGTAAAACTAATTATGTACACTGTTCACTTAAAATAAATCGTCAAATCTTTTTTTAGTCTTTATTAACATACAAAAAATAAGATACCTTTTGACATTAACTACTTTTTCGGAACAAAAATGACAATCTTCACAATCTCATCAAAATGTCAGCTGCAAACGCAACTTGTGCTATAAAACTATACATCTTCCCCGCTAAAATACTCATCATAGAACCCGTGCTGCCATATATTTTGGAAAATTCGATTTAAAAGAATATTCCTGTTCAGTGTCATCAGAGTATTCGTAAAAATTGTTATTCTATTTCATTTTACAGTGAATGGTATTTATAAGTACCGTCGGTAGATAAAAGGTTGAAAATGACCTAAACATCATAGTTTGTTTTATTTAATTGTATTTTTTGCATTAATATCTTTCGATTGATATATCACTTTTATATGCCTGAAAATTAGGAGTTGAAAAAACGCTTCAATTGAAAAATGTAAACAAATAAATTAGGGAATTAGACCATAGATAAAAATGTTAAAAAAAGCTTTTTGATAAAGAAACGCTTTTTTAAAGAGTGAGATGATAACCAAAAAAAGGGTATTACAAATAAAACAGGATATTTTTGAAGTATTACACTAATGTAACTATTTTTTTTCTTTTGAGATGTGTGCATCAAAAACATTTTAATTAAGGCATTCTACATTAATAGTTTTAAAATTTCAGATCATATTCATCATATGTTTTTTGTTAAAAATATCTCTTGTGAAGCAAAAAACTTTAAAATTTATGTTATGACAAGAAAAATTTTTTTAACATTTTCCTTGACGCTTCTCCTTCCACAATTATTTACCAATCACTTCCATTTTTTCCCTGCGCTATGTATAAGGCATGTAAAAAAATTATTGATCGATATTGCTGTAAACTAAATACTTTTTAAACAAAGTTAAAATGATGGATATTTTCGCTTTTTTGTTGAACTTTAGCATGCTAATACAATTAATATCCACTAAAAAAGGAAAATGTATGTATGTATATATATATATATATATATATATATATATATATATATATATATAAAGGAGAAAAGCGACTCACACTCACTCACCGACTGACTAATCACGATATCTTCAAAACTATTAAACCCACAGACTTGAAATTTGGTAGACAGGCTTCTTTCATAGAGTAGACATCAGCTAAGAACAGATTTTGCAAAAGATCAAACCCCAAAGGGCGTTACGGGGCTTAAGGGGGCGTTATAGATAATTAGTTCCATTATTAAACTATTAGGTGTACAGTCTTGAAACTTGGTACGCAGATGGCGTACCAAATTCATTGCGTAGAGATCCGCTACAAAATGGGTTTTTGAAAATCAAATCCAAGTCAGCTGCGGGGGCCTAAAATCGTTATATTACCATTTTTAAACTATTAGACTTAGGAAATTTGCAGATGGCGTGAGGGGGTTTTGTGAAAATCAAATAAGTAGAGCTGCAAAGGAAGTTATATTACTTAATTATTTTCATTTTTAAACTATTAGATGTTAGTCTTGAAATTTGGTACGCAGATGGTTACCAAATTCATTGCGTAGAGATCCGCTACAAAATGGGTTTTGTGAAAATCAAATCCCCCAAGTAGAGCTGCGGGGGCCTAAAGGAAGTTATATTACTTAATTATTTTCATTTTTAAGCTATTAGACTTAGTCTTGAAATTTGGTACGCAGATGGCGTACCAAATTCATTGCGTAGAGATCCGCTACAAAATGGGTTTTGTGAAAATCAAATCCCCCAAGTAGAGCTGCGGGGACCTAAAGGGCGTTATATTACTTAATTATTTTCATTTTTAAACTATTAGACTTAGTCTTGAAATTTGGTACGAAGATGGCGTACCAAATTCATTGCGTAGAGATCCGCTACAAAATGGGTTTTTTGAGAAAATAGACTTTCAAGTGGCGTTGCGGGGGACAAAGGGGCATAAATATATAAGCTAAAATAATATGAAAATGCTATTATTTTTAAGAAAATATATAGCTAATATTTTAAAGTGATACCTCGTCACTTGATTGAGGCTCAAAAGTGCGAATTCCGTCGCCAAAAGCTTTACACTGCGATGTAATCAAACTCTTACATTTTCATTCCTATTAAAATTGAATTCTGATACAATATTTTTTTTATATTTTCTTTTTGCATTAATTTTTAATACTATAGTATTCAGATCATTACTAAAAGTCTTCCCGTCGGTGTGATGGGGAAGTTAGGAGAGGTGGTTTACCATCTCAGGTGTCGTCCTCATCTCTTGATCGTGGTTCAAAATCACGAGATCCGTTACCAAGAGTTCTCGTATTATTTTATTGTGTGACGTTGATAAGCACTCGCTCACACACCAGAGTATTAGATAAAAATTTTGAAATTATTATACTATATCGTTTTAATCCTTTTTATTCTGTTTATTATATAATTGGTATTTAGAATAATTTATTGAAATGTGTGTGTCGTTCTAGTTTTTGTTATTTTTTTTTCTTTTATTTATTAAGTAAACTTCTTAAACGAGTATAAATTATCCACTTCAATTAAGAGTATTCTTTATAAGTGCACATTTTTATAAAAATATTTACTTATAAATAATATATTGCCACGGCATTCTGATTACTTCTATCATATTTGTACCGCATTACACTAAGAATGTTTCTACAAACATCAAGAACTTCCCATATCAGAAATTCTACGGCGCTGCAGCCCCGAATGGCCTTCTCAAAAAGGTTCTTCCAGTCCATTTTTTTGTTGGGGGGAGGGCATGGTCTTGCCGTCTCTTTGGGTAGCAAAATCTCGTTCTAGGCAGTCAACAACCTCTAGTTCTTGTCCCAGGGCTTAGTCAATAACTGTTATACATTCTTTGTTCGTTCTAATAACAACTCTTAGGATCCGACACTCAAAGACACCAAGAAGACCATCATTTTGTGCCATTGTCGAATTTTTTTAATTAGAATCTGAGTGTGTGGTGTGTGTATATATGTAAACATATATATACAGCCTCTGACAATAAATTTCGGTGAATAGTGCCGTAACATTAACGTAGATGAAATGTTAACGAAAGTTACCTTATTGTCATTCGAAACAGTCACCTACCATAACTGTGCACCACTGAGATCTACGATACATGTCCTGGAAACTTTTCAATGAGTCTTCTTTTGAGATGGAGTTAAAAAGCCTCGTCACATTTGTTGGATGTTAGAGACATCGTCAATATCAATAACACATTTTTCTCATCCCTAAATTATGGGTAACCATTTGTCGCACGGATTCACGGTTAGTCTGCAGTTCATCAGCTATCCTGCGCACAGTTAACTGACAATCTTGAGTGATTAATGTCCTCACTTTCTCAATGATTTCTTCCATGACGGAGGATTTCTTCCGCTTCAGGGGCTGTCAGAAAAATACTTTCCCTGCTTTTCGAAAACAGGCGCACTTCATGGACAGTGCTTGACCTTCATAAACACGTACCGGCACCGCATAAGTTGCTTTTAAGGTCTTGCCCGGTTTAAAACATAACTTTAAATAGATCTTTTGTTCTTTCATTTTCCTATTCTTAGTTAAGAACCAACGCACTAAACAAGCGCTTTGTAAAACAAGTCTTACATGGAACACAAACGACTCTCAACTGAATAACGGTAGACGCAGGTCAACACCTACCACTACGCATGTGCAGTGTTTTTTTTTGGCCAGTGTTGCCAGATAGGTCATTCTGACTTCATTCACTGAACTTTATTGTCAGAGGTTTTATATAATCTTAAATAACTCTTCAAACAGTAAAAACATCAATCGGCATCACCAAGATTCTAAAATAGGTTTTCTAAAACATTTTTCCCATGCTTTTTAACAAGGTTTATAAAGATAAAAATAAATTTTTTTTAAAAAAAAATGTCAATTGTATTGACTTTTTTGACTTGTGAATAGAGGGTCTTGAAGTGCCCGATGAGAGAACCAAAAAAATAAAAAAAGAAGTCTCGGATACTTAGCAATTGATAATGTATTCATTTCCGGCGGAAACATGCACGACATATCAGAATTATGCCTAATGTTTATTCCAGGACTTTCTGGAATCACGAACTTTTCAGAAAACTAGCTCTCTTAGTGAAAGAATAAACATTAAGAGTTTTCGTGTTACTTGGAAAATATCCGGCATCACTCGGAAATACGCAATGATTCCGTAGTAAATGATATTTCTTAATTGTAATGTGTGTTCTTTTCTGCGATGGAGAGCATGCAGCCTCTGTGTGAATGTGAATATCTTCCTTCGTTCTAATAAAACATAGTCCTAACTTGAAAAAAAGTGTACTTTTTTTTAATGAATGTTTAGAATCTTAGACCGTTTTAACCCATTTAAAGTAAAAAAATATATATATGTTCTACTTGATAGTTTTGTATTGCTTCCTAAATAAAAAATCAAACTTCTTTTTCTGTTAATTCAACTGAAAAAGAATGGCTAAGGAATGCAGTGAAACAATTTATTTTTATTGTTTTTTTTAACTCGTGGCGTTTTTATTCCCTTTTCTTTAGAATTTTTTTGTTTAATTAAGTATAAATCTTCTAAATAATAATAACTCTAATTATCTTTAATTCTTTGTATTCCTATTTAAAGTATCAAAGGAACAAATAAATATATATTCTGAATTCCTATTAAAATTATACCCAATTATTCAAAACCGTTATATTGGAACGTTTAAAATAAAATAATTGGAAAACTAAAATGTTGCTTGTTTACCCCCTTCTTCTCGTTAAGCGTTGACGAAACTTTAAATAGGAAGCAAAATCCGTTGCATTTCCAAGGCATAGAGTTTTCATTGCTTGTCAGACTTGGCTTACGATTTATTTCGGGTATCAATATTTTCTTCGGTAAAATTATCTAAAACAATGTGAGAAATTCAATTGGGCGCTAAACCAGAGAAGATTTAAATGAAATGCTTGCTAATGTCACAGTACGACAGAAAAAATTAAGATACTTCCTTTTAAATTAAAATATATATTGCATTATCAAGTTTCTCTCCAAAAATTTAAGACAAATTACAAACAAATTCAACATTCATATATCAGAAGCCAAAGCGAGGCAACCATTATAAGAAATTAAATAACTAGTAAAGAAAGATTGGAGCAATTTTCTCTAAGAAAGTCATGTGGCCGCGGTAGCCTAGTGGTCAAGGTAAGCGACGTGGTCAGCGCGTCATGAGCTCGAGCCTACTACCGCTAAAGACCCGCCGTTCAGGGAAGCGATGCACGTTAAACGTATCGAGAGCTCAAACATCCTCCTGTTGGTGTGGTGTGGAAGTTAGGAGAAGGGGTACCAGATCAGGCGTCGTCCTCGTCACTTGACCGTGGTTCCAACTTATGAGGTGCGTCGACAAGAGCCCTCGAGTAGCTGAAGAGTGCGACGTTCATATTCACACACTCACTCTAAAAAAGTCGAATTACCAATATTGCTCCTTCTCCATGATTTCTATTGACACGGTAGCCTAGTGGACAAGATCATGGTCATGGAGGTTCGAGTCCTGATGCCACTGAAGCCCGCCGGGTAGAAGAGGGCGATGTACGTTCAGTATATCGAGGCTCAACCCTTTGGTGTGGTTGTTTGGAGACGGAAATGCCAGCTCAGGTGTCGTTCACGTCACTTGACAGAGATTCAAAACAACGAGGCCTTAAACCAATAGCTTTCGTGTTGCTTTCTAGCGTGACGTTATTATAACTCACTCTCCCCGTGATTTAAACAATTTCACGTGATATCGGTTTCAATATCTATCACCAGCTTTCAATTTCAATTATATCACTGTTCCCTAGGGATGTCCAACTCGCGGTCTACAACTAGCATTTCTGTGACCCGGTCAATAGATTGGCACACAAAGATATATTATAAAATATCAAAATTTCTCCCGAAATTGGAAAGATAGTAGCAGAAAAGAGACATCAAGTGTCAGGACGTAAATATTAAATTATGTGTTTATTATAATGTATTATCCCAAATAAACTTACGTTTCTGTGAATTTTGGTTATCCTTGTGGGCCACCCTAAGTCAAATCTTGTTTGTTTGACCTAAGTCTGCCTTTGAGTTCTACATCCTTGCTGCACACGAATTACAAAATCATGGCTAGGGACTGTTTCATTGCCATGGTAACGGCTCCACATGTCTTAAGGCTGTTTTCGGTTAATGTTAAAGAATAGGACACAAAATCTGAATAGTTTTTCAGGTATAAAAATACTCCAAAATTAATACTACATTCTGGCTTCACTATCCTGTACAGAATCACTTATTTTATCATATTACGCATTTTTATCCAAGTTGACACATTTTTCCTTTTATAAAATGTGTTTCGCATTTTTATCCTATACCGTAATGTTAAATGAACTAGCCTTTTACATGTTAAAAGGAAAAATAAATTATTTATGGAATATTTTGAAATTTTAAAAACACTATATAATATATACAAATGTATGAGTTACAATGTTACAAATTTTCATGAAAACAGAGGCATTTTTCTGTCCGAAAATGTGTTCCACGTTCAGTTTAAATTCTCATACATTGACGAAAACAGCCTTAAATGGAATGGATGATTGTGTAAAAGCTCCGAATTGTATCGTTAATTGTTGTCTTTTAGATCTTGTGGTGATTTAGTGTCACGATGGAGCATAGTCTTGAGCTTTTAGTCTCTGCATCAAGGGTTTCGAACCTTTACGGCCATTTTTCCTACAGAAATATTGAAGGAGGTAGAGGCGGACCATCAAACAATTGTGACTTGTGATGAGTGGGAAAATAATAAAACCGTATAATAATAACTACAAAATTTGTGTATTTGTTTCGAAAAAATACATTTCGTACTTTAAAGTAGTAAATGTGTTTTAGTTATACGTGTAATTCAAATTACAGTAAAATTAGTGTGATTTTTACTGTTTCAGATTAGATGAAAAATAAGAGTAACATTTAGATGAAAATAAAAGTAGCACTTTACAATGTTAAAACTGGGATTGTAAAATTTTACTTAATGCGTGCTGAAATGGAATTTGCTTCTAAACGGTTTCCAAGCGAGTCTTTAATGTTATTCATCTCTAAAAATAATGACTCACAGATTTAGGTAGATGAAAATATGGTTAAAATAACATGTGACCTATCTTCTTCAGTTAAATGTGTCTGGAATTAAATTCCCTATTTCCAAAATTTCATTGTAAGCCTTTTTACTTATATTGCTTGTTAATCTTTCTGTTTCAATTTCCAACTTTCTCCTTCTTTCCAACAAATTTTTGAATCCATATTTAACAAGACAGAAAGTCAATTAGTTGCATTTGAATTTTTCAAAGACCAACCAATTGAATTGGGACAAGTTCAGTTTGGTAAATGAAGTCATATCAGGGTACATAAAAAACTTAGCGTTTCTGATAATTCTTTGAAATGAGAAAATCTCTCTAAAAACTGCAACGTATCGCTCGCGTTTGTTCATAATACTTCATATTGAACTTCTTTATTTTAAATTAAAATGTAAACCATTTTGATCGGTGGCGTGCCCAAAATTTAGTGTAACGTGCCATTAGTTCACCGTCGCTGCTCTATATCAAATCATGAATTTGAGTACTGTTGTTTTGAAGAACTCACTGTGCAGAAGCTCTGTCAAGGCTCAAAGTCCTCAGTTTGGTTTAGTATGGAACGTCAGGTCAGATTATCTGTGGTACAATTTATTGATTCATTGGCACTTTGATGTTACAAGAGGGCTTTGAACAACGAGCTTCGCAATTCAGTGATATGAACTACTCCTGGCAAAATTACTTTGGAGTATCCAGCGTATCATAATTCGAGTTCTGGTGCCATTAAGATCCTCTTTGTAGAAGGGCTCACCTGCAAAGGATCAAATCCATGCTGTTAGAGGGGCGTGGAAGATCGTTCCTTAAGGTGAAATTATTTTATAGAATATTTTTTAATTTTTGTGAGAACACTTTCTGTGAAGGAACCGTGGTACATGTTAATGAGGATCACTATTTAAAGTTTATTGATACATGTTTGCTGGAAGCGAAAGAGACGCTAATACAGTTAGGCTGAATAATATATGTGAAAGCTATTTTTTGGAATACCGGCATATTTTGGCACATAACTCACAGCTTATAAAGATCTATACAAGTTGAGGGATACAGCGCGTCTGTTTGATATTCAGATAAGTTATTTTTATTATTAATTGGAGCAAACTAGCTAATTGCAAACCATGTAAGATTTTTAATCGACATAAATAAAAACTATTATTTCATTATGTCTCTGATATTGGTTGTCCGTTACACTATCGCAAATTCAGAATCTCCCCAGGTCATATCTTCCTCACTTAACCAGTGGCTGCGGTAGCCTAGTGGTCAAGGTATCGGTTCGTGACTGTATGTCACAAGTTTCGATCCCAGTATCGTGCTGAAGACCCGCCGTGTAGCGGAGAGATACATGTTAAATCTGTCGAGAGTTCAAACATCCCCCCGTTGGTGTGGTGTGGTACTTAGGAGAGGGGCCTGCCAGCTCATGTGTCATCCTCGTCACTTGACCATGGCAATTAACAGACACCAGGCAATTAACTTGACACAATTAAGCAGATCATCGCCAACACCTGCCGTGCTGCTTTAAAGTGAGATGTGAATACACATTGAATAAATGTAAAGCTCCCCTCAATGTATAATTGCAAACTACATTCGAAGTCCATGCAAAGTTATTTGTTGCAATTTGAACATAAGTTTGAGAATTTTTACCTTTAACACTAGAAAAGTTTTTTTAACAAATTTTACTAAGCATTAGGATTTCTTAAATCGATCTGCGAATTTATCACAATGTGAGCTTAAATTATGTTGTCTGACAATTGTTTTTTCTTCTCAAAAAGTTTGAATAGAACAGACTTTATAGGTGTGAAAATGAGTTAAAAATGTAACACCCAAATAAATCATCATAGAAACTGAAACATTTCAATCAGATAATCACGTCAAACCCTTCTGGCTGTTTTACAATCGAAAACGTTAAAGAAGCAAAGAAAGGATTGGATTAACTGTACTGTTTACTCAGAGAGATTAATTCAGAGAGTCTTGAGGATTCCCTTTTTTCCGAGGCTTAATTAGTCTGAATTTCTCTAGAATTTGAAAGTGTAATACGGGAACGGGAAGGACAAAACGATACACACACTCAGTGTTGCCAGATCGTGCGATTTTTTGCGAATTTTGCTACTTTTTAAACCTTTTCGCTACTTTCTTTATTCTATTGCTACTTCACTTGAAGATCCCGCTATTTTTTGTTACTTTTAACCATATATAAAAGTTTTGGAACAAATCTCGGAAAAATCGGAAAAAAATAGAGACTTAAGTTTCCAAAGAAAACATGAAGTTGCAGTATGTTTCACCACTCCGAAACGATACGAAACGCTATTATTTCTCCCCCCTCGCCACCGCCACGAATCTCGCCACTCTTTTTCACTGCAAGTAGTAGAAAAAAAGAAATGATGGAATTCTTTCTAATCCCGATAGAAGCATGTAATTGAAGCATGTTATATTCTTAACAAATAGGCTTAGAGAGAATTTCTACATAAATATTAAACTGGAAACTGGAAAAGTAATTGTGAAAGGACAAATTCTTAAAGAACTAAGTAAATTGTATAATTATCATCAACGGTACTGCGTTGAATTAAAGAAAAAAAATCTATTTTTGTAACTGGCTTACGTTGCAGCACTGGACTTATAAAAAATTGCATACAATGACAAAAGTAGGCACTCGTCATCTAGAGAGATTGAGATAAAAATCTGATTAAATCACTTTTGATTCTAGGGAGCTCAAAGCCTGACTGACGCCACGTACACATTAAGACTTTTGGTCCAAAAGCTGACTTTGCAAGGGGCCTTAATATTTTCCGTTACTCCCATGCCTAGATTCCTCTCTTTCCAATCACAACAACTTCTCTTACTATCCCTTTGCTTAAATTACTTCAAGGATAGAATTAAATATTGTTAAATTACAGCTGCCAATTTTAGTAGAATTTGAGTGGATTAATTTACTATTTCAAAGTGACCATGTTGATCATTGCAAAATTACTGAAAGCATTAAAAGATTGCACCCTACTAATTTAAGAAGAAGAATTTACCCTGTATGTGTGAATCTCGAAGCTGGCATGAATCTAACAAGCATTTATTTGCCTATTGAAGTACTTGATGGATGTCTTTTTTTGAATAAACTAACAATCAAAAGTAAAATAATTTCTACAGAAACTACAAAGGAAATCTTTTAAAGAGGTCATAATTTTTTCAAGGTTTCATGTGAGCAACTTTTAAACCGAATCCCTTCAAATTAGGGAACTTTAAAAAAATACAGAATTTTTCCCCTTATTTTTATACTCTAATCGTCCTTTTTTTGCTTTAGAATTAGCAGAATGGAGAAAAATTTTTAACATACAATTGAAAGATGTTTTTCTATCTGAATCTGAGCTTTTAAATGATGGAGAATTATTTTGGTGTCCTATTTTAATATAAAAGACGCAGTTAGAAATATATTTTTAAGAGATTTAGATATATTTGCTTTAAAGCTTTACAGCCTACCCATAAGTAATGTCACTGCAGAAAGGGCATTTTCCAGAGTGTCGCCAAAAAGTACAAAATTAAGGAATCGAATGTGCCTCGAACTGTTTGAGTCATGTCTCAGAATCAAAATGACTTTGGAAGAATGAGGGACTTGCTGCGTTGATTTCATATCATCCCTACAAATGCTTCAATATAGTTCAGATATTTATAAAAAAGACACAGTAGATCACGATACTTAGCAGAAAGAATTCGAATGTATCTTAAATGAATTAAATAATTAAAGCCTTTTAACTTAGTTTTACAAAATTAAAAAAACTATATTTATGGATTGCAAGTGAAAATCGATTCGCTACTTTTTCCCCTCTTCGTGCTACTTTGCTGCATAAGTTTCTGGCAACTCTGCACACTCTCTCTCTCCCTCTTTCTGTTTAAAGAAAATGTAACACACCGTAGTGTCTGACTATCTTTCTGTTTAAAGAAAATGTAACACCGTAGTGTCTGACTACCATTGGCTTACGGTTTGGCGGTAGATTCTTTAAGATTGTTTTCGGTAAAAGTACGAGAGCTTAAACTAAACGCGAAGCACATTTTCAGACAGAAAAATGCCTCAATTTCTATGCAAATTTGTAGAGTTATAGCTCGTATTTCTGTTAACAATGTAGTGTTTTTAAAAAATGCAAAATATTCCATGAAAACTTTCTTTTTCATTTTAGTACGGGCAGGCATAGCTCATTTAGCATTTCGGTATAGGAGAAAAAACGCGAAACATTTTATAAAAGAAAAATGAATCAACTCGGTTAAAAAAGGAAAGTATGATAAAAAATGCTGCTTTCTAAAGGATAGTGAAGTCAGAATATCATATTAATTTTTCATTTCTTTTATATCTGAAAAAATGTTCCAAATTCGGGTCCTATTCGTTAACATTAATCGAAAACAGTCTTAATAGTTGGCGATGTTCCCCCACATACAGGGGTAGGATTAATGTGTTTTGGAGAAAAGGGTTTCTTGATCCAGGAGAGTGTGGTCAGGAGAGAGGGAGAGAGTCCCTTGTTTTTGGAATCGTGAAGCGCTAAACTGTGTTGAGGTGAAGGAAATTGAATTTCTTCGGAGAGATCGATGCGCATACGTGTTCTGGTGTAAAAGAGAAGAATAGTTTCTTGAGGGTGCTTTAACATGGCGGACATTGTAGTTTGATTGTTATATGATTATTGTATTTAATCAAGATAATTATATTTAACCCAGATAAATGTGTTAATCAAGATAAATTATGTGTAGTAGTTGATTGATTTGAGAAGTAATTAAGAAAGTAATAAAGACTTTACAAACACTACTTTAAGCTTAATAGGGGAAGAAAAGTAAGTCTCAACCCGATAAGAAAATAACGATCATTAGAAGTGAGAGAATAACAGAAGAAACCGAATGCAATTTTTTACTAAAGTTAGTTCATAAACTTACAACTAAAGGTATTGCGTCTTTGAGCTTTCGAGATCATTGACATAATTTCTTTCATTACAGAAACACAGTTAAGATGTAAGTTTTAAAATTTTCCCAAACATCTCTCTGAATTTTACAGCTTTGCTTAGACAAACGGAAACCTGATCCTGTTTGATATTATAATGATGAGTAATCCTTTTTACTTTTGTGATATATTATTTGAATCGTCGTCTTTAAAAGGAGCTATATTACAGGAAAACATTTTAAGAGTTACGCCAGATAAATGTGTGTATCTTGTTATCGACAAATGCATTCCCAGTTTAAGTTTCTTAACTGCAATTGAGTCACATTTTTACTTGATGGTATATCAAAAGGTAATTTTGTCGACAGTTCAAAATTTGTTCTCTTAAGAACTTTTAGCAATTCACGTTTACACTTTGGTGCGCCATTTACTTAAAAGTAATGCATACAAAATGAACGAAATGGTCATAAAAGCAGACATGTAACTGATGTAATTTAAATGTTTTCATTTCTTTCGATGAAGTAACATACCTGTAGATGAATAATTTTGCTAAAGGACAAGACAACATTTGTATCGGGTAACATATCTTCAATGGAATATTCCTGGGAGTTGATAGTTCATGCTCTGCATCTGTTCCTTTTTAAGTATCAATATATCTTTGAAAGGCTCAAAAACTACATTTCATTTGCCTAGAAGTCAATTAGTCTAAAATATTCAGATTAGGTATTCAGATAAGGTAAAGAGTGCTTATTATTAATGCCCTGCCATTGATAACTTTTAGCGAAAAATGAATTGCTCTTTAATTGGCACAGGAAAAATTGGCTAAATCAGAGTTTCTTAAACTTTGGTCCGCGGGCCACTGGAGGTCTGCAGGGCCTCTCTATTGGGTCCGCGGAGCCCTTCATGAAACGTTGAGATTTTCCTCTTTTACAGACTATGAAAGACCTCTTGGAAAAATTGTGTTATACTAGACTAGATTACTAAGCAGTCCAATTGAAGAAACTCTACTAGAACATGTATTTTGATCAAGAGTATTAAGTCGGGGAGGGGTGTTCAAAATCTTGGGGTCCGCGATATCACCCTGATACATAAAGAGTGGCCACAATGATCGAAGACTCAAGAATCACTGGGCTAAATTGCAGAATCTGTCACTAGTTGGCGTGATTTATTTTTTTCACTTTTCACGAGATTGATAAACGCGTCAAGCGTAATAACGTGGCTGATATCGGAGCTGTGTAGGAGAAATCGTATCAGCACATTTTCGCGCATGCCCTGTATGTTTTATCATTTGAATAGTTTTGTAGAATTTAGTGATTTGGTGTAATTTTTTTTTATTTTTTTCCTTAGCAATTTTATTTGCTTAATTTTTAGAAATGTTATTTTCTACTTATTATTAGGTATATATTTTTCATTATTATTCTGATATATAAAATTAATATCATCATCCATCCGATAAATTTCTAGTGATGCTGACTCCTGTGCCGTAAAACATGGGAGAAAGCATGGATGTTTTAAAATGCACATTGTTTTTACGGCATGGGGAGGGGGGGTTCTCCAAACAGCCGTCGAGCCGCAAGTCCTCTCGTGAAGTTGGTGGAAGAAGCAGAGAGGTGGGAGGCCTCTGAATATCCCCAGAGTGTTTGGGGCAGTGCGATTTGCCGAGCCAAATCGTACTGCCGTCTGCTTAGAGCTTAAAGCTACGGATAATGACAGGCGTACAACTAGCCCCTTGCCACTATGAATTTCGTCTGCCTATGATCAGATCTCACTGTCGATCAGGAGGCAAAAGTAACAACAACAACAAAATTAATTTCTTACTGGTTAATATTTATGCAGCCGATATTAATTCGATTTCTTCTCAAACATTTCCACTGTTTCAGTTCTCGTTGGCTGTTAACTTGCCTTTTTCCATCTACTTTCCCTTTGAACATTTCATAGTTTGCGTTCTCGTTTGCTGTTATTTTTAACACGCTTTTATAAGTTTCATTTGTATGTAATGGAATCTTTGAATTCGATTTTTACCCTCTTTAAAGTGTCAGATTAATTCGAAAATTTGCACACTTATAAAGAACCAATGGCAATACCATAATTTAATAATTTTGTTCCATTGTCCTGATCATGATCATCAGGAATAACGATTTCCAGAGAGATTTGGCGACTAACTCCAGATCCCATTTCCAGATTTGCGAGTAAAAGATTAAGTTACAACTCTAAAAGTGAAAACGTGCGTCAGCAGTTTCTTACTATAATATAAACAATTGTCTAGTTTTTTTCTGAAAAGGGAAATAAAAAAAACTGATGCATGTGGAAGAAAATAAACCAGGCCGTATTGACGCATGGATATAATATATATACCAGTGGGTATTCCTGATGATAAAAAATGACGCAATTAAGATTAATTCATCAATGAATAAATGATAGTTTAAAAAAACTAAAAATACTTGATTTTATTGTAGATTGAACTAAAAAATAAATTATACTTTAAAAAAACTAAAAAAAAACCTCTTATGATTAATCGAACTAAAAAAGTAAAAAAAAAATTCTTAATATAAGAATAAAATGATTAACGAGAAAATTAATGTCATTGGGGTAAAAATGGGTCCTTTATACTGCACTTTCACACTTACTCAGCATTTCGGAATAGAACTAATAAGAAATTGTTACAATTGATATAGAGCACCCCACGCTTTTACCCCCAATGACATAAATTTTCTCGTTAATCATTTTATTCTTATATTAAGAATTATTTCTTATTTTCTACTCTTTAGTTCAATTAACCATAAAAGCGTATTTTTTAATTTTTTTAAAACTATTATTCATTGCTCCTGCTTTTTAGTGGAACATTTCAACGCTCATTTTTTGGCTTCGTTCTTCCGTTGTTGATACGTTTTTTACAGATTAATTTCTTTTTATTCATATAAAATTTTACAAATAATTACTATTTCCACTCAACAATGTTATTAGTATTGTTAAAAATGTGAATGACCTGAACTTGAAATATCTAAATCTTCTGAAAAGTTTTTTGCTATGTTGCTTGCGTTAGGAAAGAAAGCAGTGTTAAAGACGATTAAAAGACGATTTAATTGGACCACTGTACACATGTTCGAACTGTGGGAAAGGCATGAAACTGAGAGAAAGGAAGGGCAAGAAGGCAGTAAATGATCGTTTGGAAAATAATTGTAAATTTTTTAAATTATTTTTTCTTAATTTTTCATTTTTAATTAATTAATTCTAATTAAAACTAATTTTTAATTTAGTTTTAATTCATTTTGTACTAATGATTTTAAGTTTCAAAAAGTACTTTAATTTTGCAACGATTTTTTGTAAAGGTATTTAAATTCTCTCTCTTTCTTATAACTCCGCCATCTTGAATGTCGCACTCTTGCATTACGTTTTTTGGAGGGGTTGGGGGAGGTTCTGGAGGACAACACGTGAGAGCGCGCCAAACCGGCGATTTTTCAAAATCCCACCAAAATGTGCCAATTCTGCAATTTCCCCGAAAAAAATATTTAACTATTTTTCTTAGGTTGGCATCAAATTGTTTGTTCTAATCTGAAAAATCATTGGTGATTAATTTCTGGCATGTTGTTAATCTTTAGCGATAAATCGTTAGATTGTGTAGACATCGATGTTTGCCTGTCCAAATACTGATCAAAAATAAGGTGAGCGAAATATATTTATCACTCAAATCTTTTGGGATGTATTGGAAAAACTGATTAATAGTGCGAGACAATCTATTAAATTGTTGATTCATTACATCTACAGCTATAAATTACAATATATACAGTTCGATCCAAGTTATTCAAACTATTGAGTTCTTAATGCAACAGAATATTTTATTGATGACGGAGGAAAACACAAAATACGTCTCTTTTCGATTGTTCCGAATGGTTCGCTCTCTTAGGTTGGGGCGGTTCCTTCTTACATCTGGAATTCCCCTCGTAGTACACCTGTTTGTAGTACATTTAAATTTGGAATCAAACTTTTTAAATAGAATTGTTATATTGCTGTTTTATGTAAAGATATTTTTACAGAAACGACTTCTTTTTTTTTGTTAAAAATTTCTCTTTGGAAATACTGAAAGGCCACGGTAGCCTAGCGTTCAAAGTAACGGACTATTGGCCGGCGTGTCATGAGTTTAGATTCAGTACTGTTGAAGTCCCGCCATGAAGAAGGGGACGATGCCTGTTAAATCTGACGAGACTCAAACATCTACCCGTTGGTGTGTTGTAGAAGTTATGAGAAAAAGAGGTGCCAGAGTTCAGGTGTCGTACTCCTCAATTGATCATGGTTAAAAATCCCGAGATCCATCGCCAAAAGCCCTCGAGTAGCTGAATAGTGTGACGTTAATATTCACTTACTCACCTGGAAACATTAAATTCAGATCTCGCATATGCTTTTGTTTCAAAATAACATTTTTTATTACGTAGGAAATGACAAACTTTTATCCCTAAGGTATCTAAGTTCGGAACCGTGATTTTTTAAAATCGTATAAATAGATAATATTTATGACATTAGGTGTCACTTAGATGAGAAAACGTATGTATAAAATAGTTTTAAGAATATTATTACAATAAAAAATTATTTAAGTACAATATTTTGACAAAAAATAAACATAGAATAACCAATTTTCAAAATATTCTCCTTTTGTGAAAAATACTTCTATTTTAATAATATTTTGCCTGTATATAGCTCAGATCTGTACAGAGGTTCAACTATAATTTTTGAAATATATAATTTAGAAGTGAGTTTATCCATATTTTATGACAACAGAGGGGAGCAATTTTAAGAAAAAAACGCTGATAATTATTTCAATTGTTGGGAACTCTGAAAATAATGTGAATTTTTCAAAAATGCTAGTTCCCTCTCTGGAGAAGTCTTTACTTTATATAATATAAAAAAAAATATTATTATAGAAGCGTTTTTATAAAATGAGAACATTTTGAAAAAAAGTTATAGATAGTTATATAGGGTGTTTTTTTTAGAGGTATAGAACTTTAAATTGCAATAAAACAACGATGTATATTTTTATTCAAAGATAATCTTGTGTCATTACAGTTTAAATATGATTTCTGGCATATGACTGCCACGGCTGGCTCGGATGTAATCTAATCTGGACGTCCAATTTTCGATGACTTTTTCCAACATTTGTGGCCGTATATCAGCAATAACACGGCGAATGTTGTCTTCCAAATGGTCAAGCGTTTGTGGCTTATACGCATACACCAATGACTTTACATAGCCCCACAGAAAATAGTCTAGTGGTGTTAAATCACAATATCTTGGAAGCCAATTCACAGGTCCAAAACGTGAAATTAGGCGGTCACCAAACGTGTCTTTCCATAAATCGATTGTGGCACGAGCTGTGTGACATGTTGCGCCGTCTTGTTGGAACCACAGCTCCTGGACATCATGATTGTTCAATTCATGAATGAAAAATTTAGTAATCATGGCTCTATACCGATCACCGTTGACTGTAACGTTGTGGCATTCATCGTTTTTGAAGAAGTACGGACCAATGATTCCACCAGTCCATAAAGCGCACCAAACAGTCAGTGTTTCTGGATGTAACGGTGTTTCGACATACACTTGTAGATTAGCTTCACTCCAAATGCGGCAGTTTTGCTTGTTGACGTAGCCATTCAACCAGAAGTGCACTTCATCGCTAAACAAAATTCGCTTATGAAAATCGGGAACAACGGCAATGTCGTTTTGGTCCCATTCGACGAATCTGCGCCTTGCTTGATCATATTTAAAATGTAATGCCACAAGATTAGCTTTCGAATAAAAAAAAATTCGTGTCAATCGAATAATACATCGTTGTTTTATTGCAATTTAAAGTTCTATACCTCTAAAAAAACACCCTTTAGTAAATTTTTTGCCAAAATATTGTATTTAAATAAATTTTTTTGTCAAAATGTCCTTAAATCAATTTTTTACATAAATTCTAATCTAAGTGACGCTAAATGTCATGAAAATTATCCATTTATGCCCTTTTTTAAAACCACGGTTCCGAACGTTGGTGGATACCTTAACGATACGGTAACGGCTAATGTGAATATTACGTAGTTCAACTGCGGAAAACTCTTGATTACGCACTTTAACGGAACAAATCAGTTTATCAGCAGATTAGTTAGATAAGGTACCGATTAACGACTTTCCAGTTTTAACAGAAACATTTATTTAACCTTTTGAGAGTGTGGCGAAGCGCCATCGCGCTTTCCTTGTCGTCTTACAGAAATGAGGAGAGGCGGGATCACGCTTCTCATGTTTCATACCGTTAATGGTGCTAGTTTGATAACCGGGGTACGCGCCAAGTTGTTGTTTGTGTTCGCCGAGATGGGCGATAACATTACAATATGGTTACCTTGATATTTGTATCGTCTGGTGATGTGGTTGCCATGGGATTAACGTATATTAGAATTAATATTTATTGGTTTTTTCCCGCGGTAACCCTATAATTTTCAGACGATTTTAATACGATTTCTTTAAAAGTGTAACCATTTTCAGTGTAATTGTTCTATTATTTCCATCTTCTGTTTTATTTTGTGCTATTTTCGCGAATATGGATATTTCTAATGTGAGTGAGTTATAGGATATATTTTTTTTAAAAAAGAGTAAGTGCTTCACTCTTTTAATTATCCCTATAAATCGTTTATTTTACGTTTTAAAAATGCCTTTTTTGAACGTACCTTATTTGATGAAATTTGAAGGAACTTGCAGTTCTTAGAACATTGCTAGTTTTCAGTACCTTGTAATTGAGATTCATTATTAATTTTAATATATATTACGTAATTATTTTATTAATAATATAATATAAAAATGCATTTATTACTATATGCAATAATCATATATTCGCTATTTATAATTGTTTTTTATATTTATTTATAATTATTATTATTATTAATTTATAATTATTATTGTTATTTATTAATTTATAATTATTATTGTTATTTATTTATTTATTATTAATTTATAACTATTATTGTTATTTGTTTATTTATTATTAATTTATAACTATTATTGTTATTTATTTATTTATTATTATTATTATTGATTTATAATTATTATTGATTTATAACTATTATTGTTATTTATCTATAGTTATGTTATTTATTTATAACTATTATTGTTATTTATTTATAATTATTATTGTTATTTATCTATAGTTATGTTATTTATTTATAATTATTATGTTATTTATTTATAATTATTATGTAACACGAGTATTCTTATACATTATTTTTGTTTTATTACAATACGATGAATATTCATTTTAAAATTACTGTTAAATTATAGTATATGATTATTATACATAATAATTGTTATTAAACCATACTGTATGAATACTATATATAGTTACTATTAAATTACATTATAAGAGAGAGATTATCACATACACACTGCATATAAGTACATGTTACTTTTTATTATACTATATTGATATTCATTATTTATTAATTTTGGTTGCTGTCAATCTCTTCCTATATCCTTCATTTGAAATACATTTCAATGTATTTCAAAACAATTCTTAAAAATTATTGCCACTAGGCCGCCATCTTGGATTCCATTCCAGCAACAACAGGCGCCTCTTGGCGTGATTCGATTATCAAGCCAAGCACCGCTTGGCGCCATGCCCCCCAAATATCAAACTAGTTCCCGGAAAAAACCAAAGCATTTCATTCCGCACTTTCAGCATATAATATATATATATGCATGCTTCTTTTGGCATATTTGTAGGAAAATTCCTCAGCACTCAAACGGTTAACAATTTTAGATTTATATTGATTTAAATGTATGCATGTAATTAAACGCATGTAATTACTACAAGCAAAATCAGCTTATTTTGTTTTGGTATCCAAAATTTAAAAAAAAGAGTGATGCACAAAATTAGGTATTCACGAAAATAATTTATTATTTAGGATATAAATTAATACTTTTTTTAATTTCTGGGAACTTTCATTGTGTTTTTTAACGATAATTAATCTCGTATACGTTTAGCCAATATGCAACCCCATTATTGAAAAAGAAACTCTACGTTTAAAAGCTAATAAATTCAAAAAAACTACCTTAGCCCCACACTTCGAAGCTCATTTTACTCCATATCACATTTGTCGTGAACATTTTGACAGTTTTCACAAAAGTTTGTTACATATTTTCTAATTAAAAATAACTTAACAATCTCATTTATGGAAACTGCGTTTTAATGAGAATTCAAAGTTGAAACAAGCCTTATAAATAAAAGAGAAGCGAATGAAATTAAATCAGTTCTTTTTTTAAGTTACTTTCAAATGCCTTTCTAAAAGTTTCAAAGCAATTAATCATTTCAGCTGCGGATTCATTAACATTTTACATCAAATGTTACAAGAGAATATTAAAAAAAAAGAATTGTCAAAAATATTTTACTCAACCTTTGAAAAACAACCCTTTTCAAAACGTATATTAGGAGACATATCGCTTAGAAAATTAATGACTGTATAAACATAGTAATAATTTTTTTTTAAAAAATCTACGCTCTTTCACTCTAATTAATATTAGTTAAATAAAGCTATACAAAGGCTGTAATTAAACAGAGTTTTTAAAAATAAAAACAAGTTAATTTTGAAAAAAAATATCTAAAAAGATTCCGCTTCAACACAGGATAGAGAGCTTAAATGACCAGGAAAATGAAATTTATGAAGAGCGTACTTTTAAAAAAGTATCTTGCTTATTCTCTATCCTGCGTGTGATTTAGAAAGTACTCTACTAACGTCGAAAACCATTTTCAGAAGTTAATGATAATTTGATTTCCATTGAAAGTCTAATATAATACGCTGTGTTTCAAAGTGCGATTAACATAAAAAAACAAAGAAAAATAGCAAAATAATTTATTGTTGTTTCTAATTCCACTTGTCGGACGGTGTCAGACCGAGGCCCAAGAAATTGATCGTGGCATAGGCCTAGTAATTTATGCCTGTCGTTATCCGTAGCTCTGAGCACCATGCAGGTAACAGTATGATTTGGCTCGGTTACACCCCAATTTTAAGTGAAAACAAAGGTTCCATGCTACCATAGGCAAATCTTTCTTTTTTTAGAATGATTATTTTTTTGCAACAGGAAATAACATATTTCAATTTTCTTAGTACCTTTATTTTCCCTTTTTCTCTAACCTGACCAGTGGCGTGACAGAGAATATAATGGCCCCCTTAAAAGTCGGATTTTACCTTTAATATTTTATAGATTGGTTTGATACGTACTTGTCGGGCTCTGGGCTCCTAGAATCCTGTGTTCTCCCACGATGCGGGTGTTGCGTGAGTGGACGCTATGCTACTGAACCTGATATATTTTTCCACCTTCGAAACATACCTGAATTACAGATGAAAGGTTTTCGGACATTGTGTTTCTAAAGAATAAACCACTTCCTAATTTTTTGTAATAAAATCTCTTTATAAAAAAAATTATTTCAATAAACACCAAATCCGGCAAAATTCGATTATGTGATGAGTAACTTAAACACATACCTTAAAAAAATCATTGCTGTTAGAAAATGTAAGGGATTTTTTTGTTTTAAATAAAATCGATACAAAACATTTTATATATTCTCCTTAACAGTGACGGAGTTAGGTACGATGGTGTTGATTAATTGAACAAAGGTATAATTTAATATGGTGAATTAATATTTTGTTATAAAGATGAGCAAATAAACGCTACATGTCGATTTCTTAAGAAAAATTTATGAAAAATCTAACGTCAATAGATAAATGCTATACTTAACGAAAAAATTTTTAGCACCCATTTGCTACATATTTTAAATTTTAATACTTACACGATTAATTATTTTTAAAAAATAATTCTACCCCTTTGATATTGACCTCTTGAGGTCGTCAAATCAAGAAAAGAAGCATTAATAACCGTCGAGCCGCAAGTTCTCTCGTGTGGTTTGTGGAATAGGAAGTGAGGTGGGAGGCCCCTGGCCACCCCAGGGTTTTCTCCCTCTAAATTGGGGTGGAACCGAGGAAACTCGTACTGTCACCTGAATGGTGCTCAAAGCTAAGGCTAACGAGAGGTGTAAGAATTCTCGTCCTTAGTTGCGATGAATTTCGGGCGCCTCGATCTGATTTCGTCAGGCAGGTGGCATTACTCTCAACAACAGACAGTTACAAAAACATGAAGAAAGAATAATTTTCATTTTCCTGTCAGTTCGAAGCCTCAACCATAAACTCCATGTGACGAAATACTCCTTAAAGGGGCACGTTAAATATTTTTCAAATCAAATTCATGGTGTAAAACCTTGGAGAGTCGACTTCTGGATCAGCTATTGTCCTCGTTACTTGATCATAATAACAAAATCACGAGAACTGTCATGGCTCTCGTGATAATTTAAAGTACAACGTTAATAGAACAGTAGACTAACAACATATATTCATCTGGTGAATATTTTATAGTTGCAAATATTTGATTCTCTCAGTGTCTGTATTCACAGAAAATACAATCGTAATTCTGCATATTCGTTAATAATTATATGTTTTTATTAGAAAACTATTTAAATTTTCTTTTAACGACTTCATTGGTAATTTTTCCAGACTTCTGTGTATTCATAATTTAAAATTCTGTTCTGCAGAAGTTCTAGGTAAAGAAAACATTTTGTAAAATACCAAAAAGCTGAGATGATAAATACTTTTAAAAATATTGCCAAATATTTTTTTTTAACTTTAAGGCGACTTGGTACCCTTTGAGCAAACTTCTTTATTTACGTATTTAAAAATTATATTTTAGCATTTTATACAATGTTTCTATTCAAGAAAATGTTACCAGATGAAAATTTTCATACATTCACACAAATTTAAAAATTTAAATTTTTTGAAGAAAATTGGGAAAATTTTTAAATCCTACTCCTTTTATTTAACTTTTTCACCTGAATTTTTTTTAATAATATTCTTATGAATGTTCTAAACAACTTTAGGGATTGATTTTAAAAAAACTTCATTCGTTTTCGAGAAAAAAAATAAAATGTTGATATGCAGGCTAAAAATCAACGAAGAAGCCAACATGTCTTACATTTTATTTTTTTTAAAAAAAGTAAGTTTATAGCAAAACGGATCCCTAATTTTGTTACATGCTTTATTTTTAACTCGTAGGAAAAAAATGGAAGTAATTGGTAAATAATTGTCGAAGGAGTAGCATTTTGAATGCACTAAGGTTTCGAAAAACACAAACTGAGAAAAACACCTTTAAAGATTATAATTCTGAAAAAAAAATATTATAAGCGTAATTAAACTTAAAATAACACTTTAAGATATTAGCTTTACATTTTTCTTTAAAATAATTGCATTTTCATATTTTTTTCTACCCACACATTTTTATAAATGATCAACTTTTAGCGAGTACCAATTGCACAAAAAAATTCAAGAAAAACGTTAAAAAAATTTTTTTCTGTCACGACAGAAATTTTAGCTGTTTTTCTTCTTATAATATTAAAGTATTATATTTGTATGAAGAATATATCAGGAATAAGAACTGAAATTATGAAATTATTAATATAAAACGCCTTGATTAAAAAATTTTACATGCACACATTTCACAAAGCAGAAAAATTTACATTATTGTATTCCCTGGGAAATATTTTTTATATATTACACATTCTTTTTTTCATAGTTATTATTTCTATTTATAAAATAGATTTTTTTTATCATAACGCATTTTTTAGCTTTTTTTTATAAAAAGAGGGTGTGGCTGAATTGCCTAATTTGTTTTCAAATAAAGTTTTATTCAACTTCTAACTTTCCGACATGCACAAGTGATATATCAATCGAAAGATAATAATGCAAAGAATAAGATTAAATGAAAATAAAAAAAAAACGATAGGTTTGTGATTTTGGGGGTACCAAGTCGTCTTAATAACGGAACCGTATAGATTCTGCATGGATTGTGTACTTTAACATTTAATATTTTATTCTATAAGGAAATTATAATTCATGTTTATAATTAAATCAATAAAATCATTCACACAGAGATTATAGTTTTATCTTTACAATGAAGATTCAAAATACTTTAAAATAACGTATTTCATTATGAACACTCTGACAGTGCCAAACATTTTGGATTTCGCAAAAATGATTTGTACTCACTCAACAATCCTTTTCCACAGCCAACGCTTGACCTCTTATGAAATGGAATTTAAGACCTTGATGTAAAACAGAGATATATTTCGAACGAAATATATTAGATTTGGCAAACGTGGGGGATGCGCTCTCGGGATACTCTAGATAAACTTTCCATTTCCATATCTTTTCGTCACTCCTGGTGGATGCCTAGAAGTCAAGGTAACGGACGCGTGAGCTCGAGCCTAGTAACGCTGAGGACCCGCCGTGAAGAGGGTCCGATGCACGGTAAATATTTTGAGGTCCAAATGTCCTCTCGTTGGTATGGAATGAGAGTTAGGAGAGGATTGTGCTAGCTTCAGGTGTCTTCCTCGTCACTGGACCATGGTTCAAAATGATGAGGTGGATAGTGCATCGCACTTCCACACCACAGGTCCGAGGTTCAAACCCCGGGATGGGCAAGGTTGACTCAGCCTTTCATTCCTTCGGTGAGTCGATAAAGGAGTACCAAGCTTGCTTGAGAACTTATCACCACTGGGGGTGGGGGGTCACGCCAGACTGATCACCTGGCCGGAACATCTGCTCATGCACCTCAGGGTCCAAGTTCGCGTATACTCAGTTCGGCACAGTAGGCCTTGACCCTCATGGGCTGTTGCGCCACTTAGTATTCACTTATCAGCTATTATCTTTGTCATTCCAGCTTCCTTTTTCTCCCTTTCTTGCATTATATTTACAATATTTCCTTTCGTAATTAATAAATGTTATGAACATCACACTTCAAATCAATAAAGCGATCGTGACTGATAAAGTGTCATGATCGCGAACTCGTGGCATCATTGTGTCTTGGATCGGGCCATGATGATTATGAAGACCCGCTATGTAAAAAGACTGCAGTACATTTTAAATCTGCCGAGACTCAAAGTCCTTGCAATGTGTGGTGTGGTAATGTGGGAATATGGTGCAAGCCCAGGTGTCACCCTCGTCACTTCACTGAGATTCAAAGTTATACGATGTTAATAACAAAAATCAAAGTGAAGGAAATTTTATTAACGTATCATTTCGAACTCTGGTCAAGTGATCTCTAGGTGCTTCGTTTTCCGTGCTGCTACATCGGGACAACGTGCGGACTTTAGAGCTCAATAGGTATAACGTGCCCTAGTTCCTCAACACGCTGGCCTTTAACAAAATGGGTTTTCTTTTCATAAATTAACGAAATTTTCGCACAATCAAGCCAGCTATGGCTTTTCAACACTTGAAAAACCAACTTACCACACACACACACAAGAAAAAAATTATCTTATATTTATCCACTTCTCAGGTAACAAAATATTTTAGTCCCAGAAAGAAAAGATACCCATTTATGCCTCATTTAGGACAAATTCAAGAGTTTTTAACTCAAGCGTCTTATGGATTTTCAAGACATGATAATGTTTTCGATATACTTTCCATAATTTTCTGTTCTAGTGTAAACTGCTAAGCTCCCGCCGTCTTTCTTTCTTAATTTCTTTTTCGTCTTTAACGAAAAACCTTCGCGAAAAGTCTCGAAAAAATGAACTATAATAAGTTTTAAATTCAATTTCAGCTTGTTATCTTGACAAATATTTACCAACATGTTACTATGGCTCCTTGAATAATGGTCGCGAAAAGATGGTTTGAATATTCAGATGCTAAAATCATAAGATGCTATACTCAGATGCTACCCTTTTAATTTTATAAATTTTGCGTCGAGTATTCTTTAAGGAAATCTTTTAGTATAACCTTTACGAAATTTAAACTTTTTAGAACAAATTTGATCCTTTGATTCGGAGCGAAAAAAGAGTTATACTTAAAAAAAATTCAAAAAAGAAGTGTTTAAGAATAAAAATATCACTAATTTAAGACCTTTCTTAAGTATATATTGCTAAATTCATTTTTTAAATAAAAGGTGAATTGCTCTTGCATAATTTTATGCTCATATGTTCACTTTCATTGTGCTGCACTCTTTTATTTTAGGTATTTTGTTTTTGGAATGAAAGCAGTTCGCTCGTTAATTTGTTAATACCTCGTTAAGTTTATTGGTGTTTGGGGGTTCTCCCTAATAAATATCAAACATAACTAGTTAAAATTCCACTTCATTATTTCACTAACTTAATTCAAACAACTCAGGGTAAGAAATGCACAACACTACTAATTGTAAGAGCAATCACACAGCAAGAAGGATACTTAGTATTTGAATATAATCTAATTCACTTACTCTTAGAAAACTTTGCACTTCAACGGTCTAATTCAGTGCTTCTTAAACTGAGGGGCGTGCCCCCCGGGGGGCACGAGCATATCAAAAATAAAAGATTTAAAAAATAATTAATTTACTGTAATGAAATAAAAAAAATAATTTCAGACATAAAAAAATGCACTTTTACTCTGATATTTTATAGGCGCGCGCTCGACATTAAGTCATGAAAAATAAAAACTTCTTCAATACCTAATTAGCTATCTTTGATCCTATAACCAAATAAAAAAAACTTTTATTTGATTTGCTGTAATCCCATGATGAGAGAGATTTTTTTTATTACGCTTTCTTTTTAAACCTAACATACTACTCTTTCAGAGAAAACACAGATCCCAGACCCAGAATAAAAAAAAAATTTATGAACATAAAAAAATTAATCACTGTCATTATTTTTGAAACACTGAACATTATAGATGTAATCTGTTTGACCTTCTAAGTTATTGGTACAGTTAGTTAGGAGAGAACTTAGAAGGATTACTTGACCAAGACTTATTTCTTATGAGTATTCTCAAACATATAAAACATAACTAAAAACGTTTTACACAATTGTTTTAGCAGTAACATACATATTGCCATAATGAATATACTTTTTACCCGGAAGTGGTCGCGTGGGACACATAGATTACGAAATCGTTAATTCTGACAAAACTGTTTATTTGTTACTAAAGAAAAACTGAAAAGTCCTTGAAAGTAGGTAAGTAAACTTTCTCTTAGTTAAATTATTCACTGAAATCCCAATTTGTATCGTGTACAATAAAATAATTATAAAAAAAGATTGGGGTGACTCAATAACCCCACACGACCGTATCGATTGCGCGCCTGCTCCCGGGTTAAAACATGCTGAAGTCTTTTCACTTTAAATATTAAAAATAATGCAATTATTCTTCATCGGAATTTTATATTATTATTCATTATTTAACATCAGTTATAAATGCTAATTCTGTGAGGCTTAAAATTACAATTCGCTGAAAACTAATTATAATTTGAGCAACCATTTTTAAAAAAATCATTTTAAATTTTTGTAAACATTGTCGAGCACTTGGCTTTGCTCTCCTTACAATTCAGCTATTATATCAATAATGTTTAATTTTCTTATAAATGAACTCATGCAAAGAGCGGGCACTTCAGCTAGTATACTTTTAATGTATCAGTGCTCCACAGAGTATTTTGTAACTAATTAATTGATACTAATTTAAGAACAAGTTTAATATGTATTAGCGACTTCCATGGGCTTGTCTTACAGAGCAAAGTTTTTAGAAGGAACGCCTATGGTTAGAAACTGACCTTCTGAGTTCTTTTTCTTTATTTAGTAGATATCTATATTTTGTCTTCTAAGCAGCCACCACATTTTACAATATGTTCAATTTAAAAATTAGAGAAAGGAAAAATAACATGATAACTATACTATTACTTATTTTTCTTTTGCTTAAAAGTAACGTATACAAATTTAATACTTATGTTATTAATTTGTATAGTTTATAATTAAGATCGCGTATTTTAGCTTTAGCGTCAAAAAATTGCATTATTATTGCATTCAGTATATTATTAATGTAAAAGGGGCGTGCGATAAAAATTGTGATCGAAAAGGGGGGCTCCACTATTGAACGTTTGAGAAGCACTGCTCTAATTCATCGTAATTCTGTTATTTGTTGTACGAGCTCCGGTCGTTATCATTAAATTCAACTTACAGCTTATCCGTCAATTAGCTATAATTGACCATCCAGAAACTACTCGTCGACAAGCTCTGGATTAACTTCGCGTACCTAAATGTCCGTGCTTGAATATAACAACTAATTTGCAGGAAACAAGTGTTCTTCGAGAGAAAGTTTTCAATAGAACAACACTTAAAAAGAAATTTACCCTAAGAGGATTAGTTACTTTCGCGGATAGACCCATTACAAACTGCCCGAACTGTTACACACAAGTACGTATTCAGAATACTTCCAACACTTCTTGCGAAACCGCAAACTGAAAGGCTAACAGTGACTTTGTGTGTTTAATGTTTGCCATAGAGACTGCAAAAAATATGAATGCCAGGAGCAACCACTCCCAACGAATATTTACTGTCGAAACTCAATTGCAATTGTACTAATTATCTATGCTTCTTTTTATTTAATCGTAATTGGTAACATTTAAATGACTGTTTAGTTTTAACAGACTTTCAGTGATTGTGCGAAATTACGATAATGCTTAATTTATTGGATTCAAGAATACCTTGCTCTCGAAAGCGACTTCGAGGCTAGCTGCGTGGCCGCGGTAGCCGAGTGGTCAAGGTATCTAATAATGGCTCGCCTGGTCACGAGTTCCAGCCCAGTATCACTAAAGACCCGCCGTGTAGGGCAGCGATGCACGTTAAATCTGTCGAGAGCTGAAACGTCCTCCCGTTGGTGTGGTGTGGTAGTTAGGAGAGGGGGTGCCAGCTCAGGTGTCGTCCTCGTCACTTGACCATTGTTCAAAATTTCGTAATCCGTCTCCAAAAAGCCCTCGTGTAGCTGAACAGTGCGACGTTATATTCAATCAATCAATCATTCGAGGCTAGCTGCAAAGAAAAGGTAAGCCTTTACTTTAATTTTGTTGGATATGGGCTTTGTAGCTAAGTATGTTTTAATAACAAGTATAACAAATCGCAATACAGACAAAAAGAAGCAAAAAAAAAAAACAATTGTGAGAACTTTTATTCTTTGGAATGTTATAAAGATCATAAAATGATGCTTCAGGGAAGCTATTTGGTTGCATCCAAATAACAAAAAACTGATTGTTTGGCAATGATACAGGATGTTTAATATGGTGTGTGCCAGCCCCCGAACTACCACACATTGTTTTGCAGTGATGCGATGAGGTTATCGATGAGGCTCTGTGTAATATTGTTCCAATTTTGACGAAGACCACTCCTCCTGTTCTCCAAGTAACACAAGGACTTGGTCTTGTGCCAACGCGTCGTTTGAGTGTTACCAAATATGGATCACTATGAGGTGATTGTCATAGTGATGGTGAGCCACGCTTTCCAACAGAAAAAGGTATCGCACACATTTTGTTCTATGCATGGAGCAATGTGTTGGATACGTTTGAAGGAATCCGTGCACCATGTTGGGAATTTGAGTCAATTGTGGCCCACCCTCACTACGTCAATTATCTCGTTGTGAGCCATTTTCAATCAAATCGTGTTGCAAATTAGCAAACATCCGGCGATCCGGTGCATCTGTCTGTGGGTACCTTTTGCGATACAATATTTCTGCTCCTTCTGTATTTTTTTCTGTCAACCCGTAAATCAGGTCCATATCTGATGAATTGGGTTTGTAAAACGTCCCATACTTCCTCTATGGGCAATGACAGCTCAAATGACTGCAGCAATGCAAGTCTGTTTCCTTAAATGCACTGTAATGTCTCTCAATTACTTCCTAAAAGAATACAATCAATTCGAAAAGAGGTCTTGTTCAAAAAACTCTCCGAAGAAACAATCCCTTCTTGATACAGCAGACCACTCTGTGCGTCGGTCTAAAAACAAAGCAGCCCACGTTCCTTAAGAGGACTTGGTACCCCCAAAATGACTGACCTATCATTTATTTTTGTTGTTATTTAATCTTATTCTTTGCATTATTATCTGTCGTATGATATATCACTTGTGCAAGTCGGAAAGTTAGAAGTTGTATAAAAGTTCATTTGAAAACAAATTAGGCAATTCGGCCAGTTTACATTTTTTCCACTATCTTGAACATCTTACACATTGTTGACAACCAACCAAATTAGAGCCTAGCAAATTTACATTTTTGACAATCAACCAATTCAAATTCTATCATATTTGATTGTCGTCTTTTTTTATACCTGTCTTTGCTGGCTGGTTTAAAAGTAAGCTCAAAAGATGTGTTTATGTATATTCGAATTTTTTAACTTGGTGAATAATTGATTTTCATTGATGTCAAGACGCTTGATTCTCTTCGTAAAAGCTCTGTGAGTAAAGAAATTTTGTTAAATTATTTTTTGAAAGCTACTTTTCTTATGTAAATGTTTTGGCATTTTTCTACTTTTCTTACGTAATTATTTTGCGATTTTTCTGCATTAAGAGTTTGGGAGAGTTTGTTACATAATAATAGTGAGTGGTTTTATCATACTCTCTGAGTTATCCATACTCTGAAGTTTTGTTTATTTTATTTTATTTGGTTTTTCCTACCGAGTTGCAAAGGGGGAAGGTTGGCGCCTTCAAACTAGTTTAACCCCACTTATTCGGTCCTAAGTCCGAAATTGCTTTCTGACTCGCTAGGTTCTTTTTTGTAGTTTCTTTTTTTATTTCTCTATAATTTTGTTCTTCATGTTCAGCTTTTATATTTTTATTACGCTATTTCTTGTTATGTTCATTATCTATTATTTCTTGTTTTTGATATAGAATACATATTTCTTTTATATATATATATAATACCTTAAAGTGGTATTTTAAGTTTATTTAAGCTTATTATAATAATTTTTTCAGAATTATAAACCTTAAAGTGGTTTTTCTCAGTTTGTGTTTTTCGACACATTAGTACATTCAAAATGCTACTCCTTCCACAACTATTTAATAATCACTTCCATTTTTTCCCTGTGTGTTACATCTAAAGCATGTAACAAAATTAGTGATCCATTTTGCTGTAAACCGAATACGTTTTCTAAAAAAAACTAAAATGTAAGAGATTTTGTTATTTTCGTTGATTTTTAACATGCATATCAACATTTCATTCTTTTTCTCAAAAAAGAATTAAGTTATTGTAAAATCGATTCCTAAAGTTGTTTATAAGATCCATAAGAATATTACAAAAAATTTCAGGTCAAAAAATTAATTACTAAAGAAGTAAAATTTTAAAATTTCCCAATTTTTCTACAAAAAATTTTAATTTTTAAAATTGTATGAATAATACGTAAAAAACTTCATCTCGTATAATTTTCTTGAATAGAAACATTTAAAATACTAAAATATAATTTTTAAATATATAAGGAAAGAAAGTAGTTCAAAGGGTACCAAGTCTGCTTATAACCAGTTAACTGTGGCGCCCCCATTTGAAAGCGTACTAGTATGTGTGTCACAGAAATTGAGTGATGACGAATATACTCGTCAATTCAAATCAAAAAGATGGGCTTATTTTATAAAATTGGCAATTTTTTATTACTAATACTTATTTATTTGGTTAACATAAACATATATTGCATACATTTTACTCTACAAACGGAAGATAAATTAAATACATATAAAGGTAAGAGTTTAAAAAAGAAATCGGTAAAAATAAACTTTCCGACTTTTGCCCCTTTTAGGATAACATCTAAAAAATATTATCGTTGCACATAAATAACACGCTACTTCAGCCCATGCATACGAAGGCGCATGACTTAATCTTAAATTTTTAATATATTTTTTTTATTTGTTTTTACTTTCGTCTGGCCTCAAAATGTTCATGATTTCATTTTAAATTTTTAATATTTTTTTTTATTTATTTGTATTTACTTTGGCATAGCGACCAAATATTTTAAATACCTTGAAATTTGAGTTATGTTTTGTTTTTCTCAAAGATTGCAATTTCAATAGCCAATGGTCACTACTTTTTACGCATGACGAGTATACTCGTCAAAACAAAGAGAATCTGAAACTTTTTCAGGACGAGTATACTCGTCAATCACAGTTAACTGGTTAACCCCAAATTCAGTCTAGCGCTTCGCGCTTCCAAAAACAAGGAATTCTCTCTTGCTCTGACCACCTCGTTTGAAGATCAATCACCTTATCCCAAACACAGTAACCCAACACCCGAAGATGCGCATAATAGTGCCAACATTCCATAATCCACCGCCAACAGTAGCCAGGCACTACAAATGCCACCTAGCGCCGAACGAAGACGTTTCTAACCATGGGTTGCTGAGCGAATCTGAGTCCTTACCTTCCCTTAAAGTTTGTCCCAATGAACTTGGGACACCCTCTACATATTTTTAAAATAAGGCTTATTGTTTTGGTTGTCAACGTTCTATGAGTTCTGTGTGTTTCTACCCTCAAAACCATCCTTGAGAAAAGAAGAGATTTGCTATATGTTAATTGGAATTAAAATTTCTTACATAGTGAAGTATTGATTAAAACAGGGATGGGCAACCAGAGGTCTGCAAAGAATATTTTCATGGCCCACCGAGACAAACTGAAATTTAAATAGACAGAATATAGATTTATATTTGTTCTATTTCTTTTGGTAGCTTTCATTAACTTGCTGGCTGTGATCAGAATTTGCAACAAGCCATCTCACTCTTTCTTTCAAAAATAAGTTGTAGAATAGTGTGATAGGGTACATTTGTCTTATTAAACTGATTCTAAAATTTAATAGGCTTGCAGCTGTAGATAGAAACAAGTAATATAAAAAAAATTGAGTCAATTCTTACTTATATATAGATCAACAAAGAAAAATTTTATTTTAGCTACTTTTTATTAAATAGTTACAATTAATATAAATATGTACATACATAGGACAGAATCACAACTTTTGACCATGGTTCAAAATGACGAGGTCTGTCGCCAGAAACCCTCGTGTAGCTGAACAGTGTCACGTTAATATTCACTCACTTGAACTATGCTATATGTAGAAACTGATTCATTTTTTGCAAAGTATAGCCTACAAATTCATCACTCTATCATATTCTGGTAGATGATAGAAATAATGAATTTCCAAAGCACCTCAATCTGAAACGTGGTTCACACATTCAAACAAACCAGTTCCAATCTATTTCCTACTACAAGAGTACAGCACGTGAATCCAGTTCCAAAATTTAATTTCGACTTCCCATATAATGTTATTAACTCAAAATCAATATCCTAACTAGCCCTGTTGGCGTTGTGAACAATGGAACAAACCTAGTAGTCTTAAAACATTTGAATGCATTTACACAACTTAACGACCTTTGCAGAATCAGCCCTCTGCACTTTCATGTCAGGAGCATTCATTGGTTAATTAAACCAAATAGTTCCTCAACAAGTTTTCGATGCTGTTTAACGTTGCCGTGCCCACATTCGAGTTGAGGAAATCCGCAAACACACAGAACCAGGAACACTTTATGATGTTCATTTAGTCCTCGAAGAGCATTTAATTGGACAATTGTTATACGGCAACAAGGACGTTGGAACTTATCTTTATGTCAGACAAAAGTTTGGTTAATGCCATGCCCCCGAATGGTCAATAAATATCATTTGATGGTAATTGCATAAATCTAAAGTAGAATGTGTTAAAAGTTATGAATATATGAAAATATGAAATGTTTTATTCATTACGGTAGAACTTCGTGAAAGAAATGTTTTTGCGTTTAAAATCATCACAGTTTTTTTTGTATGATTTTATTCAATTCCTATTACAGTTCACTCTTTCCCTATATATATATATAAAATGTATTCAAATTTTCAATCGTTAATAAAATTTCTATTCATCCTTTCAAGTTCAGATACATTTTTTTACCTTTGTAGTGGATGCCACTTGATGGTAATAAATTATTTTTTCAAATATTAGTTCATTAATTAAATTTTATTTTTTAATTTTAAATTTATCCTGCGTTATTTCTATCGAAGTTAAAACTAGTTGCGATAGTTGGCGCCAGTACGTTTTTCTAACGAATAAGGAATTGGCTTAATTTTTTTATATATTACTTGTTTTATTATTAAGGTGACCACATCAATGAACTATAAGATCCTAAGGTGCGCTCATATTTAGACGCAGACAGTTATATATTTAAAAACTGAATCACACTTTACACATTCCCCGTGCGTTGCGAGTTAAGAGTTCTGTGGGGTAGGGAGTGAGTGAATATTTATTCAGCTGCGCTCGAGGGCTTTTGGTGACGGACCTCGTCGTTACAGTACAAATACGGCGAAAGAAAATCCTTTCTTTCAAACATTTTACTTGAACTGATTTAACAAACGAACATAACATAAACATCTAAAAAACATACAACGCATGATTGCCTCTCTTTATCACCTGTGCATATGAAATAAATAATGTCGAAAATATATTCATCTTCTCTTAAGGTGAAAGCTGGCCATTAATTAACACATTACATGACATCTAGATTTTGGTACAAATATTTGTCTAAAGATTCCCAAGATGGACAATAAATTTCTATCTAGGGTACTCCTTTCAATAGAGTTATCCCCTTTCTGAATCCAGTTTAAGTTGGTGATTTCATCTCTCTTTTGAGATTGAATATCGGCTGACGCAAGCTAATGATACTCCCTTCTTAAAATTGTATTTCTTGTTTTATTAATTTTAATTAATTAAAGGCTTCAGCAATTTTTCTTTAAATTCAGAGTGCAATCATTTTTAATTTTAATAGTTATTTCCTTTTATTATTTTTTTCAACTCTAAATTAATCATATGGCAAGCTCTATCTGTCAATGTCAACCCCATATTTTGAAGATAGGGGATTAAAACCACTTCGGAGATCATGTGCTCGGATGACCATTCTACCCATTCTCCCCTTTCAGCGGAAGGGACACGCGGGGGTCTGAGGGAGTCGTAAAACTGGTAAAAGAAATGTTAGTTATTTTTTCCTTTTTCGGAGGAAGAGAAAATCTTGACCATGTAAAAGTTCTCATTTTTGGACATTCCGACTAAGCGAGTGCCTTGCTCTAATAGCTCTTTCTCCCACCAGCCCTTACGCAAGCATTTCGGCTTCCCGAGACACACAGTGTTGGACACCGAAAAACCTTTTTCAAGCTCTTCCAGAAATTATATATTTTTTATATTATTCCTTCATACTATTTTTATATTTTATTTTAAAGCACTTGATGTTAATTCTTCTTCAATGGCCTTCATTTTATTAGTTCAAATATTTCTTCTTTTAATTTTTAATATTTTAAATGCAGTACTAGTTGTCTCAATTTTCTTCTTAAACAAATTCTTATCTATAAAAATAAAACTACATATTTTTCAAAAGAATACGCAAATAATAATTTCATTACATTACTTTTAATTATGAATAGCAGTATCAATAGTATCACGTGTATTTTAAAAATATTCAGACAATTTTTAAAAGAAAGTAAACATAAGTATAAATATTACAAATGTTTCCCCCTCGTTTTTCAGTACGAATTCTGAAATATATCAGCGTTGAAGCGTTGTGTAATAATAGATATAATATATTTTATGCTACACACACACACATATATATATATATATATATATTATGCTACATATATATATATATATTTTATGCTACATATATATATATATTTTATGCTACATATATATATATATTTTATGCTACATATATATATATATATATATATATATATATATATATATAGCAGTAAATAAATTAAAAGAAAACAAATCCTAAAGCATCTTAAGAACAAACCGAAAGAACCAAGAACATGGAACCATTACAAACCAAAAAAAGAGAAATTTAGCTAGAGTGGAAAAAACTATTATGATTTCCCGAGCTGTCACTGGTTTAGGACAGTGAAACATGGTTAAACAGTGTTTTATGAGATCTCAAGCTTCCCCTACAGCGATAATTTTCAACATAATAGCATAAGAGATAAACCAAGGCAAAGGCCCAAAAACCCACGTGGGTTAATATAACATCAATAGAATAGAATTGGAATATTAAATTACTATAGGAATCCGGGTGAAATGGACAAATATAAATATGTATAAACCTAAAATGTGCGAAGAAACTAAAATCTTACCCGATGTATACAGATTCCATTCGTATACTGACACAAGCAAAAAAAACAGCATAACTAAGAATAATGGCGTCATCTCTCTATATATATTTTAGTAACTAAACTTATTATAAGAAAATTAAAAATAATACATACTATAAACTAAATAGAAATGAATCTATTAAATAAAAATAATTAAATAGCTATAATTTTGATGACATATTTATGTATAAAATTAGCTGGATAGTTATAGTGTAGGCAACTTTGAAAAGATTTTTTATAATTATTAATTCTTAAATTTGTTTCAGATACTAAATCATTATTTCTTTTTATATAATTTAGAATAACATTTCTAAAAATTGAAATGTGAAGGGAACTATTCCAATATGGCCTTTTATAACATTAAAATCAAAAGAGTCTCTTTTATCAAAAATATTACTTATTAGCATATTATTTTCAACTCTTAATTGGATATCTAGGAAGTTTGCAGACTCTATATTGCAATTGGTTTTTAGTAATTTCAAGTAGTGTGGATAATTCTTTAAAATAGGAATAACACGGGTCTGTATCATTTTTTTCATTATCATAATGGTATAAATAAATATTAGCCTGACTATTCCTCGCTGGGTCACCTTGTGGCAGACCATTAATTTGTTGATAGTAATAGTTGTTAGGAAATATGTAATTTTCTCTTTCAAAACAAATTGTATAATAGTATTAAATTTATCACATAATTTATCAATTTATTTAATGAATATTTAATATAAATATTTTAAGTACTTTAATCATATCATCTATATCAATAGAGTTGAATAAGTCTTCGAAGTCAAAGCTATGCAAACATTTAATACTCTTACCTTGTATGTTCTCAACGATATCTTTACTATTCTTTACAATAATGGAGTTTGAGATATTGTCTAGAGCAGTGCTTCTTAAACTTTCAATACTGGCGCCCCCCTTTTCAATCACAGTTTTTATCGCGCCCCCCTTATACATTAATATTGTACTGAATGCAATAATAATGCACTTTGACGCTAAAGCTACTTTACGCGATCTTAATTATAAACCATACAAATTAATAGCATAAGCATTACACATTTTGTATACTACTTTTAAGCAAAATAAATTAATTAAGACAGTGCTTCTCAAACTTTCACTACTGGCGACCCAATTTTCAATCATAATTTTCATCGCCCCCCAATAATAATGTATTGAATGCAATAATAATGCACTTTGAGTATTAAATTTTGTATACGTTACTTTTAAATATATATTTTAAGTAAATTACTTTAAAGTAATAATTATAATGTTATGTTATTTTTCCTTTCTCATTTTTTAAATTGAAACAGATTGCAAAATGACATTTAATTAAATATTTATTTCGTCCATCATGCATTTCTAAAAGTACAAATGTCGTTAGAACAAGTAATATAAAAAATAAATTTTAAGTCAATTCCTACTTAGGCCAACAAAGAAAAACTTATTTTAGTTACTTCCGATTAAATAGTTACAATTAATACAAATATGTAATACATATGACAGAATCACAATGTTAAGCGACAAAAGAGAAAGCGATTTTCCTTGCAATTTTTCCTTTTCCTTTCTATATATGGGGTATTGCACTATTCTTTTTTCGTTACTATTTATTCATTAATTAAATTTAATTAGTGTAAGAAAATAGTGTGTGTTGTGTGTGTGTAAAGTAAAGAAGAAATCACACACATTCTCAGAAATTAGGCCATCTCGGATGGAATTCGAACTACCGTCCTTCAGATTAGAAGACCAGCGCGCTATACATTGCGTTACAGGTTACAGCACGAAAAGTTTTCCTTTCTATAAATGCTTTTGAACTATAATTTTTGTTTGTTACTATTTATTCATTTTTTTAATTTAATTAATGAATTAAAATTTGAAAGAACTGTATTAACATGAAGTGTCACCCACTACAAGTTTTAAAAAATGTATTTGAACTCGAATGAATGAATAGAAAGTATTTTATCAACGATTGAAAATTTGAACAAGATATATAAGAGAGAGTGACTTTTAGTAGAAATTGAAAAATAGTCTACTTTATGTTGCGCTCTCTCATATCCAACACATCTGGCAATCCCGCGTGCGTCTGCGTGAGTCTCTGCGTGAGTCTCTGGCCAAACTATCGGACGTCTGCGCAAAACATGTGTAATAATGCTGTACCTCGTACAATTCCAATCAGTCTTGGTCGATTTGATGCTTCTATAGCTACCAAATCTATCTTAAATGTACATTTTATAATTTGCGCGTTAGTTGTAATTCACATTATTAAGTATTACTGCAGAAATTTGGAACAAAAAAAATCATGGATAAATTTTTAAGTCGTAAGCGAACATTCGACGATAATAAAGCATCAACAAGTGCACAGAGGAGCATAGTTCCGAAAATTAAATCAAGGAAATATTCTCAAGAATACTTGAATTTTGGATTTACCATTACTGAAGTAAATGGAGAAGAAAAGCCCCTGTGTGTTATTTGCTCAAAAATATTGGCAGCAGACAGTATGAAACCTAATAAACTTAAAAGACATTTCGAAACACTTCATGGTGAGTACATTAACAAACCTCGAGAGTTCTTTGAATCAACATTAAAACCATATGAAAAACAAAAAACATTTTTAAAAAAAACTTTGTCAGTGAATGAAAAAGCTTCACTTACTTCTTACAAAGTGTAATATAAAATAGCCAGATGTAAAAAGCCTCACACTATTGCCGAAGAGCTTATTTTGTTTGCAGCAATTGAGATCGTAGAAACTATGTTTGGAGACAATTTTGCCAAAGAGTTGCAGTCCATACTATCAAATGATACTGTTTCCCGTCGAATTGATGATATCGCTGAAGATGTAGAGCAACAGCTTTTCGGTAAGTTACGTGGTAAATTGTTTTCAATTCAGCTTGACGAGGCAACAGATAGCAATAAAGATGCTCATTTCATTGCGTATGTTGGATTTTGGGATGGTATGTCAGCGGTAGAAGAACCAGTTTTTTGCAAACTAATAAAACTTAAAGCAACAGCAATAGCATTATTTGATATTTTAAATAATTTTATAAACGAGGCAAATATAGAGTGGAAAAATTGTGTCGGAATATGCACCGATGGTGCTCGTACAATGTCAGGAAGATTTAAAAAGTATACAAGCACTTGTGAAACAAAACTCTCCACTGTGTATCTGGACACATTGTATGATCCACAGAGAAGCTTTGGCTTTCAAAGAAATTAGTCCTGGCCTGAATATTGTGCTAATGACAGTTGTGACTGTAGTAAATTACATAAAAATGAGACCCCTAAAATCTCTTCTGGACTTTACAAAGACATGGGCGCAGTGCATTCATCGTTGCTATTTTTATTGCGAAGCAAAATGGTTATCACGCGGGAAAATTTTACAGCGTGTTTATGAATTAAGAAATGAAATTACCATTTTTTTAGAAGAGGAAACCTACCGGAAGCTGAGAAATTTCGAGATGGTTTATTTCTGATGAAGTTGAGCTACTTAGTCGATATATTTGAGAAATTAAATATATTGAATCTTCAACTTCAAGGATCAAATGTACATATGTTTGACACGAGTGATAAAATTAATGCTTTTTGTAGAAAATTAGAATTATGGAGCCGAAATTTAAAGCAAAAAAATCTAGAAATGTTTGTAAATGTGGATAAATGTGTAAAAACTTACAAAACTGAAGAACAACATGTGGAAATTGTTTATAAAACTATTGAATATCATTTAGCTATGTTGGCAAAAAATTTTAAAATATTTTTTTTTGCTAAGGACAACTTGATAGCAAGTTACGAATGGCTGAGAGATCCATTTCAAAATACCCCAGAACTGCTCTCCAACCCAAGAAGAAATTTTCATAGATTTCACATCTAGTGGCGAAATTAAAAGACAATTTTGTAATTAAACTCTCTTTCAATTTTGGGCAGAAGTAGATGATGAATTTTCTGAACTGAAAACAAAAAGCATTTCGTATACTTTTACCGTTTTCAACAACGTACCTTTGGGAAACCGGATTTTCTGCGGTGGCTGCTTTGAAGATAAAATATAGATCTCAGCTTAATATAGAAAAAGAACTCAGAGTGTCAATTTCTAATATTAAGCCTTCATTTGAAAACCTTTGCTCTGCAAGACAAGCCCATGGAAGTCACTAATAATAATTAAACTTGCTCTTAAATTAGTATTAATAAATTAGTTATAAAATACATTGTGCAGTACTGATACATTTATAAGTACACTGGCTGAAGTACCCGTTCTGCGATTATTTTTTTTTAAAAAAAAATAATAATAATACATTATTCAGATATAATAGCTTAATTGTAAGGAGAGTAAAACCAAGTGCACAACAATGCATACAAAAATATAAAATGATTTTTTAAATGAATAATTCTCCTATTATAAATAGTTTAAAACAAACTGTAATTTTAAGCCTCACCGAATTAGCATTAAGAATTAATATTAAATAAGGAAAACGAATGAAAAATTCCAATTAAGAATAATTGTCTTATTTTTAATATTTAATGCTAGAAACCTTCAAAATGTTTTAACCCGGAAGCAGGCGTCCACTCCACATTAACGTTAATGGTCGCGCGATCACTTCACCAAGTCACCCTAATCCTGTTTTTTTTATAATTATTTTTTCTGTGCTCGATAAAAATCACAATTGCAGTGAATAGTTTAACTAAGAGAAAATATACTTACCTACTTTAAAGGACTTTTTAATTTTTCTTTGATGATTTGAGAAAAAAACCAATAAAACTAAAGAAACCGTTCCAAATGTGCGGGACCTTAATAAAGAACACATAAATCACAGACACTTTTCATTAACAATACAAGAACGTTATTTGCAATCAAAACGGTCATATTTTGCTCACGTTATTGTAATTTTGCTATTCTTTGATGGTCTACAAATAGCATGTGTAACCTTTACTTGCTTGTGTCTTTTTGACAAGGCGAAGTGTTACATTTATGGCTTCTTAGTTTACTTGTAGAGTTCTTTAGGCAGCATTTGAAAATTATTATTCAACTCAAACGTTTCATGTCTATCACTTTTGTCATATTTACTTTCGCTATCACGATTAATATGCATTATTTCATCAGGTTCTTCAATTGCTTAATCAGTTTCATCTTCCTTCAATAGAGAGATCACAGTTGCCCATTTTTTTATATTCTGCTCATTTACATTTATAAACCATAATAAGTTGTACAACACAGCAATTAAAACCACAAAGTTAATCGTAGGGGAAAGTATAGCATATTCATAGAATATATTTCTGAACAAAGTGGTCGTGAAGGGAACTCGATCAAAACAAGTACCTTGATTGTAAAAAACCGTTTGCCACTCTCAAAAAAGAGGCATAAATGTGACAAATTCATTTTAGTTTCCATTAAGACTGTCATATCGGAGGATACTGTCAAGAAACTGTTAACGATTAAACAGTTTTACCAGAATTTGGAGTGATTCAGAGCCTCATGCGACCGCTCCCATGAAAAAAATGTATTCGATACAAAAACATCGATGTAAGTTCTAAAAAATAATTGTGTAAAACGTTTTTTATAATGCATTATACATTTCAGATTACTCATAAAAATACATCTTGGCCAATTAATCCTTCAAAGTGCTCAATATGCCTATCCATATATCATAAAACTCATTTACATGGGGGGAAAAGCAACAGAAAAATATTATTTACAACTTTCCTAAAAGAAAAGTAGATGGAGTTAAGCATACCAGTAAGTTTGAAGGTCAAAGAGATGATAATCAAAAGTAATATTTTAGGGGTGACAAGAAACGTAATAAAAAAATCTCTCATCGCGGGATTACAGCAAAGCAAACAAAATATCTTTTTTTATTTAGTTTTAGGATCAAAAATAGCTAATGAGCGTTTGAAGTGGAATCTTTTGAAAGTGGAAAACCAGATGATATATACAATTTATATATTAGTGTAAATGTGTATTTTTTATTTTGTCAGTAAGCATTTTGTTTTACTTCATTCCAAAAAATAATTTTTTTAGCTTTTTATATTTTCAATATGCCCCCAGGGGGCGCGCCCCACAGTTTGAGAAACACTGATCTAGAGTGTGTTGTATAACTATTTGCAACATCTTGCCTGGTTGTGTAATATAGGTATTAAAACCATTAGTAATAGTTGTAAACTTAATTGGACACTTATGAAATTTTGGTGTTAGAAAAATATAAGGAAAATTGATATTCTTTGCGTATAAATCTAGTTTTTTATAAAAAGCTGAAATACGGTTAATGATTTCTCTACTGCTGCTATTATATTTAATAAACGCGTTATTGTTTTGAAACTGTTTCTGAAGTATAAAGTTATAAAATCATTTGCAAATGTTTGCATAGTTGCCCGGAACTTTATCAACATATACAATAATGAAATATTTTTGAAGAGTTGAAATTTGGTGTTTTTTATATCTTTGTAAGTAATATTTTTATCGGTCTTATAGTTAAGCTTAAGTAATTCACACACATTATATATATATATATAGATAGATAGATTAAAAAAAGTTTTAAGTATATGATACCGGCAAAGTATGAAATGCCGGCTTTCTATAGAATGCCTGACGTTTTTAGACAAAGTATGAAATAGGAGAATTATTACATACTTTGCCTAGGCATTCTATAGAATGCCAAATGCTATTTAGGCAAAGTATGAAAAAATGTCTTAATAAAGCTGTTTTATAAATGATGTGCATTCCTAAAAATGCAAATGTTATACTAGAAAAATAACAAGAGCGCCATTAAAAAAATTTATTTCAAATACGTAAAGAAAAATGAACGTTGTACTGAACAAGATTATTGCCTTTCTTTTTAAGAAGACTTGGCATATTTTGAACAATTCTTTTTTATTTATGTATTTAAAAATTTTATTTTAGCATTGCATATAATGTTTTTATTCAAGAAAATAATACGAGAGGAAGTTTTGTGTAAATTATTCACACAATTTAGAAAATTACATATTTGAAGAGCTCATAGAGAGAACATTCGAATCCAGATGGTGCGGTCGAGCAAAGGTAGCATAGGATTCGAGTTATTAATGGGGAAGCTCTGTAGGGGGGGAACCGGAGGGGGTCAATTCCACATAAGGCTCGCGCATACACGAAAATATGGCGGACCTCCAAAATCAAGTCCCAAGCTCAATTGCTTAGGAGGGGGTGAAATGTTTTCAGACTCCATAGGATTAACATGGGAACATGATATTTTAGTGCTTAAGCCCTCCCCATGCCTACAAAATTGGAGTCAAGTATATGACTGGATGATTCTCGACGAGTGGGATAGTTGGTTCAAATCTCAAGTCCGAGGCTCAAACAGGAGCCAAGATATTGTGGATTTAAATACATTTTAAAAGTTTAAAGCAATTAAAGACTATGTAAGGAATAGTTCTATGAGCATGAAGAGCAGTTAGAGAGGGATCGAATGGACTGCGAAGCTCGGGTGTCGAGATGTTGGCCAAAAAGCTGTAGAGGGACTGGGTTGATTGATTTAATATTAACGTCGCACTGTTTAGCTACACGAGGGCTTTTGGCGACGGACCACGTAATTTTGAACCATGGTCAAGTGACGTGGACGACACCTGAGCTGGCACCCCCCCTCTCCTAACTACCACACCACACCAACGGGAGGACGTTTCAGCTCTCGACAGATTTAACGTGCATCGCTGCCCTACACGGCGGGTCTTTAGTGGTACTGGGATCGAACTCGTGACCAGGCAAGCCACGATCCGATACCTATACCACTCGGCTACCGCGGCCACGTAGAGGGACTGGGAATGCACCGGGTGGATGTGTCCCAGCAGACCCTAACCATAACAAAAGTTATTACGATCCTCCAAATATCAGCCCCCTAACACCAAAAAAGTGGCATATTTTTTTCATTTCACTAAAACAGTTTGGGGATTTAACTAATTCACTTACTTACATCAGGGAAAAGACAAAGAGACGTTATTTTAACATCTTTCGTGAATTGATCATCTCCTACAGGGATTTGACGAAAGCCCTAATTTCATCGTTTCCCTGCAACATATAGGCGGTGGCCTTCAGGGGTGAAATGAGATTCTTTGTCCCCTGTCAATCAAAGGGTCGCACGTACACACAAGTAATTCCTCTCGCTCTCCTTCCTCACCAACAACTCAGTTAACTGCTGTATTTCATACTTTGCCGGTTTCTCATTTGGCATTCTATAGAATGCCTAAGCAATGTATGAAATAAAAATCATTTCATACATTGCCGGCTAGTTTTAGGCATTCTATAGAATACCGGATTTCATACTTTGCTGGTAACATATACAATTATTGATTTTAGTATAACAATAACATAAATTTAATATTTATATCGCTGGAAATCCATAAGCGAATTTCATTTTTACGCATATTTGGTAACAAAATATTAGTTTTATTTTTTACAGGAATCCAGAAAATACTCTACGTAATATATTGTGTGCAGTTCTTACGATATTCCTGTTCAAGAAGATATAGGTGATCAAAGTCTCCAAAAGGGTCATGATCATGAACTCGTGGTCAGTGTGGCGATGTTTAAGTCATGGGTTCGAGTTCTTGTACCACTGAAGACTCTCCATAAAGAGAGCCGAGGCTCAAAGTCCTTATGTTGGGGGACGTGGAAGTTTGAAAACTGGGATGCTAGCTTAGTTATTGTCCTCGTCCCTTGACAAAAGTTCAAAATTACGAGGTTTTCGATAGTCTTAGCGTAGCCTCATAGTTTGACGTTATTCAAATTTATTTTATTTCATTATTTATATTAAATTATATTAAAAAATTATATTATTTTTCAATACTATATCTGTCACTTAGTTTTTTGTGGGCATTACGGCGTAGGTACAGGAAAGGTTTGTGGCACAAATACTTGTCTGACGATTTCGGAAAAGATAATAAATTTCTCTCTGTAGTGCACTTCCTTCAATAGAATCCCACCCTTTCTCTGAAGGGGGAAGAGGGTCAAAGGCGTAAAACTTGAAAACGAAATCCTACTTCTTTTGGTGGAAGGAAGGGGGGGGGAGTAAAATAGCGATGAATTTTGACCATGAGATAAGTCTAAAATAAGTTTCTTACTTTTTCGACTCATGAAGTTCTGATAATTTCTTATGAACGCTATATTCGTTTCTAACTGTGGGGGAAAATCCTATGAATTTGCTACCTAATGTTTAGGAGTTGTTTATGTTTAAATATAGATTTTACCGTCGAATCTTTTGAACTGTCAATAAGTTGTTCCCCTCCTTCATTATAGGTGTTTTTATCCACAAATGGAAAAAGGTGCATTTTCCATTACAAAACGATTTAGTTGAGCAAAAACAATGTACTAACGTGAATAAAATTGTTTTGTTGGTCCCGGTAGAGTAAACAATGGAATATTCACAATCTAGTATTTAGTACATATAAAAAAAGACGATTTAATATTCTTTTATCATGGTATAGTAAATGTTTATAAAAGTACTATCTGACCCGACCATGCGCTGCTGTGGCTTTGTTTTAAAATGTTAATTTAGTATTATTCTAAGCCATTCAATGCAGTCAAATTAATTTTCGCTTGCGATTTCGGAGAGTTGAAATTGAGCATAAAACAGTATTATGTTTTAAATTTTGCCTTTTATTCATCTCCTATTTGAGTATGGTATAATACATGAAATGCTTATGAAGTTGTTAAGTAACAACATAAGAAGATTTAATTTTATAAATGAGATGACTATATATATAACTTTGATTTTTATCAATTTTTAACACTATTTTTATCAATTTAAAATATAACATTAAATAAGTTTAATATAACTGATCGCTAAGCGATGCACAATATTTTTCGGTAACCCGTCTTTTGCTAACTCAAATAGATTCGACGGTTTCCCCACACGTGAGCATGCAACATATAGTTGCCCATTCAAGGAAGATGATTTTCTTTGTCTAAGCATCAAATGGACATTGTTTGGCTTTGGGATTTGTTTATGGCCATAGCGAAAGCCCAAGGAATCGGAATTCGAAGCCTTTTGGAGATTCTGACGATATCAGTGGAAACCCGTGGCAAACAGGACAATTCCTCCTTTAAACTGTACAGTCAAAGTTTTAGTTCAAGATGTTTTCGAGTAATTCTTTTGATGAATAAACATGTACCATTGTATAATCTAGGTTGATTTAAGTTACGCAGCAAAATAACCAGTGAACCAATCTTCAACAAAAGATTGTGTGGCGGCGGCATTCTTGTTGTATCCAGAGAATTCAAAAACTCAGTTGGAAAATTTACGATTTTGTTGTCATCAACAATAGTGTCGATTGTTTTAAAAAAAGCAGTGAATCACCAGGCAACAACTCTATATCTGGAAGTTTTTCTGATTAAGTAACCGGACTACAAAGTCAATTATTATCTAGATAATTATAAAGTATATATCCGGGGAGATGCTCTCAATCACAGTTCATTTATTATCTGAGTAACGGTACAGAAATTGTCTGGCTATTTGATGCATTTTGTATTGGGATGCAGTTTTACTTCATCCTTTCCAATATCCAGCAGTTGATTAGAAAATATTTGCTTCTTTTGATCAACTTGCAATTGTACTCTCGTGTTTATGATCAATCGAAGTGTTTCGACGCTTCGCCATAAAAGCGATTGTTTTAAACATGCGTTAATCTCGTGAGCAAAAGTAATGCAAGAAGAATGACTGGCAATATCCGTCGAAAATCACCAGACATTACAAGGACAGCACCATCGAATATTTTTTGTTCCCACTTAATTCTTGCAAAGTTCTGTGAAAAGTCTCGAGTGAATGTTTATGAGATATATGGCACACTCATCTGATTATGATTGAACTCCTTTGCAATAACGTAGCTAATCCGCTTTTTTTTAATGGTACACATTGCGCCTGGTTTCTTATTGAATCTCTAATTTCAGCTTGAATGCGGAATGTGCAGTTTGTCCACAATCTAATAAAGTGACAACAATGCCAGAAAATGCAATGGCCAATACAATTTCCTAATGCAATCGTATTTTTGCAAGGCTGAGCCTACAAGTTTAATTAATATAGGAAATTAAATTCCGGACGCGGGACTCAATCACAAAGCCATTCTATTTCATTCCGGCAACATCCAGCTAAGTTAGGGAAGTTTTTGAAATCCGAATCCAGATTCTCATTCTCTGCTTCGAGATGCACCCGGTGACCACTTTCGGTGCAGCGACCCCTGCAAGTTCAGTCTTTGAAGGGGGTATTACGGGCGTCCACCATTATCCGGCAAAATTACGGGAACTTCTAAAATTTGATTTCAGTTTTTTGTACCCCACCCACAAAATCACCAGGTAATCACATTTCACACCAGAAGAATTTTAAGGTAAGCCCCTGCTATGGTTCCAGTGAAATACGGGTCTGGCATTGTTTCGCATTGTGATCGTCTGGCGTTGTTTGGCATAGTTATGCGCTTTTCTTGAATTGGATGGGAATATTCGGATCAGTGGTTCCCCGATCAGGATTCACTTTTTGCATCCCTACGTCTGCAAGTTAGGTCGGTGCCATTGTCCTCGAATATTATCTTGTGTTTTAATTTACTCGAGACTCTTATTTTGTTATCAAAATCAAAAACATCTGTAAAGTCGTTAAGCAGTTTCAAAAGATCTTTCTGCTGCACCTCATGCAGTTCCGAGTCTAAAATGCTTTTGAATTCTTCCGCTGACAGTCTAGGATGCCTCCACCATTTTATTTTTATTTTGTTAGCATTCTAGTTTAAAGAACTTACCACTCCATCCCAAACATCCGTCATTTCGTCTACACACATGCCAGCTGGTATTATATGTGGCTGAGAGGAACTGTTAGCAATCCAAATATCTATTTTACCATTTCTGGAGTGTGGCAAGTGTAGCTGGCACTTTCAGCTCTTTACTCCATTCAAAATTCTTCATTCCTGTAACAATAACATTTTCTAAGATCTGGTGGTCTTTAGCCAACGCGGAAATCTTTCTTATAGAGTTTCATAGAATGACAATGTCCTTGACCGCATATAAACCAGAATTTACTTCATTCATTTGGAGAGACTTCTCCAATCGAAAGTTCGCTGGATCCGCAATCAAAAATGTGTCATCAGTTACTTTGAAAAAGTTCCATCCCAATATGAGGTCATGACTGCATTGCTGGAATACCAAAAACTCGAAAGTTTGAACCACTCCATTCAAGTTCTCTCGCAACATGCATCTTCCAATAGCTTCTACAACTTTACCACAGACAGTTCGAAGAATCGGGTTGTGTCCCGAGAACATGGGCGTCCTTAGCTGCGTGCGTAACTTTTCGGAAACTACTGAATCAAACAAAGCGTTAACGACCTGCCCATTGATGGAGACTAAGTTTTTGACTAGTTTAGCGGTTGTGTATACTGCAGGGTTTTCGTTTATTGCGGCCTTACCTCCCACGCAGGTCGACGTCCTCCCGTTGGTGTGGTGTGGTAGTTAAGAGAGGTGGTGCCAGCTCAGATGTCGTCCACGTCACTTGACCATGGTTCAAAATTACGTGGTCCGTATCCAAAAGCCCTCGTGCGACGTTAATATTCAATCAATCAACCCACGCAGGTCACAAGTCTTAACACTGGACCACTAACAGCGATGAGATGGAGATCTTGACTGGCGGCGTTGTGGATTTCGTCGTGAGGTGCTGATGATTCAGGATCCCCGGCCATAATTAGAAACAGAGTCAGAATCCGCGTTCGTACTGGTCTAATTGCCTTCTTTTTGTCTTGCTGCGTTAAAACCGTCTCATTATCAGGATTTTGACGTTATTTGAAGTGCCAGTCAGTTTTCCTTCCGGTATCTTGTTGAGTTGGTCTACTTTGTTGTCGTGGTCTTGGCCTTGGTCTCCTGGAACTTTCCAGTCCTTTTAGTTCTGTAGTGAGAAGGTGCAGGTTTTCTAGCAAATTCCTTCGATTTACACGGATAATGGATTCTAAATCGCTTGGCCCGTCGTTTAGCATGCTACAATGTGAGAGTACTTTTAGATTACTTCTTTAAAATCCTTCGAATTAGATCGCTTAGATCTTCATTTTCCGTTGCTATGGGTGTAACATTAGGTAGCCTCTCTATCGATGCAGTACAACTCGTTTCTTTCTCATGGCATCCACTTCACGGCAACTCGTAACAAATTCATCTACTGTGCTAACTTAGCTGTTTATCAACCTGCTTCAGCTACCCCTTTCATGAGATGCAATATCTTTTTGGATCTTCCGGCATACTGATACCACCCATTTTTTTTATTAAAAAAACTATTAAACTATTAAAAAATATTAACTATTAATCAGTTTATCAACACCCACCATCAATCAGATGACCTCAAAAATCCCCCGAAACTTGGGATCTCCTTCACACATCCCCCTTACGGCTTTTTTCCTCTCTTTTCTGTTTTTGTACATAGCAATAAAAGTTTTCCTATTTCTCTCCCTTTTTGGTTTGAACTTTTTCTTTTCTAAAGACTTCGGACATTGTTTTCTGGTCCCCTCTGACCCATGAGATATTATGCGTCGTGAGGTGGATAACCAGAGTACTTAGCTCTTCCAAGCTATAACCTCTCATTATCAGGATTTTGAGTGCCTGTGATGTTATGAAACTTGCCATTAGCGTAGCTAGCTCTGAAGATCCAAAGTATTAAAATTCCTCCCGGATCCTTTTTATATATGAGGACCCTATTAGTTGGACTGTAGATACACGTGTTGGGGCCCCCATAGCTTGAGGGGTCCCGTATCATTGATACGGCAGATCGGTGGTAGCTTCGCCCCTGACTTTGTTAAATAATAGTACTTAAAATGTAAAAAAATACTTTAAGGAGACTAATAGAAATAAAGATTTAAAATTAAAAGAATACATTAAGTGCTTGAAAAATACCATGGGAGAGAGAGATTGACATCACGACATGAGATGCTTTTGGAAGGACGCTAAACGGTTTTGTAACAAAACTGCAATTAAACAAAGTAATTTATCATATAATGATTATACTGAGCAAGATATTGTTTAAGACAATTTATGGTAAAACAGCTTTGTAATAATTAGATTCACTTAAGTTTTCTAGTGGATAGATTAAATATCCCCCCCAAAAAAAGGTATACACAGCTCATAACTGCTTATGAGATTTTCTGAGCAAATGAATAATGGAAAAAATGAGAATTGTAAAACTTTAACTTTTGAAAATCGAACAATTCAATTCACAATTGCGAGACTAAAAAAGCAAACATAATTAATTATTGCAGCTATATTTTTCTTTCGTTTATAAAAGAAATCATTCATTGCAGAAAATTAATAAAATTAAAAATTATTTATATTTGCGTTTAAAAAATTAAAACACCGTTTAAATATTTAGAAAATTAATTTTACTTTTTTTATATATAAAAACTAGTGTTTTTAAAAGTTTATTCAGCAGATTATCTTTTTGTGAATGCTTTATTTTTTAATTTAAAAATAAAAATAATCTAGTAATAAAAATCAATATTTTAACTGTAGTACTAAAAGGAAAAACTACAATGAGCAGCAAATATATGTTCATACGGTAATGCGCAACATATTTCTTTTGACACAAAAAATTTAATAAAAATTTTACTATTTAAAAATTTTATCATATTGAACTAAAATGGATATTTTTTTAATTAATTTTAATTCGAAATTTGATGTGTGTAAAATGTCTGGCGCCAAGAAATCACAGCATTTATTATAAGAAAAATTTAGTCAAGAACTTGGCCAGGTCATTGAAAACGTTCAATGATAGAAAATGCCAGACAGTAATTTTTAATAGAAAAAAAAGGCAAATTTACATACAGAGACTTTAAAATCGCGATACTGCCAGAGTTATTCGAATCTAAGCCGCACTTTTTTCCCGATGTTTATGCTACTAAAAATCAGGTGCAACTTAGAATCAAAGGCGGAAAAATTCATCGCAGGGGAAAATTGAACAAGATACTGTCGGATAGAAGAAATACAAGTTCTCGTTTATTGTTAAAAGTTACATATACATATAAGAGAGGTCCCTCTCATAACTACCACACCAACGGGGGGATAGTTTGAGATCTCGACAGATTTAACGTGCATCACTTCCCTACACGGCGGGTCTTTAGTGGTACTAGGCCCAAACTCATGATACGCCAATTACGGGTCCGTTACGTTGACCACTGGGCTACCGCGGACACCTTATACTTTGTAAATATATCATATGAAAAACATATTTTACTCTATTTTTAATTTATTTTCACAAAAATGTGCTTAGAATTTGGGTGCAGCTTAGAAACTAAGCATAATTAATTGAAAAAATAAGTTTCTGCTAATTAAATTAGAAAACAAGATTTGATTAATAATTGTTCCAATGTTTTATGGTAAAGTCTTACGCCAAATATAAAATCTATTGAATGGAGAGAAAAAAAATCTTAGTTAAAAGAAAATAATATAATAATAAGTAATTGTATTACAATAATTAGATTAAAACTTTAATTTGTGAGCTTCAAGGAGTAGTAATTTGTGTTCTTAAGTTAATTCCCAACTTTTGGCCAAGTATGAAAAAGTAGACTTTCAATTCTGCATTCAGTCGCTTCACAGAATTTAAATATTACAAATAAAAAAAATCTTAGCAGCATAATTATTAATTATCTATATAAATAATTTTTTTTAAAGCACACATGCAGAAAATATTCCTAAATAGGAAAGTTCATTCGATTTGAGGTGTTAAATCTCTGTGCATCGTAAATCTTTTCCATTGTCCACTATTTGTCACAACTTGCAAGTTAACATAACTTCAGCTGGCGACTATATTTCAGAAAGATATCGCCAAAAATAAGTATTCGTAGACAAGAACAAATTCTCCTTTGAAACCCTGGTGGCGCCGCCTGTTTTGATATGGTCCGAATTACGCCCAAAATAATTCAGCATGAACTTAAAATTCAAAAAAAGTTAATTAAAGCATAAAACATAATTCTGGCTACACCAGTCAAAAGCGGGAAGCATGCTTTCTTATATACTATTTAATACTACTCAAAAATATAAATTTTTTTGTGTTAAAATGTGTTTCGCGTTTTCACCTCCTATACTTTAACATAGAAAATTCAAATTTCATTTTGCAATAATGCTGAAAACTGCGTATTTTTTTTTGGAAAAATCAAAACTCAAAGAACACTATCCTTTAAACAATTATTTTCTTTATATCCCTAAAAAATTTTATTAATATTGAAACTTTTTCCTGCCCCCAAATGTGCTTCCCATTTTATCCCTATTCTTTAACATTGACCGAAAACAGCCTTAAGAAATCCGCTTTGTGCGTTTGAATTATCGCATCACAAACATTAGACCGAAAGCTCACTTCTGAGAATAAAAAGGCTTTACGAAGACAGATTGTTATGGCGTACTTCTTAGAATGAAAAAAAATATGTATTTTCAGGAGACCGTAAAACTAAAACCGCAAACATACATTTTCTCCAAACAGACTACGAAACAAAAAATAAATAAATGGAAGATAAAATCTCGTGGAAGAATCTGGCTTCAGCAAGATGGGGAATACTTAAGCAGCCTTTCAATGCCTACCAGTGTACATTATTTCACCAACTTGAATCCCTTCCGACATTTATAGGATTGCAAATTTCAGTTTTCTTTTGTTTGAAGCTTTGCTTTTTAAGTCACTTCAGCCCATTTAGAGTTCACGCCTCAGCTGTTTTGGAGCTCCATTTTCCTTTCGTCCGAGCTTTTTTAAACCTGAGCTTTGGAGGAAATTCTTCTGGAATGCAAATGATAGGCTGTTCCAAAGTGGTTGAAAATTGTTAGCTATATAAAAGTCGCTAAAAATCCAACTTTATTTATATAATTTGATACTAGGATAATATGAGTGTACTTCAAGCAGCTACGAGAAAACGTTGAAAAATTATGATAGTTAATTATTTATTAACACAGCACTTAAAAGAAGTATAGGGAAATGTCAGCTCAGCTGTCGTCCTCGTCACTGGACCATAATTGAGAATTACGGTCGTCGCCAATAGCGCCTTCAGAGTGTAACTACTAAACAATCCATTAAAGATATCGGAAAGGATCTCATAAATGTGAACCAAGATCAAGCGGATAAGAGGACGATACCCAACACACCACTCTTCTAACTTCCACAGCGTGCCGACATGATGATTTTTTACCACTACTGATTCAATACACGCATCAGCTTTTCTATACCAGTGGTAAAGAACCACCGGTTTGTTAATCAAATGTTACGGAGCAGTCAAAGTAACACAAAATTACTTCCATTTTATTCACTGCGGTGTATTCTCTCGGGTTTAAACTTTTTATGGATATCACAAATTCCTTTACATTCATTTTCGACGTAACAATATTTTATTCTGAAGGCATATTTAAATACAAGTAAATTAAAATTATCGAATCTAAAGTATAAGCAATCAACATCCTACCTTCAGTGGTAAAATTATTAAACGTTGACTCCTCCACGGCCATAAAAAGGTTGGGGATCAATATCCCTTACGTTGGGAATTTAAGTGGAACAATTGAAACAATGCCAACCACGAAATTGCTCTCATGACAATTTCACAGCTACTATTACCATTATTGTTTTAATAAAGATATTTAGTAAGATATTACCGGGGGAAAAATCTTCTGTACACACATATACCGTCAACAGATTTCGTTAAATCAGAAAATGTCGCCAAACGCCGTGATATGCAGCCAATACATAAAACACTTTTCCGTGTGCACAACAATATCACTCGCTTACACTGAAAATTATCTTTTTTAATACGTTGTAACGGGCTGCGGTAGCCTAGTGGTCAAGGTATCGGATCGTGGCAAGCATGTCACGAGTTCGAGCCCAATACCACTAAAAACCGCAGTGTAGGGCAGCGATGCACGTTAAATCTGTCGAAAGCTGAAACTTCCTCCCGTGGTGGTGGCTGCGGTAGCCGAGTGGTATAGGTATCGGACCGTGGCTTGCTTTGTCACGGGTTCGTACCACTAAAGACCCGCCGTGTAGGGCAGCGATGCACGTTAAATCTGTCGAGAGCTGAAACGTCCTCCCGTTGGTGTGGTGTGGTAGTTAGGAGAGGGGGGTGCCAGCTCAGGTGTCGTCCACGTCACTTGACCATGGTTCAAAATTACGTGGTCCGTCGCCAAAAGCCCTCGTGTAGCTGAACAGTGCGACGTTAATATTCAATCAATCAATCAACCCGTGGTGTGGTAGTTAGGAGAGGGTGTGCTAGCTCAGGTGTCATCCACGTCACTTGACCATGGTTCAAAATGACGTGGTCCGTCGCCAAAAGCCTTCGTGTAGCTGAACACAGTGCAACGTTAATATTCACTTACTTAATACGTTGTACCGTTCCCGCACATTTTCAGGAACAATATCCTTGATTGCGCATGTTCGAAAAGGATAACACCTTTTCTGATTTGTAATGTTATTCCTTTATTTTTCCAGGGGAAAATAATTAAAATTTAAGACTTTTTTTCTGTGTTCCTTCAAATATATAAATATTATATAATTTTTCTTCGTTTTCGCCAACTTATTTTTCAACGTGCTGATGCAGAGAGAGTCTGCGGAAAAGGTTCTTCGCGCAAGCGGAGAAAAGGTAACAGCACTTTGCGACAATTTTTGTTTTGGAGTTATTTGTCGACGGGGTATAATCCGTAAGTAGCTAAAATTCAACAGGTGGATATTTTTCAGTTATTAATTGAAGCTGTTTGTTTATTTCAAGAAATTTGTGAGCGTTTTTGCAAAATCATAGCCGGAATTGTTTTCGTCGGGTTCAAGTCTTAATGCTACTTTTCAAAAAGCAAGGATGACGTCCAGTCCTCACGAGGGTAGTTTAAATTTTGAGAATAGCATACATCACTCAACTGTAATTCCTAAAGAGGATTAGCGTCTAAATATAAAACTACGGTTGGTGACAAACCTTGTAATTTTGAGTCATGGTCAAGTGACGAGGACGACACATGAGCTAGCACACCTGCCAAATTACTACACCCCACTGACGAGGGGACTTAGAGTCTGGATAGATTTAAGGTGTATCAGACCCCTCTACACGGAGAGTTTTCAGTGGCATCAAGGATCGAACCCACCCTTTTATACTGATCAAGAGTTCTTAATCCTAATCACTAGGCTATCACGGACGCTACCGTAATTTTAAAGTTTGACAGCAATAGTGGCCGCGGTAGCCTAGTGGTAAAGGTAATCGACTCGTGGCTGGCGTGTCATGAGTTAGAGCCAAGTACCACTAAAGACTCACTGTGTAGGGGAGAGATGCACGTTAAATATGTCGAAAGCTCAAACTTTTTCCCGTTGTGTGGTAGTAAGGAGAGGGGGTGTGCCAGCTTAGGTGTCGTTCTCGTCACTTGACTATGATTCAAAATGACGAAGTCGGTCTCCAAAAGCCTTCGAGTAGTTTAACAAAGCGACTTTAATATCCACTCACTCACTTGATTTTAATAAACAATGAATTGTTACAAGTATCACACAGATTATTTCAAATCCGATGAGTTTTCTTTTGACTTTCACTTCGGAATTCATACTTTGATAGCATTGAGATTAAATTCATTTTATGCCAAATTTTGGGAACTGTTTGTTCACAGGAAATGAGTCCCCACAGCATTTCCCCGAGTTGCAATTCCGTTAAACCACTTTCCGGAGAGCTCATTTGTAGGTCGCAGTGCTATTATCCGGGATTCAGCTGCCCTATCACGTCATCCAGACATATTTCATGCAAATATCAATCAGTAGAGTCTTGGGCTTCCCTTGTTTATAATATTAAACCCAAACTTTGCTAATTATAGCACAGACAGTAGTCTCTATCATATCAAACACGTATTGGCCTGTAACAACATCTAAATTGATATGTCACGGCGGGGAAGGGGTGGGGATGTCGTTATCACGTGATGTGCCTAACGCCCCGCGCTCTCCCAGTTGTATCGCATGACACCTACTGACAGCGAGGGCTCGATATCAGGCAATATGCATGTCACACGTACCATCAATCAGGAGCGGCGTTTTCGTAATTTCCAACCACTTGATTAGCATTTAATTCGTGACGCGTTCTCGTCGTGCAAATTTGATGAAGAAATAGCCTGGGGTCAGAATGAGCTCGCGGTTTCTAATTATTTCTAAATTCTAAATGTTGGCAATATTTATTTGCGTAAAAGATTTAGAATGATGCCTCAGTAAGCAGTCAACAAACATAAGTTTGTAAAAAAAATCATGTTGGTTTCATAATTATTTTTGTTTTTTTATGTTAAGTATGAAAGGAGAAAATATTTCATCGAGGACTTTAAATTTCTTTCTTGATAATGCAGGCGTATTTGCAAGGAACATTACGCTTTAAAAAATATTCATAAAATAACTGGAGATAATTAAAGGCACATGAATATTTTTCAAATTCAATGCAGTAACGAAATATTTTCTTGAAAAGTTTATTTAATACAAAAGATTCATTAAAATAATAGCACGTAACAGCTGGCTGATCAATAAACGAGAAGAATTTCAAAAATTTCGGCAAAATTTATTAATTAAAATAACCGTTATTTCATTTCACTCTTTTCGTTGTTTAAATAATGGAATATAGATATATCAGTTAGATGCTAAACACATTGAATATTTGACAGAATATTACCTTTATTCATTTGGCAGCTGGTCTGTTTTAAAATTGACTTACTGTGCTTGTCAGCGTACCCTACCTTTGATTAATCCCATAATTTTGTAATGCACACTACTACACTCTCTAAGAAAGCTAATCTTAAAATTTAACCATTATTCGCAAAATATAAGAGGAGATAAATAAGACAACATGCCTAATTAGTGTGTGTCCGAACATACTTTAAACAAGGGTTACTCGACCTTTTTTTTTGCTGGGCCGCATACATGTTAGTTTTTTCCCGTGAGCTGCAACATGAGGAGAAATGGGTTTATGGGAGGGGGGGTGAGAAATGCTTTAAGACCAATATGACATTGGAAATTTAACATGTGAAAAATTGATCAAAAAATATTACAACTTCTGTTTTGCTTTCTTAAATTATTATTTTTTATATATTTTTATGTTTGTCACTAACGCTAAATTATAAGCATATAACAAACACTCCTTCAAAATGTTTGCATCGGTAAACGGTCTCATATAATTACCAATAATATAACAAACTCCATAGGATATATGTATATATATGTATTTGTTACCCCTGTGATAATACCACTGACAAAATACTTAGTTGCTGTTGCAAGTATTATTCAAGAAAGCCTATTTATCTCCTCTTGAAAGAGATCTTCGAGGAAAAGTGTCATTGAATGATTCCTGCGTACTGGTATTTTTTAAATACCGCACTTTCGTGACAAATCAAGCAATTAATAATTTATGTTTGTTTTTCACTAAAAAAGGTCAATCTCCCAATCGTCTTGAAACGATTTATTTCTTCGAATATTTTTCGCTTGTAAGATATAAAAGATAGCTAAAAATTAGTTCCACCCATAAAATTGTTGCTACTCTTCTGTTATCATCAACCTTAACCATTCCAAAGAGAAAAAATATCAATTCGTACCCGTATGACACCAATAGCAAAAAGCAAAATTTTTTATATATTTGATTTCTTGACAACAAATTTTAATAGTGTTCTTGAATAAGTAAATTGCTCGGAGCAATGGGCTACTCAATAAGGATCGCTGCTTTAAACGATATCGGTGACATATTCGGCGACAGTTTTTTTTAGCGGAAACAGTCGACGATGCTAAAACGTGAATATCAAAGTGAGATACATAAGGAAACATATTCTCATAGCTATTACCCCGTTCTCCAAACCCTGCCTAGTGATTATGGTCAAATGAATTCAGAACTGGAGAGTTGCGGGTTCAAATCCTAATGCCACTGAAGACCAAGTTTGTCCAGAATGCAGATGCACGGAAAATGTGTCGAGGCCCAATGTCTTCCCGTTTGTGTGGTAGTTAGGAGGAGAGGCAGCTGAGGTATCACGCCCTCATCATTTGAATGAGGCGCACTCCGTTGCCAACAGCCCTAGTGTTTCTTTTTAGTGCGAAATTAATCGAACGCTCACATGACCTCTGTGTGCTGGATTGTTTATGTTACTACAGTCGCACTTAGAAGCAACACTAGGACTTCTAACGATGGATATTTTAACTTCACGCATCTTGGTTTAATATTTGAGGACAACACCTTCACTCATCAATTTTTCACACCATACCGATGGGGCCGTGGTAACCTAAAAGTCATGGTAATGGACAGGTGGATGGCTTGTACCGCTGAAGACTCGCCGTGTATAGGGAACTAATGCACGTTAGATCTGTCGAGGCTCAAAAGTCTTTAAGTTGGTGAGATGTGTAAAATAGGAGAGAGGGGTACCAGCGCAGGTGTCGTCCTCGTCACTTGACCATGGTTCAAAATGACGAAGTCCGTCGCCAAAGTCCATCGAGTAGCTGAATAGTGCAACGTTAATATTCATCACTTGCTCACACCCTACCAGCATCAGAACTTTGAACATGGACAGATTTGACGTTCTTCAACACAACGAATCTCTAGGAGCATTCAGTTGTGTCTTGATTGACATCGCACCCTGAAGCGACACAATAAAGTGAGATTTTGTAATTTTGAATTATGGTGAAGTGACGAGGACGACACCTAAGCCGGCACCACCCTCTCATAACTTCCACCCCACACCAAAGGTAGGAATTTAGTTCTTAACAAATTTAACATGCATCGACATATCATGTCTTCCGTGGCACCAGGAATCGAACGCGTGACTCTATAACACCGAGCATGTTTCATAACCACTCAACTATCGCGGGCGTTTGTACCACAAGGACTCTTAGACATAGTCTTCAGGAGAATGAGCTTCATGTGATGGAAATTTCTGATAATTCTATTTCCGTGCTGTTTCAAGTGCCATGGTCACACCAAGATTTCAGAAACCCATGCTGCTAAGATTCATATTGGAAGATTTCGCAAGAAAAGTTAATGGTGATTTGTGTATTCAATTTCACAAGAACCGCTTGTGAACCGTATAGTTCGTTGTTTCAGCCCTTAATTTCTGTGATAGCATTTGATGACATTTCACAGATATAAGCTGCTGTGACGGATATCGGTACCAAAAGACATTTTCAAATGCTTCCAACACTTCTGCGAACTTCGAAATACATTCTGTCAGGAGTTATTCGAAAGACAATGAGGTATTTATCTTTCAAATATTTAATTGCTTAAATGGCAATGATACTACAACATACTTTTAAAAAAGATTAAATACGTACTATTTTATACCACTTAAGAAATTCCTTAATTTAGGATATCTTACATTTAGGATATCACCAAATACCATTTTATCTTTACCGATTTATTTTAAACATATCTAAAAACTTTGATAAAATCTTAAAATACAATTCACTCGGAGTCCACACTCGCACCCTCCTATTTCGAATCTACATTTTTTTTTTTTAGTCATTTTTCGCTAGCGTTCTTCTGCGTTCATTCGTTAGAGTTGAGTGGTAAAGGAATGCATTACAATGTTTACTTGAGAATGTTGCAATGAATATATTTTTTCAATTAAGAAGCATGATATATATATATACTATCGGTCCCGACAAACGTTGTCCTATACGCATGTCTTAAATCCAAAAATTATAAATTTTTTTGAATAAATTGTAACAATCTGTGAACGGTTTTGATGAAATTTTTTATAAAGAAAGTTATTTCAATACCTGACATCATCAACTGTAAAGTTACCACAATTCGACCTATCGATTGCGTTAGAGTTTGTGTTTATAATAAACTAAGCTGAACATAGAACCTATTCTGAATAGAAACTTAAACTTGTTTTGATTAAAGGGTAAAAAAAGATAAAACTCGAGCTATTTTCATAACAGGTATATTATTTTAATGCACAAAAATTAAATTTACCGTAATGCCATTGAATGTACAATGTTTTTGGTTAATCATTGAGGGGTATAAACAAACAAATGCGATGGTTTGCCAAACCTCGGACATGCAACGTATAATTGGTCGTGCGAAAACCAAGGGTTTTATAAATGTAAACCACAAATTGACATTGTTTGACCTTGTGATTTATTAATGGTCATAACAGAAGCCAAGCGAATTGGAAATTGCAAACATTTGAATGGGAAGGCAAGCCTGAAAGAATCATTGGGATCTGTGTGGTAGAAGCAAAACTTCACCTTAAAGTTTGCCGCTCAAAATAGTAACCTCAAAAATATTGCCCATGATTTTTTTTATGAGTAATCTCGCGCCCTTACATAATTTTGGCGCATTTTTAGCTAATTGCGATATCGGACCAAATTGTGAATCTGAAACTTTCTCGAATTCATTTGAACCCACACAAAAAATATCATCCAAATCGGTCTAGCCGTTTAGGAGGAGTTCAGTCACATACACATGCACAGAAGAATTATATACGTTACCGAAAAAGTATGAAATGTCCAGAGGCGTAACGTACACCTCCGCAGCCCCCACATCGCGGGGAACCAGGGCTCTAGAGGGCCCACAGCCTGACTATCGCCAAGTACCTACCCTTTGAAAATCCAACTTGGGGACCCAAAACCTGACTTTGCAAGGGGGCCCAAGTGTTCTCCTTTACGCCACTCGATATGCCGGCATTCTATAGAAGGCCTGACGTTTTTAGGCAAAGTATGAAGTAGGAGAATTATTACATACTTTGCCCAGGCATTGTATATAATGCCTACGCATTCCATAGAACGCCAAATGCTATTTAGGCAAAGTATAAAAAGTTTCTAATAAGGCTGTTTTATAAATGACGTGCATTCCGAAAAATGCATATGTTATACTAGAAAAATAATAAGAGTGCCATTAAAAAATGTATTCAAAATACGTAAAGAAAAATGAAAGTTGTACTGAACAAGATTATTTTCTTTCTTATTAAGTAGACTTGGCATATTTTGAGCAATTATTTTTTATTTATGTATTTAAAAATTTTATTTTAGCATTACATATAATGTTTTTCTTCTAGAAAATAATACGAGATGAAATTTCGTGTAAATTATTCACACAATTTAGAAAAATTGAAAGTTTTAAAAAAATATGGAACATTTTAAAGTAATTCTTCTTTTGTGTATTTGCTAAATATTTGACCTGAAATTTTTTGTAACTTTCCTAAGAATGTCTTAAACAAATTTAGGAATCGCTTTTACGATAACTTAATGTTAGAGAAAAAAATACCAATCTCACATCATAGTTTTATTTAATCTATTAAAGGTTTAAGTTAAGATCTTAATAAAATCATATTAAGATAATGGCAGCTTCTAGTTCTTCATTTATTCCTACACCTCTAGCTCATGCTGATAATTTAGGAGAAGGGCACCATAGGGGGCGACCTTACAAACATTGCTGGAAGCACCCCTTTATAGCTATGTATGTGCGTTGCAGGTGACGACTTATTGCTCAGTTTGACCACCCAACTCCACACATTCCGACTGTGTGATCACGTTCGAAGTCATTTTATACAGCCTATAGTTTTCGAAAACATCGCGAAATGGTATAATTCGTTTTTTTTCTAAGGAATCACAACGGCGAAAACGAAAAGAAAATACATTTTACGCCTTTATTACCGGTTTTATACTTTGCGAGTTGCTCAGCAGAAATGCGAGCTACGAATGTAATTAATGTTCATTGACATTGAAAATTTAATCATTTGTATGTTCAGTCAAGTCTTAGCCCGAAATTTCTTCATAATTGAACAACTCCTAGGTGATTTGAATTTTTTTTGAAAAAAAGTGTATTTAACGTGCATCATTTCTTCTGCGCCAGTGATATTTGGAGCCACCAAGAACTCGAAAACGATTACAGGTTGGAGGGCAATGGGTTAGAAGGCTTCTGTTTTATACAACAAAAACCCAAGTTCAAAGAAATATTTATAAATATTTCAGCTAATATACACTCATGTCCATAAATTAAAGATAATTCAGAATCACACAGAAATTGAACTCTAAAATAAAAATTTCACCTGTAGAATTATCACACACATCTTGAAGAAGAATATGCAAATTACAGGAAACCACCAGATAGTGCGAATACGTCACAATGACGAGAGTGTAAGAGAGGGGTATATAAGGAATGGTGGCAACGAAGTAAAATTGTTCACAAGCGCTTTAAAAGCCTTTCAGTGCAATAAATGCATAGTTATGGCACAAAGGAAGCATTTGGATGATTTTTTTCGTGGTAGAATTATTGGACGACTGGAATGTGGACGTACCCAGCTGGAAGTATCAGAGGAACTTGGAATCGCCCAGAGTGTCATCTCCAGGCTTTGGCAACGATTCCAAGATGACGGTAATGTGAGTAGATGTTACAACACAGGTCACCCCCGAGTTACAACGCCGAATGAGGACCGGTATTTGGAAGTTACTGCCAAAAGAAACAGATGGAGCACAGCATCAGACCTGTCTCATCAGCTACTGGTGCGACGGTTTCATGACAGACCGTGTACAGACGCTTAGGGCACATTGGTCTATATGCTCGTAGGCCTGTCAGATGTGTTCCATTTACCACAACTCACTGTCGCCTGCAATTAACCTGGAGTAGTTGTGGACACCACAACAGTGGTCTTGTGTGATGTTTACCGACGAGTCCAGGTTTAGTTTGCAGTCTGTTTCTCGCTGGACTTTAATATGGAGAGTGCCATGTACCCGTTACCACCAAGAGAACACCATTGAACAACACCGTTACGGTGTGCAGGATGGCTCGTTTGGGGAGGAATTATTCTTGGTTCCAGAACTGACCTGCATGTTCAGAGTGTAACGATGACAGACCACATCTCTCGGGATGTCATTCTGGAACAACATGTACGTTTGTTTCGGGAAGCCATGGGTGCTGAATTTCTGTTTATGGATGACAACGCCAATCCTCACCGTGCAAACATTGTAGACGAATGTCTTCAATCGGAGGATATCATCCGTACGGAATGGGCAGCATACTCACCGGACTTAAATCCAATAGAGCATGTGTGGGATATGCTTGGCCGACGAATCGCAGCCCGTCAACTCCCTCCCACCTGTCTGCCAGAACTTCGGAAGGCATTGCTTGGTGAGTGGTGTAATATTCCCCAAGATCAGATTGATAATTTGATACTCAGTATGTCTAGGCTTTGTAAGGCCTGTATTGCATCGTCCGGGAGACATACTCCGTATTAACCCTCATACTAACCATATTATACTGTTTTTTGTAAAAAGGTTCTATTTTTAAATTTGCTCCAGGGAGTAAAAATCGCAGTTTTTATTAATTATGTCAAACTTTTACATCTTTTTTGCTCTTTACCTTTTGTTTAATAAATAGACTTTACAAATAAGTCAAATTTGTTTTGCTTCTTTCTCTTTCTTTGCCTGAACTTCATTGTCCTTAATTTATGGACATGAGTGTATATGATCCGATAAGTCGATTTTAATCTCAGACAAAAAAGCCACACATACGCTCTCCAAAATGATATAATTTATTGAATATATTTAAATTGTTCCAATTTCCGGACAGTTCTCATTTTTCCTGATAGTTTTTAAATTTAATTTTATCACATTTTTGGTCACGTTTTTTTTAATTTGCTCAGATGACGTGTGTAGTAACGTACTGAGATGTAATATTTTTGAAATAGATCCCTCTTCCACATTGTTCTTTTCTTGAATATTAGAACTTCATTTCATTTGCTTCTGAGATATTCAATAAATTTTTGCATTTATTTAACTGCTACAACACGCGAGAACTTAAAATTTACTTAGGACGACTTCCACTTAAACATGTATCGGTCATGATCACGAAATCATGACCGACGAGTTGCATGTTCGAGTCCTGGTGCAACTGAAGACCCGCCGGGTGGAGGGAGGGGGCTGAATAACTTTAAATCTGTCGAGCTCAAAGTCCTCCCGTTAGCGGGGTTTGGTTGATTGGAGAGGGGGATGGTAGCTCAAGCGTCATTCTTGTAATTTGAGTGAAACTCTTAATTGTGAGGTGCGTCGCCAATAGGCCGTCCTCGTGTTGCTTGAAAGTGCGTGACGTGAGTTAAAATCAATCAATGTGAAAGAAATTCAATTTTTCGAAATGTATTTTTAAATAGAAATAAAGGTGCAAATATGAGACTGTTTTGTATTGAGTGTGGAAATTGTTTTTTTATGGGGGTGACTTTTAGAAAATTAGCTTTTGCAGGCACAACGAGTCCCCAAATATAAGAACCTTGATGTCACCATCTAGTGGCAGCCTCGCTACCAAATTTGAACAATTCAATTAATTTTTAATTCAAGCTCTCGTCGAATGCTATAAATATGGCGACAATTCAACTCAGCAGGGAGTACTAGAGAAAAATTCATACTCGAGGGATCTTTTACATGCTACATAATCATACGGCCTATTTTCACATCCAGAAAATATATCAACTCCAGCTGAGGTCCAACTTTCAACATTTGTCTTGCGAAGCGGACACGCTACCTTTAAGCCAACTGTGTGAAAATGTATATTGCTTATAAATTACAAAACATATTCATTCTTTTTAAAGTACTCTATAAAATGTATTAGTTTTCTTCCCCTTTCACATGGAATGAAAGTTTAGTATGAAATGTAAAACGGTTCTGAAAACGATATATCAGTACTGAAAAATTATATAAAATACTTAAGTACAATTTATTTCCAATTTTTTAAGAACGATGTAATCTTTTCCCTAATTATTTCCTTTTTTTAAACTCAAACGAAAAAAATTATATGAAAAGCTCAATATATTTTGAGAATAATAAGCAAAAAAAAAGATAATCATTCCTGTCAGTGTGTGTTTTAACTATTAAAAGGAGAGCTTAACGAGAGATAGAGATATGCGCCAAAATACGTTACAAAAAAAAACACTAGTGCACCGTTTCTCAAACTGTGGGGTGCGCGAGCATATCGAAAATAAAAGATTTTAAAAATAACTAATTTACTGGAATGAGTTAAAACAAAATATTTTCAAGCATAATAAAAAGTGCATTTTTTCTGATATAATTTATATATCTCATCTGGCAATATTACTTCATCAAAAATAAAAACTTCTTAACTACCTAATTAGAGAGCTATCTTTGATCCTATAACAAAATAAAAAAAAAACTTTTATTTGATTTGCGGTAATCCCATGATGAAAGATTTTGTATTACGTTTTTTTAAACCTAAAAAATACTTCTCTTTCAGAGAAAAAAACAAATCCAGACCCAGAATTGAAAAGATTTAGGAAAATACAAAATTCATCACTGTTATTATTTGTGAAATTCTGTACATAATAGCTGTAGGTAGCAGAAAATATTTGCTGATCACTCGTTTGACCTTCTAAGTTATTGGTACAGTTAGTTATGACTCCTGTCTTAAGTGTTTTACATTTAGGGAAGTTGTAAATAATGTATTTCTTTGGGGGGTCCATGTAAAATAGTTTTATGATATTTAGAAAATCACAGAGAGCACACACTTTGAAGGATTACTTGACCAAGATTTATTTTTATGAGTATTCTCAAACATATAAAGCATAATGAAAGAGCTTTTTTCGCAATTTTTTAGCAATAACATTCACATTATTATATTGAATACACTTTTAACTTGGAAGTGGTCGCGTGGGGCACAAAGATTACGAAATCGTTAATTCTAGTAAAAATTTTAATTTGTTACAAAAGAAAACTGAAAAGTCCTTGAAAGTAGGAAAGTATACTTTCTCTTTTTTTAAAATTATTCACCGGAATCACGATTTGTATCGTGTACAATAAAATAAATTATAAAAAGAAAAGCATTGGATTGACTCAATCACCCCGCGTGATCATTAAAGTTAGTATCTAGTGTATGCCTGCTCCCTGGATAAAACATTATGAAGTCTTTCCGCTTTTAATATTAAAAATAACACAATTATTCTTCATCGGAATTTTACGTTGTTTTTCATTATTTAACATTTATTCTATATGCTAATTCTGTGAGGCGAAAAATTACACATTTCGCTTAAAACTAATATTAATATGAGCATCCATTTTTAAAATATCATCTTACATTTTCATTAACATTGTCGCGCATTTGGGTTTGCTCTCCTGACAATTCAGCTATTATATCCAAGAATGTTTTAGTTTTTTAAAAAATGAACTGGTGTGAAGAGCGGGTACTATAGACAGTACACTTTTAATGTGTCAGTGCTGCACAATGTATTTTATAACTAATTTATTAATACTAAATTAAGAGCAAGTTTAATAAGTATTAGCGACTTCCATGGGCTTGTCTTGTAGAGGAAAGTTTTTCAAAGGAAGGTTTACGATGAAAAATTGACACTGAGTGTGTACTTTTTCTATATTTGGCTGAGACCTATATTTTATCTTCAATGCAGCCACCGCATTTTGCAATCTGTTCCAATTTAAAAATTCGAGAGAGAAAAGTCAAATACAGTCGGATCTCTATATAACGAAGTCGCTAAATCCCGGGAAAAAGTTCGTTATATAGAGGCTCATCCTTTAATATATTTTATAAACCATATAAAACAAATTTTAAATTCATAAACTCTATATACTATAATTATTTATACTTTTTTTAAAATTAATATATATTTTATATATCTCACCCATCAAAAAAGAAAAACAAAAATTGCAAGGAAAACAAGAAAAAAGAATGTCGAAAAATTTACTGCATTTTCAATATTAAGAAAATAATTGTAGACTAAAACTAATGAATTTTAAGGACATTTTCCAATTTAAAGCATATAAATAATATTAAACATACATTATTTTATAATTAGAACTCGGCTGCACAGGACAACTCCACTGAGGGTGAAAGATGATGTCGAAGATGTTTCTAGTGAACTGGGCAAAGGGGGTTAAAGGTTGCACTTCTTGGATGAAACGTCCAAAACTATTGCTCTAGGTGAGTTAGGATCTAATAAAAGCAGATCAAGATTTATAACCACCATAAAATGTGTTAAAGAAAGAATAACTTGAATTTTTTTCCAGAAATACTTTAAAAAAGAAAAGGGAAAACAAAAACTCAATCACAAACGAAAAAGTTCGTTGTACAGAAAATGCATTTCGCTATAGAGAGGTTATTTTACGAAGAAAATCGTGAAATGTTCAAGGTTCCAGGAAAAGTTCGCTGTATAGAAAAATTTGCAATGTGGAGGTTCGACTGTATATATTACTTAAAAGTTACATATAAAAATTTAATAAACTTATCTTATTAATTTGTACGGTTTATAATTAAGATCGTATTGTATATAGCTTTAGAGTCTCTCTCTCTCAAAGCGCATTATTATTGCATTCAATACATTATTACTGTATAAAGGGGAGGGGCGATAAAATTGTGATTGAAAAGTGGGTCGCCAGTATTGAAAGTTTGGGAGCACTGCTCTAATGGTATCCAGTGTCAAAGTGTGTTGATTATGTCCTTGTAACTCTATCTTCTTTCGAGATGCTCCGAAGAGATTAAGTCCACATGATTAAAACTATCTTCAAATTGACTTTATTTATGTGCTATATACAAATAGAGCAAAAGTAATGTGTCAAATCCAGTGGCGCACACAAGGTTAGGGTGCTTTAAGGGGTCTGCCCCACTCTATCACCCTTGATTTTTTTTTCAATTAAGTATAATCCTTATACATAGAACGGAACAAAAATTTCAAACGAAGAAGCAATTTCAATTCTAATAAATGAAAAATAAAATTTAGTTTTTAAATAATTTTATTAAAATGAGTAATCAAAATCGTAAAATTTTGGAATTATGAGAAAAGTAAATACATAAATATTTCAGCTTTCTGGTAATTTAATTAAGTATTTATATATATATATATATATTAGTAATTAGTTTTATTAATGCTAATTATTTATTCAATTATTTTTTACTGTTTTTAGTTCCCAACAATCGGTATAATCCAAAAAATGTGCTTGGTGACGTATTTGGGAATGATATTTAAATGTTGGACATTTGACCCTCGATCCCCCTTTCTTAAAATTCCTGGGTGCGTCACCGATTAAATCAAATGTTTGGTTTCTAATAGTTTTTTTTTTTATAGACAAATAAGATTCAGCATAGAATCCGACCTACAACACATATTTCATATTTTTCATAAAGCATCAATTACAACAACATTAAATATACATTTATATTATACAACATTAAACATTAATTTTTGTATTCGAAAAAGTTTCAGCTCGAAGTTTTCGGATAACTCCATTAGTTTTGCAGCTAGAAGTGTTTATTATCGCGATGACCTGACCCCATAATTTTGAACCATGTTCAATTGATGAGGACGGCAAATGAGCTTGCACTCCGTTCTTCTCACTTCCACGCCACACCAATACCAGGACGTTTGAAACTCGATATATTTAACCTGCATCGGACCCCTCGACACGGTGGGTATTCAGTGGCACTAGGTTCGAACTCATGACACGCTGGCCACAAATCCGTGACTAGGCTATCGTTCATTCTGGAAGTAAATGCTTTTAATTGATTTGAAGAATAAAAGTGAAACAGAAAATATATTTCATTCGAACATGTACTTCAGAAAGAACAACTCTTGATAGTTCCGGGGAGTATTTTGTCTTTAATATGTATTAACATGGAAAGGATAATCTACGTTTATCTTAAGGACATTGAACAATTTTCATTATTTACAAAGAGATCAAGACAACTGTAACATCACTTAATCAGAAGAATAGCTTACCATATGCATTAATAATATCAGTAGCGAAAGAAGATCATACAGATATTTAACAATGGTCTCTCTGACCTATCATTTTTCTGTGACATCTAGTTTATATAAGATAATTTAGCTATCAAATAGGTCATCGTGTTTGAAAATATCAAATTAAATATAAAAATTAGAAAACACTAACAAATATTGGTTTTAAATAAAAATTCAGGTAGTCATTACATAATTAATAATACAACTCAATAATACGACTAAAAGAGAAATCTCTTTCAAACTACTTTAGAATCGAATTGAATACGCGTGTGTCTAGGTCAGGGGTCGGCAACCTGTGGCACGTGAAGCAATTCTCAGTGGCACGCCACCACTCCACAAAATTATAAGAAAACTAAATTGCTCAGTCTCTCTCCTTCCAACGCCTCACACACTTTTATACAAAGATTATTTTTCACTTTCAATTCTCTGCCGTAAAACGATGTTGCTGCTTGTAGTTCGTGTGCTTTACGTAAAAGAAAATATCTTCTGTTTAAGTGTAACTTTTTATTAGTGTGTTAAATATATTCAACCCAAATAAAAAAATGTTGAATAATACTTGTAAAATGAAGTGTCACTCCTTACGTGGCTCAGTGAATATAAAAGTATAGTTCGCAGTAAAAATATAATAAACAAAAATAGTTATTCGATTAACACATTTAATTAGGATTGAAAAAAAAATCACTTGTCAGATAATTGCTGTTGTCGTGTGTTTATTACTGGGATACATACGAAAGACATGAGATAGATGAACAGACACATATAACACAACCACAGAAGAATACAGATTTTAATACAAACGATGATCCCCGCATAGAACAAGAAGAGGTGCGCTGCTTTTCCTTTCGAGACGGGAATCCATTTCAGGCGAAAGACCGACTTCTTTCCCGAAGAAGATACAACCAAGTCTTACTCGGGATTCGAACCCGATCCCCCTCAGTTACAAGCCGAGGGTCATAGCCACCCTACCGGCTGGGCGACTGTGAGATAATTAAGTACAGGAAGTGAATATAAATTCACAACAAACACCTTTTTAAATAGATATTAAGAACAACTGTAATTTGTGCTATAGAAGTCATAATTATTTTATTTTATACTTTTGGTGCAAATCAAGCTAATAGAAATAAATATTAGAACACAATTTTTTTTTCACGTTCTTCTCAAGTTGTCAATTAATCAGCCGATATATGGATTGCAGTCGAAAGTTGTATTAAGTTTCATGCACGAAATAATTTTTAGGTTACTTTTAAACTTTGTCAGTTTTATTCCGAAAATTTGTATTTTGTTTCTTTAATTATTTCTATAATTCATAGTTACATGTTGAATCAAACAACGACTAAAAAAAGGAAAACTCGACGTTCGCGATTCCCAAGATTCTTGGACGAACTCATTTGGATTCGTACAGCAAAAACATCGCGAAAGTGTCGTATGTCAAGTGTACAAAGACACTTTCAAACTAAACACCGGGCCACATTTCAGAATTCTGAAGATAAATGAAAAGTTTTAGAAAGAGCTGTTTCTGGATATAAATAGAAAATTAAATTTTTATGCCAAACCAAAAGCGGAAGAATCTAGTTTCGTCATTGCTCATTGTATAGCAGCCAAAGGAAAACCCTTTTACAGATAGAGAACAAATAAAGGACAAATTTTGAAAAATGCTGAAATATCTTCAGCTGTTTACCGAACTTATAAACAATATTATCCCGAATTCAAGAAATACTTGCTTCTGCGCGGACTGTAAGAGTAATACAAATGACAGAAAATATAATTGCGAAACAAAATTCCGGTTTACAAGAAACTTGCATTTTGCAGAGCTGTGGAAGAAAGTAATCTCATAGGTGGGGTGTGTTAGTTAGGAGAGGGGGTGCCAGCTGAGAGGTGTCGTCCATGTCACTTGGAAATGGTACAAAATTACATGGTCCGTCGCCAAAAGCCCTCGTGTAGCTGAACAGTGCGACGTTAATATTCACTCACTCATTCACTGCAATAAAGTAAAGACGTGAATGATGTTGCACGCCTTGCATTAATTGCACAATATTGTGATAAATATCGAATTTATGAAGAGTTATGCAGCATGATTTCTCTCTGATACAACTAAAGGACAGGATATTATTTTGGAAGTGATAACTTCTATTGGCGCGATTTACTTGAGAGTGAACTTGAATGAGAACGTCACGCTCGGGAATGTAACGCATATTCGGCTTTTTTCAGCTTTAGTCGGACATACACACCCCTAAAAAGGAAAAGAGGGACGTTTCCCCCCGCCACTGTAGTTTTGTCCCTCCCCCACCAATAAAAGTAAAAGTAAAGTTCCTAGCTTCGATCTAAGTGGGGCTCCCCCCCCCTCACCTCTTTCTAAAGCAGGGGTGATTAACCCAAATGACCTCGCGGGCTCTTAACAATCCCGCGGGCCGCATATAAAAATATGTATCTTTATATTAGATTTGGATCCATTGCAAACATTTGTTGGAGTGAAAAATTAAAACAGACTGATATATTATTATTGTTGTTTCCATTGTTTTTCATGTATACAAAAAAACATATAATAATAATGCAATAGTCAAATAATGTTTATTTAATTAGTGAGATATCTGTTTCTCAACTCTATCAATTAGTTTTTGCAAGTCTATCTTCATGCATGCGTATCATAATTGATGTTGCAGATTTTCGTGCGTTAAGTTTGACCACGATTTATGTTTGATAAATTTGAATTTAGAAGGGAAAAAGAATTCGCAGTAACAGAAGCACCGTGATAAAAATAATAACAGTGATGGAATTTATTTTTTACAAAAGAAAAACACACACTTTTTAAACAAAAAATATTGTACAAAATAGTCGAATTTTGTAAAGTTGTAAAGAATCTCGTGGGCCGCAAAATTATTCAAGCCTGGCCACATGCGACCCCCGGGCCACGGGATGGACACACATGCTCTAGGGGAATGTGAATGCGGCATTCTTTCGAATTCTAGTTGAAGCATGAAAATGAAACGCAATCATTTTAAAAAATTGGCTTAGAGAGAAAAAGAAATCCTACACTAAAATTAAACAATATGTAGAAAAAGGGCAAATTTTTGTAGAAGTAAATAGTATTATTATCATTAGGAATATTGCAGTGATCTTAAGAATAAAAATCTATTTTTGTAAGCGAATCAGAACAGCAATGAACAAATAGTTATATTAATCACATTACTTAAATATATTTTGAGACTAAAAAGAAAATTAAAATAATTAAAATTTTAAAATAACAAAAGTAATAAAGCTTTTAAGAAAAAGTTACATTAAATATTTTAAATACAAGAAAACAAAATATAATTAAGACTTAACTTGCAACAGCACCGGATATATTTGTACAAAACTGTCATGCAATGACAAAAGAGCTAGTATAAGCTGGAGATTATGTGATAAAAATCTTCTGATTAAATCCCTTTCTAAAGGTTTTGTCCTAGATTTCTCTTTTCCCAATCAACTATCTGTCATACTATCTATCCCTTTGCTTAAATTAATTCATGGATAGAATTAAATATTGTTAAGTTACAAACAAAATTCGTAAAGCCGGATCGGGTCTTCTGAACAAATTACCTATGATTTTAAGTGGGAATATTAAAGTGGAGTTTTCAAAAGACAAATCAAAACCTTTAGTTGATTTTTTTAAAAATCAAAATTCAATTTAATTATGTCAAATGATCCAAATGAAGCACGAGGAAGTAGGGAACAACGCTTGACAGAGTTTTTTCTTAGATATTCAAATAAAATTTTGAATCTCTAAAGTACTTAAAACCTATATCAGCTGTCATATAAACCTATTCTTTCCTTCTTAGAATACAATTCCCAAATATGATTGTATATTTCTCATAAAATATTATTTTATGAGTACAGACATATAAATAAATAATCTTATAGGACGGTACTAACATCTTTTTTAATTCACCAAACTAAACCCTGAAATAACATTACAAAATTTGAGGTTATAACTTATATCGTGTGGTCATAAGCACACACATTTTTTAATTTATAAATCATTTTGAAAGTAAAAATATTAATTTAAATTAAATATTTTGTGTAACTACTGATGTGGCGCTAATACAATAATTGTCAATGAAAAAGGATTTGTCAAACTTCTTGACATTTATATTGGACATAAAATATTGAACTTCCATTGCCTAATACAACACATCAGGAAAGTTTAGTTGCCAAAATTTCGTCTCAATGCTTAATTTCTGCAATGAACACTGCTGTTAAAATAGTTAATTTTATAGTGTTTCGATCTTCATTAGTATACAGACAATTTTTAAATCTCTTAATAAATGGAAAGTGAAAATATGGAGATCTTCCGTTGTACAGTCATGTCCATTGGCTTAGTCGTGGTAATGTCTTGAATAAGTTTGTAGCATGCATGGAGTACATTAAAATTTAATTACTCTTAATGAGAAGGGACGGCATTTTCTCGAATCAGACAATAAGGAATGATTATGTTAATTGATCTTAACTAAACTTAGGTTTGCAAGGAAAGAATCAAACAGAGAATGATCTTTTTGAATATCGGAAGGGCTTTGCTACAAGATTAAGTATATTTTTCCGTGATATTAATATTTATACCTTCAAATACTTCCCAAATGTTAAAGCACTTACAAATTCATCAACCATAGACAACTGAAAACGAAGGTGAATTTCAAACCTACGTTGAAGCTCATAAGGAGGAGTTTTCTAAAAGATGCAAAGACTTTGAAGATAGTATTCCTATATTCTCCTTCCTAATCAGTCAAACCTGATTTAATACACCCATTAATAATCCCATTTGATTTTTCAATTTTTGAGTGGATGGAATTTAATAATTTTGAAATAGAACCTATTGTGAACTAACATCTTCAGAATTATGGAAAACAAAAGTTACGGAAAAATCTCGGAGATAACTGTAGCAATAAATCGACAGCTGTTTGAAATTGCTGGATGTCATTGCCGGAACGATTTACTTGTTTGAAAAAAATAGCGTGTGCTTTGCTTTCCGTTTTGGATTCTGCATATCTATGTGAACAATTTTTTTTTCTCATATTAAATATATTTTTAATTCACTGAGAAATTGTTTAACTGCTTGACATTCAGAATCCTGTGTCAAAGAGAAAGTCCCAAATTATACCCCTGATATTGCGACATTAAGTAGAGCTCTGCAAGTACAAGATTCACATTAAAATTTCAATGTTTTGTTTATCTTTGTTGCATGAGTAGTTATATTTAATGTTTATTTCATCTTTTGTAAATGGCTTTAAAAATGCATAATATATGTACAAATTTATTTTTTTTGTGTGTTGAAGAGGAATAATTATATTTTTATGTCAATAAATATCTTTAAAGGATGCTTAACTAAAATAAAACTCTAAATTTGTATTTTTGATCTCTATTTCCTAAACTGAGCATCTATTATCGTGGGAATCCAATTATTTCAAATATTTCCGATTACATGCACGCTGAAATCGTGTTGGTAAATTGGTTTGGCACGCTATAGTTAGAAGGTTTCCAACCCCTGGTCTAGGAATTCTGAAAACATCAGAAAGGAACTAAAAAATACTTTTATTTGCATGCAAAAGTGTAAAATAGCTTCGATTATCTGGATTAAAGTTAGTTTTAACCATTTTTTGGCAATATTAATATCCGGAAACAAAATACACCCTTGTACACAATAAATGCTCTGGCTGATTTTTGCATAAAATTGTTAAAAAATTTTATGATAAGAACAAAATTTTATTTTACACTGACAAATTATAAAAATGAAAGAAATCCTTTTCTACGTCAAAAATAATTCCATATAACACAATACTATAAAATATATCCTCTCATTTTGATAAATAATAATCATATTACACTAAATCCAAGAACACAGTAATTAAACTATACAAAACATAGTAAATTCACATTTTTGTATTAGTAATTAATATTTGAGGAAAAAATTAGGCAATTAAAAGAATTAATAATACATGACACACAATACACAATTAATATCCGATTACATATTATATGAAATATAAAGAATAATATTACACTAAATGTTCTGATTCAAACCGATATTCTAATAAGTTTATTTTTAGAAAGGCGTTTATGTATTTAACTAAAAACCATTTGCATTGCATCACTATTCAGTTCTTCCTTTCCATTTTCGTAACATTGTATCCAATGCTAACGCAGAATAGGTTTTGGCGAACTCTTTCCATTTTTGTGAACTAAAAACATCCTTCTCGTGAGCAAGCACGTGGTCTTGTGCGGCATTTTTTAAACCCTCGTCCCCGTGCATGTCGGCGAGACTCAGGACATCACACACATTACTCGGGCACAGGTTTTGTTTCAAAAAGTAAGCACACTTTTTTTTCAGGGTGACGATTTGGTACTTGTCCGCTGCCGGATACAGTTTGAAAGCACTCTCCCAGTGCAGATCCTCCAAGTTGTTGGTGTACACGTACAGCAGCATTCGCCGAACCGTGTCATTTTCCAAATCGGAAACATCAACGTAATCTTGTATACTCTCCTTCATGTCGGTCGTGAACATCGCCAAGAACACCGGGGATCTAGCAGAGAGGATGGTCTTGTGCGCGTGAAAGGTTTCGGATTCTGTTCGGAGCGTCACGTCGCTAAGGATCCCTTTAGAATAGAGATGTTCAAAGTCTTCTTTTAAATCGGATGTACTTGTCAGTTGACTGACTTCAGCATTGGAGACATATGAATTGGGAATAATTAAATTACTAGGTGAAGTAATTTTTAAATCTATCTTTTTAACGTCGAACACTTTAATCTCTTTATTTTTATTATTGCCGCACGCTAAAGAAACGACGGGTGTATAAGAGACGCATTGTTTTAGGCTTTGCAAAGATAGTTTAGAAAATATCCATAGAACATCACTTACCAAGAACAAATTTCTGTGGTCTAACACATGCTGTTTGGTGAATGGCAGTATGTATACCATCTCTTCCTCTCCCTCATCTGGCCAAATTTCAAGTTTTTTACAATCAATATCACATCCATTTCTACATCTTATGAAAGAATGAATAGCTAAATATGTCGCATCCATGTCTTTAAGCGATATTTTTATTTGAATTTCCATACGGTCATTCAAATTCATACTGAAATATGGCTTCGTAAAAACTGTATTATGAAAACTATGATACATAGGTCTGCTATTCCAATCAAGGGAACTGAATCGTTTTATACATCCTGTAAATATCCTTTTTTCTTCTTTCAGTGCAGTTAGTCCGAAAAAAGTCATAGGAGCATTGATTTTTCCGCTAGTTCTCCAGAGTCTGCAACGGGTCCTCAGCGTGTCTCTGGACAGGAATATCTCCCTTTTTGTGTTTGTCAATTCTCGCAATACAAATCTTTCCACACACCTTGGACTACCTGATCTGTAAGAAGTTCCTTGACTGTCTCTTACTTTCAGAACTGAACCATCCTCAGCTAAAATTGCCACTTCAAAGTCTACTTCAATGACCTCCGACGTTTCCTCACTAAGCGATCCATTCAGCAAATAAGAAATATAATCTTCATCATTCCTTCCTTGTGGATACAAACCAAAAACCCACGTTGATTTCTCAACCGATTCCACTCGAAACGTGGGACTAGAGATACACCGATATCTTCCCTTCGCATAGTCGCTGTAATTCTCGACATCCCAGAAAATAGTAAGCCAAGGTTCATCTTCAGCACCTTCGTTGCAAGCCATTGACAAATATTTCTACCGAGATCCAGAAGTTCTCTCAACGAAGCGATACTTAAGGAAAATGAAACGAAGAAGTTTCAAGTGGGACAAAATACATAAGAAAGGGAAACTCTCCTTTTTTTTCTTAATATGATGCAATTCTATTCGTCATCGGACGAAATTAGATACGCATGCGTATACCTCGATAAAATGATATTCCTCCTTTTGCGCGAAATGTTATTTCATTTTCTACAGACGTATTTTTTCTAAAATTCGCTTATTAAGAGGTTTGATTAACTAGTGCCTATGTGATCTTAGAATCAATTTTTGTCGCATTTCACTTGTAATTTTTTATCAGTTATTTCACTCAAGAACAAGGTATTGATACACCACGAGAAAAAACAATAAAACTTTTTTTAAAATAAACTGATTTTAAACTTTTACAGCAGTAGGTAAAAGCAATTTCATATTTATTTGAAAATGTTTAAATGGATGTACTTCTTAAAATAAAAAGTAGCTTTAGAACCTTTTGTCTAGAAGCCCCTGGAGGGCAGCGGTAGCCCAGTGGTCAAAGTATCGGATCATGGCAGGCATGTCACGAGTTCCAGCCCAGGACCGCTAAAAGACCCGCCGTGTAAGAGAGCGATGCACGTTAAATCTGTCGACAGTTCAAACATCCTCCCGTTGGTTTGGTATGGTAGTTAGGAGAGAGAGGTGCCAGCTCAGGTGTCATCCTCGTCACTTGGCCATGGTTCAAAATGATGAGGTCCGTCACCAAACGCCCTCGTGTAACTGAACAGTGTGACGTTAATACTCACTCAATCACTGGAAAGCTGCATTCACACCAAATCTGTCAGCGTCGAGAGTTGAGCGTCTAGACAATCAGACTTCATCTCGGGCGAGGTGAAGTCTCTGATTCGCTTGACGCTCAACTCTCGACGCTGACAACCTTGGTGTGAATGCAGCTGAAGACGTTAGAGTCCATTGGCAAAATGTTTACTTTTGATGCGAGTGACGGAGTGCCCTAATGCGCGGCGTACAGATGAATTATATAGATTTCAATGCAGGTAACATTTCATAAAACCTTAAGGCATGGAATAATTGGCTATTACTGAGGAACTTTGGTACTTTGTCACACTTCTCTAGAACAATTTTTTTCCAGATCTTAGAGATTAGGGGGATTCGGAGAATACACTGGCCTTTCCATTTGTAAGATTCTTTCCTCAAAATGGATATCATCCACCAAATTACCACTTTTCGGCCCCCAAATGTCGTTCATTAACATGAAGTCTTCTCCAGTTGCTGACGCCAATGGGACTATGATAGGTCTGAGGATCTCATCCCTATATCGGTGACGGCTCCTTTTTGAATTATCTGGAGGTCGGTGAAAGATCAAGGGAGATGCCAGCGTAGACCATCGCTTCCTTATTTCAAAATCTGACACTTCTGACTACGAACGCGGGATTGTTCCTTATTGCACGTTCCCTCCACATGAATATACGCCTACTATCAGGATGAAAAGAAAAATAGGACTCGTCAGAGAAAATAATACTGCGCCATTCATTTCTCCTCCAGTTGAAAGTCTGTTGTCCATCAATGCAAGAATGATCGTACCTTGCTGGTAACAACACATAACATATTGGCCGTTGAGCATAGAAACTTAGTGTGGGGAGCCAATTATGGACAATTTGTGCCGAAATTGGTGTCAGTAGCTGAAAAAGGTGTGGTTGAAGAAGAGTAGACTTCATAATACGGAGTCTCCGAAACGTCAACGTCTAATATCGATCGTCATTGAACGTTGTTGCACGACTACGACCTTACTTCGGTCTGCATTTCCAGTCTCCAAAAAGGTTTTCAGATCCTGGAAATAAAAGTTCGTGAAACCCCAGTGGCTTCTGCTTTGCTCCCCTCCCACAACTCCCTGTTTTTCTGATTCAGTTCAATGACATCGCTGAGACCTCGCACTCATCGAAGCATCGCCCATACTGAATTATTTTCTGTTTTATCTTCCTTTTAAGTGAAAGCCAAATTTCATTTACTGCTGCTAAAGCGTCATTTTTGACGTCAAACTCAAAATTAGCATGCTCCGTAGTTTGAAGATGAACAAAAATTAGCATTTGTGATCTCTTCCATTTTTTGCAAAAATATTCAACTCATACTGTTGCTTTATGTAACATTTATAATATATTCTAATTGCTTTGAGCAGTGTAGTCTTTAAATCAGTGCTTCTCAAACTTTCAATACTGGCGCCCCCTTTTCCATCACAATTTTTATCGCGCCCCCTTATACATAATAATTTACTAAATGCAATAATAATGCACTTTTACGATAAAGCAACAATATTTATTATAAACCGTTCAAATTCATGACATAAGTATTAAATTTTGTATTTGTTACTTTTAAGCAAAAAGTTAAGTAATAGGATAATTACTAAGTTATTTTTCCTTTCTCTGATTTTTTAAATTGGAACATATTACAAAATGAGGTGGTTGCTTAGAAGACAAAATATAGATATCAGCTAAATATAGAAAATGAACTCAGAGGGTCAATTTCTTATCTTAAAACTCCTTTCAAAATTTTGCTCTGTAAGACAAGCCCATGGAAGTAGCTAATAATTATTAAACTTGTTCTTAATTTAGTATTAATTAATTAGTCATAAAATACTATGTGCACCACTCATACATTAAAAAGCAGTGTTTCTCACACTTTCAATACTGGCGACCCAATTTTCAATCATAATTTTTGTCTCGCCCCCCCTGTACAACAATAATGTATTTACTGCAATAAAAATGCACTTTGAGAGAGAGACGCTAAAGTTACAATACGATCTTAATTATAAACCGTACAAATTAATACGATAAGTATATTAAATTTTGTGTATATGTAACTTTTAAGTAATATATATATTTTAAGAAAATTACTTAAAATATATATATATTACTTAGAATTATGTTATTTTTCTTTCTCTAATTTTTAAATTGGAACAGATCGCAAAATGATGTATTTAATTAAAGATTTATTTCTCCTTCAGCATTCATTTCTCAAAGTACAAATGTCATTAGAAAAATAGTCTAGTCAATGTCGCTCTCTATCATATCCATCACATCTGGCATTATAGGGTACGTTTGCGTGAGTCTGGGCAACCTATCGGACGTCTGCGCAAAACATGTAAAAATGCTTTTCCTCGTACAATTCCAGTCAGTTTTGGTCGACTCGATACTCCTATAGCTACCGAATCTAGCTTGAATGTACATTTTTTTAATTTCCACGTTAATTGTAATTCACGGTAATTAAGTATTTACGGCAGTAGATTAAAACAATATCATACATACATTTTTAAGTCGTAAGCAAACATTCGACCATAATAAAGAATCAACAAGTACACAGACGAACGAGCATGGTTCCGAAAATTAAATCAAGGCGATCTTCTCAAAAGTACTTAATTTTGGATTTACCACTACTGAAGTAAATGATGGAAAAAAAGCCCCAGCTCGATATATGTTAAAACTTACAAATCTGTAGAACAACATGTGAAAGTTGTTTTTAAAACATGTAAAATCATTTAGCTATGTTGGCAAAGAATTTTAAAAAATATTTTCTGGATGAGGACAACTTGGTAGCAAGTTACGAGTGGATTAGTGATCTATTTCAAGATACTCCAGAAGGGCTCTCAACTTCCGAAGAAGAAATCTTCATATATTTTACATCCAGTGAAAATTAAAAGGCAATTTGTAATAAATCGCTCTTTGAATTTGGGGTAGAGGTGGATGAGGAATTATCCGTACTGAAAACAAAAAAGCACTTCGTATACTATTACCATTTTCAACATCCTACCTTTTTCAAACCGGATTTTCTGCAGTGGATGCCTTGAAGACAAAATATAGATCTCAGCTAAATATAGAAAATTAACTCTTTAAGTGTCAATTTCTGATATTAAACCTTCCTTTCAAAAACTTTCCCCTCTACAAGACAAGCCCGTGGAAGTCCCTAATAATTATTAAACTTGTTCTTAATTTAGTAATAAGATTGATTGATTGAATATTAACGTCGCACTGTTCAGCTGCACGAGGGCTTTTGACGACGGACCACGTAATTTTGAACCATGGTCAAGTGACGTGGATGACACCTGAGCTGGCACCCTCTCTCCTAACTACCACACCACACCAACGGGAAAACTCTCAACAGATTTAACGTGCATCGCTGCCCTACATGGCGGGTCTTTAGTGGTACTGGGCTCGAACTCGTGACAAGGCAAGCCACGATCCGATACGTATACCACTCGGCTACCGCGGCCAAATTCAGTAATAAGAAATTATTTATAAAATACCTTCTTCAGTACTGATACATCAAACGTATACTGGCTGAAACACCGACTTCTCGCACGAGTTCATTTTTTAAAAAATAAAACATTATTCTTGATATAATAGCTGAACTGTAAGGGAAGTAAAACTGTGTGCACGACATTGTATACAAAATGTAAAATGATTTTTTTTTTTAGATAAATGCTATAATTGTAAATAACTGTTTAAAAGAACTGTAATTTTAAACCTCACACAATTAGCAGTTAGAATTAATGTTAAATTATGAAAAAGAATATAAAATTCCGATGAAGAATGATTGTGTTACTTTTTAACATTTAAAGCGAGAAGACTTCAAAATGTTTTAACCCGGGAGCAGGCACGTACTCGATACTAACATTAATGGTAGTGCGGGGGACTCAGTCACCCCAATCCTTTGTTTAGAATTATTTTTACTGTACACGATACAAATCGGAATTCTAGTGAATATTTTAATTTATAGAAAGTATACTTACCTTCTTTCAATGACTCTTCAATTATTTGATGATTTGAGAAAAATCCAATAAAACTGAACTAAAATGATTCAAAAGTACAAGACCATAATAAAGGACGCCAATCAGACTCTTTTCAATTATCCTACAGAAATGTTAAAAACCAATCAATTCTTTTCCAAATATCGCAAACTCAATTATTTACAATTTCCCTAAGCGAAAAGCAAACGCATAAAAGATGGGACGGAACTAATATTGATAATAACCATACCATAAGATTGAAGGTCAATCAGATGATTAGCAAACGTACTATGCAGCCTGGCTGAAAAGTGAATCATGACTTCCTTTTCTTTTTCTACAACTAAAATGTACAGTATTTCAGTAATAATTACAGTGGTGAATTGTTTATCTTCTTAGAATTTTTCTCAGGGTCTGGGTTTTGTTTTTTTTTAACGAGTAATATTTTATGTTAAAACGTAATAAAAAAAAAATCTCTCATTGAGGAAATACAGCAAATAAAACAAAATGTTTTTTTTTTTAATTTGGTTTTGGGATCAAAGATAGCTATTTGATGACGGAAAAAGCCAGATAATAAACATAAATTATGCCAGTGTGTTGTTGTGTGTATTTTTTTATTATGGAAGAAAGCATTTTGTTTTACTTCTCTTTCCGGTTATTTTTTTAAAAAAATCTTTAAATTTTTGATACGTACGCGCCCCCCCTTGTAGGGTCATCGCCCCCCAGGGGGCGCCCCCACACTTTGAGAAACACTGCTTTAAATCACATTTAGAGTAGATGTACAACAAATGGAGTAAACTGATTTAAGGGAAGAAACTATCCTCACGTCCCTTTATAACGTAAAAATGGCATCTTTGAAAACTGGCGAATTTTGTTGAGTGAATATGGAGGTTATATTAACATTGCACGATAATTTATGTTGAGTATGTATTTCTGCGAAACAGTTGTAGTTCAGTAATACAGCATAAATAATTGGCAATTTAATTCTTTTTTTAAAAAAAAAATATTATCTTTATAAACACCATATTTAATTGAATCTAAACCGCAATATATTTTCAGTGAAAATGATGCTTAAAATCGGGTGTAGCTTAAAATCGAAAGCAAAACATTTGTTGGATGGGGGGATTTGAGTTTCCATCCCCTTCAAAAGGAAAAATGTAGCCGCTCATTCTGGGCACCTGCATTGATGACTCATCCCATTCTGTATTTTATCTCCAGTATTCAGTCTATCCTAAATATCGTTGTCTGCTCGTATTTAGGAAGTTTTTCGTATACCCGTTCTTTTAAGTCGGAAAAAAAGCATGCAGACGAGTCCATTATGAAGAAAAAAAGAAAACGGAATCAGAACAGCGATTACAATTCGATCAAAATTTGATATGGAATAAACAAATATCCGTCGATGGCCTAAGCAAAATGATATAAGTTGTTGCTTGTAAATTTTTAACATTCTTTAATAGCTCTCTTATATTCTTATATAAGTGTTGCATAGCAAATGCAATGGATGACATAGAAGACGACAGACATCGTGTAGGAAAACCAACAATTCCGAGGTCAGCTGTGTCAATGGGACAAATCATTTTTAAAACATGAAAATGATGGTTAGTATGTATGTATTTGAAATTTACACAACTCTTGTAATTTATATTAATTATTCACATCTTATTATTTCTCATTAATTTTTTAATCTCTTTAACGATCCGATATCAATGAATCTTTTACATATTTTTTAATTTTTTCTGAAAATCGTGTGGAGGTTTTCGGAAGCGGCTTAGAATCAATGGCGACTTAGATTCAAGTAAATATGTGTGTGGTATATTTACACACTTAATAAAATATTATTTTAGTTTTTTTCGTATAGAATATATACTTTACCAAACAACATTTTGTATTCAGATTGTGGCATCAAGTTTAAATAAATTTCGGAAAAGATTATATTCTGAATATTAAGTTATGTAGATGTTTTAATAATAAAAAATTTAATACTGAAGCAATTCTATGTTTACTAATTAAAGCAGCGTTTCTCAAACTGTGAGGAGCGCGAGCAGATCGAAAACAAAATATTATATTCAAAAGTTATGAATTTTTATTGAAAGAAATCCAAACAAAATACATTCTGACATAATAAAAAATTAAATACTCATTTACACTGATATAATACAATGATAAATGTATCTTATAAATGCATTGTAAACTTATAAATGTAAAAAATGCACAACGTATTTGATAATTAATTTTAAAATACTATGTTAAAAACAAGCTCAATAATTACCACCGACTCCATGACTTTGTCATATTTAATATTAAAGACCAAATTTGATATAATACTTATTTTCATAATTTGTACAATTTATAATATACAATCGTATTGTAGCTTTAACATCATAGCATATTACGAATTTTGTGTAAATAATATGTATTTGGATGTTTAAAGCATTTATATTACTCTGTTATATTTATTTAATGTTAAAATTGTAATATTCACAAGAAAAAGCCGTCCCTTACGCTATAGTGGCTATTTAACGAGAACTTAGCGAAATCTTGGTGATAAAGCCAAGTTGGCATCATTTTTAGTAACCGAGTTGGTGGCCAGTTTGGCGACCATTTTGGCGTCATTGGAGACTATATTGGCGTATTTGGGACTCTCTGGACTCTTCTAGAAATTAGTGGAACTCTCCAATAATTTCACGTTCTATGACGCGCGCGGATTTTTCTTTAAGTTTCCGCCGGATCTATAAATGGAGCGGTGCTAGCCGCAACGAGTTAGCCTGATTTCAACCAGCGAATAATGAGCATTGTTTTGACTAGCGATTAGCTAGGCTGTACTTGTAAATAATCTTTTGCATATGTGTATTTTTAAACACTGATAATTATGTTTGAGTGCTGTCGAAGGTGTGAAGACCTTCTTAGATTTATTCTGTGAGGAATCCTGTAATTCAAGGATTGTATTTCCGTCAATAAATTATCATCGCTCTTAAAGAACTGTGACATACATTGTGACTGATTTGCATAAAATCCTCGAACCCGGATCTACGTAACAATATTATTACTGAATTCAACTCATTGTTATTGTATGGGGGACGATGAAAGTTATGATTGAAAATTTATGAAGCTCTAAATTAAAGTATACGGCAGTGAAGCTAATCCAAATTAAAAATAGAGAAGCCATAGAAGTATGCACGCCATTTACTTCCTTGCTTAAGGCTCGTTTTTCTTGACACGAGACAGCTTTCTTTCTCATGAAGAAACACACACACACACACACAAGTAATATAAAAAAAAATCTAAGTCAATTCCTATATAGATCAACAAAGAAAATTTTATTTTAGCTACTTTTCATTAAATAGTTTTAAAATAGTCACTAAAAATGAAACCAACGTGGCTGTATCTGTAATTCATTAAATAATTAGTTTTTGTCAAATATTTTTAATTAATTATAATCAAATTGTCGTATTTTTACCAAAACAATAGTCTATTAAAAATTGTAGTTCAAACGAGTGCTTTAAAATGTCAGAAAAAACCTTTTCATGATTTGACACAAGTCGCCAAAAGGATCGCTAAGTCTTCAAAAATGATGGCAACGTGGCTGTATTTGTAATTCTTTGAACAATTAGTTTTAATCAATTAATTGTTATTAATTATAATTAAATTACTGTATTGTCATCCACAATAATCATGTATACTAAATTTCTGCTCAATTGAGCACTTTAAAATGTATTTTATTAACGATTGAACATTTCACGAAGATAAATAAATATATAGAGAGTGGGAGCTAATAGTAGGAATTGAATAAAGATTAGTTTCAGAACACATATTACAGTTGCTCATTTACAGGATTAATTAAGGCTAACTGTGGGTTGCGCAAAACTTTGCCATCGGATTATTAAATGTTTTATATGGTTGATATATACTTAACACATAACTATTGTACTTTATAATATTTATATTATACTTTGTAATGCAGTAAAATTGCAATTAATGATAACTAATTAAAATTTTTATTTGATGTGTAGGTTAGTTAATCTTAAGTAACGCATTGTGTTGTATTTTTTTTATTAACGTCGCAATTTGAAGATGCGCGGGGGCTGCGGTAGCCCAGTGGTCAAGGTATCGGATCATGGCAGGCATGTTATGAGTTCTAGCTCAGTACCACTAATTACCCACCGTGTAAAGGAGCGATGCACGTTAAATTTGTCGAGAGCTCATACGTCCTCCCGTTGGTGTGGTAGTTAAAAAGAGGGGTTGCCAGCTCAGGTGTCGACCACGTCACTTGACCATGGTTCAAAATGGTGTGGTCCGTCGCAAAAAGCCCTCGTGTAGCTGAACAGTGCGACGTTAATGTTCAGTCACTCACTTGAAGATTCTCGAGGAATATTAGGGACAAATCTCAGAATTACGAGCCCGATTTTAATGACGAAGGCGGCAGCTGAGTTAGCATCACACTTCCGAGATTTACACAATACGCCAATGGCAGGACTTTGACCCTCTGTAAATTTAACCTTTAACAGTCCCCCTACTCAATGGTTCTTCATTTATACCAGGAATTGAATCCAGGATTACATAAAAGGGGCACCAATTCGGCTATAGGGGACATTCAGTAAAATGTTGCAATATTAGTGAGAAGAATGTGTAGGATGAAATTAGGACGGATAGTTGCCGTTCTTTCAAACGTCACTCATCAACGACCATCAATGTCTTTCAATAGAAATTTTGAAAAAAAATTATACATTTCGCTGAAATTATATGTTTCAACTCTAATGAGCTTTAAACAACTAAAACAAAACAAAGAACACGAAGAAAAACACGTCGTTCAGCAGGCAACAAATATTTATGGATCGTATCATAAAACTCGTGTAACCCATGCAAAGAGTACCTTAATTTATTCTCAAAAAGATTTAATATTTCGCATCCGTTTAATTTTGAATTCCATTCAATTTGTAGATGGAAATATTGGGCAGGCAAGAAACTTATATTTTCAGTTTTAGCTTTAAGCTCAGTCAAATACCTTCCATTCTGTTCGATTACCTGTTGTCATAATCTGGTAATTTCATTATTCCTAGCTCACAGAGTTTATCAGCAGAAAACTCAACCAAGTTCAATTGGAGGCCATCATTATTACTAACATTTTTGTCATTTAAAAAGTTTCGTAAGCTTCAATTTAAATAATATTCCGATGGTGTAAGGTTGGGAATGAAAATAGATCTACAATAACATCGAATCGAAAAAACTCATTGTCCAGAGTTCATGCACATTAAATATAACTTCTTACGTCTTCCCGAAGATTATTGGGTGAATGAATATTATAACGTCACACTGTTCAGCTACTTCAGGGCTTTGGTGACGGAATTCGTCATTTTGAACCATGGTCATGTGACTAGGATGACACCTGAACTCGTATCCCCTTCTCTTAACTACTACACCAACGTGAGGACGTTTGAGCTCTCGAAAGATTTAACGTGCATCGCTCCCCTACACGGTGGGTCTTCAGTGATACTGGGCTTGAACTACTGACACGCCGATCACCAGTCTATTTTCTTAACCTCTAGGCTACCATGGCCCCGAACTTAATGGAACTTTGTTAAAAAGTGATGTCGCATTCTCCAGATAATCCGATCTTACACCAATTATCATTCAATTGGGGTTTTTCAAAACTTTTTAATGGGGTTTAATCACACGGTAGAATTTTTCGCTGATAAGGATCAGAAACTAAATTATCAGGTCCATAAAGTAATTAAAAAAAACCTGCAATAGGTTTGACAACATGGAAGACATTTGACAGATTAAAGCTAATTTGTCGCCCATCCGGTATAGTGGTTATCGACGCTGGCTGCTGTGCCGTAGGGACTGGGTTCGAATCCCGTAGAAGACATGGATTTTTGTAAATGTATAGTGCCTTCGCGGCATGGGGTTATTTAAATAGCCATCGAGCCGCAAGTTCTCTCATGAGGTTGGTGGAAGGGGAAGAGAAGTGGCAGTCCCCTGACCACCCCCATGGTATTCTTCATCAATATCGGGGTGGAACGGAGCCAAATCTTTCTGTCACCTGTGTGATGCTCAAAGCTACGGCTAACGGCAGGCGTCACTGAGCCCCTTCCTATGATGGATTTCGTGGGCCTCGATCTGGCGATTACCGATCATGTGGCATTTGTGACAAAAATAAAGCTATTTTTTTTGCAGAAAATATCACACTAAAAATCCAAAATTACTTTCTTGCCTACCTAATATTTTCACCCATTCAATATTAATAGACAAAATTGTGTTGTATATTAATGTTTCTGTCGTAAAAAAACTTTTTAAAACATAAATTATTAAATAAGATTATTATATTAATTATTCTGATTAAAAATATAGACCAGATCCTAGAATTTTCGTTTCTCTCAAGTATACTGCTGAAGGAACTTATTTGAAATGTTTTATCCCATTTACTCTAAAATTTCATTGTGGCGACGGTAGCCTGTTGGTCAAGGTGACGTTGATAATGTATTATGAGTTCGAGCCTGGTATCGTTGAAGACTCGTCGTGTAGAGGTAACAGGTCCACGTTAAATCTGTCGAGGCTCAAACATCTTTTCGTTGCTGTGATGTGGAAGTTAGGAGAGAGTGGTACCATATTCGTCACTTGATAATTGTTCAAAATGACGAAGTCCGTCGTCAATAACTCTTGTGCAGCTATATAACTTTAACTCTGCAAATCCATTTCACATGCAGCAACACATTATCCTGCACAATATACTCTTAGTGGTATCACGAATAGAACAAGCGACTCCATTAAAAAAACTAAACTTGGAATGGTTTTACGTTGAGAATATTAAGACAATTTTTTTATTAAGAAACGAATTGAATTTTAGATGAATACTTTGAATGTGTAAAATTACTTAATATGCATAAGATTTCTTATCCAAAAAATGAATTTGAGACAAAAGAAATTAAACGGGTGACGAGAACGACATTTGAGCTGGTATTATACTTTACGAATTTAAGCCACAATACATTGAATACTTACAAGCAAAGAGCAGTTTCAGCCACTAATGATCAAGATTACTAAAAAATACTACACTCGAATAAAATATTAAAGAAGAATATTATATATATATATATATATATATATATATATATATATATATATATATACAGTGGTACAAACAATTGAGGATACACCTTACTTTTACTTGATAAATCCAACTTTCAATCGAAATAACACATTAAGTATAAGTGCAAACGTGTTTTTATTTTCACACGTAACAAAAGAGTTATTTACAATAAAAATAACAAAAATCAACAAAAAAATATCTAAAATTAAAAATTTCACAAGTATTTGAAGTAAACATAGGCAGATATTTACCTCAAAAAAATTGAGGATACACCAATGAAATGTTTAACTACCACTAGATTTTTTTTTTCTGCTTGCTACTATAATAGCCTAAGTTAGGCCAATTTTATCTTAAACTTTTTCGACTGCTACTTGTCTTTTGAAGTTGGTTATGCGAATTTAAAGTCGCAATTTTAAATGGAAAATGAGTTCTCGGAGAGAGACCAGTATTGATGTAAGAAAATTTATATTAAGGTTATTTAAGAAAGGAAAATCTTATCGTGAAATAGCTAAAATTATCGGTAGAAGCCACTCGTGTGTCCAGAAAATCATTGGAAGATTTAAAAGCGATGGATTAATTGAAAATAAAAGTGGAATTGGAATCAAAAGTATTCTGAGGGATGTAGCCAAAAGGAAAGTTTTGAAAGATATACAAATTGATCCCAAACTAAGTGCAGTCAAACTAGCTGCAGAAACTTCTCGAATAATGGGCAGAAGTGTAAGTGCTGAAACTAATAGAAATGTGATTAGACATGCTGGATATAGCAGTCGAGTAGATAGAAGGAAACCTTTCATAAGCTTACAAAATCAGAAAAAGCATTTGGAGTTTGCAAAAACTCATCAATTGAAGACAGATAACTTTTGAAAGAAAGTTATATTTAGTAACGATAGTAAATTCAACATTTTTGGAAGTGATGGCCGTCGCACCGTTTGGAGAAAGCCGAACACCGCTTTGGATCCAAAAAATTTACGTCCTACACTTAAACATGGTGGTGGTTCCGTCATGGTTTGGGGTTGTATGGCTTCAAATGGGGTAGGAAATTTAGTTTTTATAGATGGCATAATGGATCATAAGCTTTATATAGATATACTCAACAACAATCTTAAAGAAAGTGTAAAAAATTGGGTTTATATGGAAATTTTATTTTCCAGCAAGACAACGACATACGGCACGTAATGTCAAAATGTGGTGTCTTTTTCATTGTAAACAGCAATTGCACCCCCCCCCACAGTCCCCTGACATCAATGTCAGAGAAAGTTCGTGGGCCACACTCGAAATAGCGGTCCAAAATCACCGAATTAGGAACAAAGCCCATTTAAAGCAAGTGTTACAAGAAGAATGGGATAAAATATCTCCAGGTACCACCAAAAAAATTGGTCGAATCGGTACCAAGACGTTTGGAGGACATTATAAGAGCCAAAGGACGTTCAACCAGATATTGACACTCTCTCTCTCTCTCTCTGTGTGTGTGTGTCTTTGTATGTGATATGTCACACAAATTTCATTGGTGTATCCTCAATTTTTTGAGCTAAAGATCTGCCTATGTTTATTTCAAATACTTGTGAAATTTTAGATATTTTTAAGTTGATTTTCGTTATTTTTACTGTAAATTAACCTTTTTTGTTACGTGTGAAAATAAAAACACGTTTGTACTTCTAGTTAATGTGTTATTTCGATTGAAAGTTGGATTTATCAAGTAAAAGTAAGGTATATCCTCAATTGTTTGTGCCATTGTATACATATATATTTAATATACTTTCAATTGTTCGTTATAATTCCATTGTCTGTGTGTTGACACAGCAGACATGGACTGTAATTTAAACAAATTTAAAAACTGATAAACCAATTGTCAATTTAATGATAGTTAAAAAGAAACCTCTCTTTCTTACTGAATTTAGTTATTTATTCTCTATACACGAAATTAATATTAATTCTCGAGAAGCACTTGTCATCAGATTATATGGAAGTATCAAACCTGTAGCTTTATTTTACAGCACAATTTTGTCAACAAGTTCGTGTATTTTCCATTCATACAAATTAATTAAATTCCCAGGAATTAAATTTCTTAACTCTGCATATTTCAGATTTCTCTTCAAATTAAAAATTAGAACAAATATATGGTTTGTTGTGAGATTATTTAAAAGGGGTGAGATTATTGACAATTTCAAGACTAATTGATGTTTACAGAATACTGTGACATAATTAACCGTGGTTAGTGAAAAAGATATTCATTTTCATTCATCAAAGTTCGGTTTTATGTTCGATTCATTTAAAAAAGTCTCGTTAAACTAAAATGTATCTAACTCGGAATCTTTAACAATTTATTCTGCGACTTCTATTCATATAAGGGGTGGAGGGGGGAATTCTTGGCACTATTTTTTCAAAAACCCCTTTTAATTTAACTTTAATTTTTTACTATGCTTCCTCCTAGTATATGTAGCGCATCATAATTTCTCAATTGCGTATTTAGATTTGTATGTTCCATTTTTAATCACAATTCTGAAGTGTTACCATAATCCGTCCTTTATGTCCAAACTGTAAGAATAACTTTGTGACTTTGAACATCAGATAAAGATATAAATAGAATCTTACGTTTTTTACAAACAACCGAAAATCAAAATTTTGACACACAATATTTATATACAAATGAAAAACGACATTTATTAAGTCTTAAAAAACCATTAAATTAAATCCGCATTTTGCTAGATAAACTTTTTCATTTTATCTGTCGCTTTTATTCGGATCATATAGTTCTTTTTACATTTAAAAACCTTACGTAAGCATTAGTATCACGATAGACATGGGGGGGAGGAAAATAATTTTCTCACGGAGAGGAACTAGAATAAATGAAAAAAAATGTGTGTGGGGGTATCAGTGTGAACACGAACACGCGGTAGATGTAAACTTCTTTGGCTTATATGTGTTGAATTGTATAATAAAGTTTTATTTTTTAAAGTAATCTCTTATATATATATAATTTACAAATTTATTATTATTATTTTAAACTGTATTTAAAAAAATAATTAGGATGGAAAAGGTCTAAGTAGAAAGCAAATTTTTCCATTTTCAATACATAATACTAAAAAAAAATTTTATTGTATACATTTATAGAAAAGTATCATTATTATCAGTCTCTTCCCGTTATGCTTATGGGTGTTTCAATTCATACTTTTGTTATCAAAGGCTTGTGGTAGCTAAAATAAGTAATTTAGGTTTTGCATTTAATTTTTTTTAGGTTTCTTAGGCTTAGGTTTTTTTCATTTAATATTTAATAAACCTTTCATAAATAAGTTTATTTAATTTTAAAAATAATTAAGTGAAATGAAAAAAAAATTGACCGATGAATCGAACCCAGACCTCGCGCATAGTATGCAGACGCTATATCAACCAAGCTACGAAATCGCTAGCGGAAATTGAAATTTAATTGTATAAAAAGCTAAGCATGAATTTCAAAGGCTTTTTTCTCCGAATTAACTGGCCATTCGGCGGAGTTACATTCAGGGTTGAAAACCCTAAAGGAATACAACTATTACACAAAGTCTCGTTCCAAAATGAATTTCCTTACGGGAATTTGGAAAACGGCGTCCTTTCTTTGTACTGCGAATGTTCTTGGCGCAGCATATCTGATACTAGTGTAATTGAGAGGATCTCTGTGAGTAATCATACGAATGACAAAATGTGTGAATCACATTCTGAAGGGATACAGCAGATGATTTAAAGCAAGATCTGGAACATCTCTAAACTGATGGCATCCTCACCGATATGAAATTCCACACAGCTTCCGAAACCTTCCACGAGCACAAGAACATCCTCTCTGCCCGATCTACGGTATTCCATGCGATGTTCACGACCGACATGAAAGAGAAGATCCAAGGGTGTGTCGATATTTTGGATTTGGAAGACGACATGGTGCGCCGAATGCTGCTGTTCTTATACACCGGCACTTTGAAAGACTTGCATTGGGAGAGTGCTTTGAAACTGTACTCTGCAGCAGACAAGTACCAAATCGTTGCACTGAAAGTGAAATGTTGTTATTTTTTAAAAAGCAATCTGTGTCCGAGTAAGGTGTGTAATCACTGACATGAATGGAGACGATGAGTTTAAAAAGTCTGTTTAGGAATACGCACTTGCTCATGAGGAGGACGTATTTAGCTCAGAGGAATGGACAGAGTTCGCGAAAAGCAACTCTGTTCTAGCGCTAGAGAGACAATGCTCAGGAAATGGAAGAGAAGAAAAACTGAGTAGAACCGTAAGTGTTTGTTTGTCTAATATGTTGAAGCGTAATTAAAAATAATTAATATTTCTTGAAACACACAAATCACAGTACTGTATATTGTATGAGTGAATCCGTTTGAAAGAATATTTTCTTCAGAAACTACTCTAACAGAAGTTAATTTAAATATTGAAATTGTAATGTCATAATTATGAGATCATGAAGTTCCATTTCATTTTTAATATGTAGTTGAGCGTGGAAAATATTACTTGTTTTTGTATATTATGACAAAATAATTTAATTACGTAAAATTAGTAAAATATTTCTATCATATGTAAGCTGGTGTAAACAATTTAAAACAAGAATGTTTGGTTGGATTTGGTATGCGTCGATTGATTGTTACTACAAACTTTTTTTTAACTATTTAAACAAGAAAAAAATTGTTGTTTGATATCACGGAAAAGGCGCCAAACGCTGATTGGTGTGAAGAAGGAATCACGCCAAGCAGCGATTGTTGTCGCTGAGCTGGAATCCAAGATGGCGGTTTAGCGGTATCAAATCGTCAGGAAGATAATTTTGAAGAATTGCATAGAAATATATTGTGAGAGAGAATGAGATTGAGAAAACCAAGAATGAAAGAGATTGAAAATAACAACTTGGCGCGTGCCTCGTGATATCAAACTATTACCCAAATAAAATTTTTATTTTAGTTCATTAAATAAACTAATGAATTTTTATTTGAAAAAACTTTCAACATCTAGTGTCATTCACTTCAAGTTAAAAAACTGTATTTGAAATTAAGCGGATGAATAAAAAATATTTCATTAACGATTGAAATTTTGAACAAGATATACATACAAGGAGAGAGTGAATTAATAGTAGGAATTGAAAAATAACTCTTTTGGCATACACCTGCTTAAAAATATTCTTCACGTGTAAATGATGAAGTAATGTCATTTATAGTTTTTCAATAGAATATAAAAAAATGCATTTAATATAAAGTTCTTAATTTAAAATAAACTTTTCACGTCCTTCATTTACTTATAATATATTCATGTAATATTAAAATTAAATGTTAGTAAATGATGTATATTAAGTGAATTAATTTTAGTTAATTTATGATAGCTGAGTAACTAAAGTTTTCTAAGTACCTGTAAGGGGAAAATTTTCACGAAACCCATTTAGCTTGTTCATCTTCAACATTGTAGTTTGTTTCAAACAATTTCTTAGTGATTCTCATTTCTTTCACATAAAAATAAAAAAGTTCTTTTTTTCAATGAAGATGACACTGATTTCTAAAATAAATTTTCAAACATTTGTAAGAGATAATTATTCAGTCAGACCATCAAAGTGTCAAATGTTTTAGTATTTTATTACAGATTCATTTCAAATATCTTTAAAGACTTCACAATATATTAGTAGAAATCATACTATTGTAAAATAATATGTATGCAGTTAATTGTGATTTAAAAATAAAATTCATTTTCACACATCAAAGTATAAATTCAAATTCTTAATTATCTTTACAAGTATAAAACTTTGAGTTTCTCTTAAAGTGTTGTATGATTCCACATGAATTCATAAATCTATATATATAAAGGAGAAAAGCGACTCACTCACTGACTAATCACGATATCTCCGGAACTATTAAACCTACAGACTTGAAATTTGGTAGGTAGATTTTCTTCATAGAGTAGACGTCAGCAAAGAACGGGTTTTGCAAAGTTCGAACCCCAAGGGGCGTTACGGGGGTTTAAGGGGCGTTATAGATAATTATTTCCTTTACTAAACTATTAGATGTAAAGTCGTGAAACTTGGTACACAGATTTCTTTCATAAAGTAAAGATTCCCTACATTGTGGTTTTTACAAAAATTGACCTCCAAGGGGCGTTGAGGGCGCTTAAGGTGCGTTATACATAATTATTTCCATTTTTAAACTTTTTGACGTACAGTCTTGAAATTTGGTAAGCGGATTCCTTTCATAGAGTACAGATCCCCTACAGAATGGGTTTTGTGAAAATCGACTCCCAAGTGGCGTTGCAGAAAATTAAGTGGCGTTATAGGCAATTAACTCCTTTTTTTAAACTATTAGACGTAAAATCTCGAAATTTATTAAGCTGATTTCATTCATTGAGTAGAGATACGCTATAAGATGGGTTTTGTGAAAATCGTTTCCTAAGTGGCGTTGCGGGGGCTTAAGGGGCGTTATAGATAATTATTTCCATTTTTAAACAAATAGACGTACAGTCTTAAAATTTGGTAAGCGAATTCGTTTCATGGAGTAGAGATCCGCTACAAAATAGTTTGGGGGAAAATTGATCCCCAAGGGTCACTGAGGGGGATTAAGGGGCGTAATAGATAAATTTTCCGCTTTTCAACTAATAGAACCACCTGCTTGAAAATTAGAAGGTATGCTCCGTGCATGGAATAAAGTTCCTTTTACAAAGATTTTTGCGAAAACAGACCCCCAATTGAGTAGGGGTGTGAGGGATTAAGGCGTGTTATAGAAAAATTCCTGTTTTTGAATTTAACTCATTTACTTGAAATTTGTTGAGCATTTTTCTTTAGTTGAATAAAGTTCCACTAAGAATGGATTTTACGGAAATCAACTCCAGGGGGAAGCGGGGAAATTATTGGGGCGTATTGATAGACAGAATTCCCGTTTTTGAACTGCTAAGACTATAATAATAAAATTTGGTTTGCAAGCTTCTTTTGTTGAATTGGAATCCGCTAAGAATGCTGTCAACCAGGTATTGATGATAAAAATTCCGTTTTTGCTCTGTTAGATTTAGACTTGAAATTTAGCACGCATGTTTATTTTATGGAGTAGAGATGCACTGAAATTTGCTTTGGTGGAAATCCACTTGATTATTAGGTAAAGTGAGTGAAAAAAATCTTTCTACTTCTATTTTAGATATAAATAGAAATTAGATATTATAATTTATGTTTTTTTATATCAAGGGGCGAGAGTGTAACAGCTATAAATATATTTTTCAATACAATCGAATTCTTAATGCTAGATATCAATAATTAATGTATATGTAAACAGTATACATATATACAACATCGTGAAATACCCATTGAAGCGGGTGGGTAACAACTAGTCTCATAATATATAAATACAAAAGGAAAAATATCTGAAATATGGCGTTGTATTTCAGATCTGTATAGTATTGATAAACCATACCATAAAGATATAAAACCATTATGCACATTCATTTGAGTTTTATGAGTAGATATTTTGATATTTTATTTGAGATTTGAAGAGAAAACTTCTCTCTGTATTGCAGAATATCGTACCGGGAGAAGTTTTTTTAATGAAATGGTATTAATACAATTCTGTGAGCCATTCTTGAGTCAAAAATATATAAGAAAGTACTAAAAAATTTATCTAAGTACACTAAGAGCTAGAAAATAAAATATGATAACACGTAATTAAACTACGTAACAGGCTTAGCAGACGGACACCTAAGAAAAGTAAAATAAAGTAAAACAAATATTACATACAAGAGTTACTAAGATTATTTCCAACCTTATAGGTATGCTAGAAGAATGCAAAGACATCATGTAATTATTTCATAAAAATACAACAAGATAAACTAAGCATTTCATAAAAATAGATAAACTGAAATCTCAAGATGTCAAAATCGTACATATAGAGTTTTACAATGCGACCCACAACCGCGGGAAACTGTTGCCCACATATCACGTGATTCCTACTTGGCTGTGAATTGAGCATTCTCCATCAAAACCTAAAGTAATGTCTCCTGATAATATTTTGATGTAATCCTCCGCACTAGAGATCATCAGAGGCGGCTCTAGCAGTTCTGCTGCCTCCCCCCGGACAAAAATGGAAAATGCCACCCCTCTGTCCAAATAGAATTAAAAAAGAAAAATTGTTCACACACCTAAAAAACTTTAATTATTCTGGCGAACCAAAATGCAGCAAAATACATATATAATATTACTTTTAAGTCAATTACAATTGAAAATTAAGAACATAATTACCTGTCATTTACTCAAACGAGTAAAATCGTCCATTTCAGCATGCCAACTTATTCTAAAGACAATCTACTGATGTCGGGGATCACTCACAAACGTTTATTTTAATTCATAGTAACTTCACTCATGACTAAAATGAAACATCTCCTGTGTGACTCTCCATCTATCAAAAACTCTTATTACCCCTGTTCTGTTTTGGATAGCTGACACCGGATGACGCATGGATGAAAGATATGTAAACTTATTAGAAATCTCACCATTGAATACATAATCCCGCCTCGAACTCGTAAGTTTCAACATTAAAGAAAATTGACACCATGCATAGAATACAAAATTTGGAAGTAAGATACACACACAATAAATGAAACACAAAATTCACATCCAATAATATTTCAGATAATTTATCTAATTTTTTGTAAGCATTTCTTAGGGAAGAGATGGGGATATGTGTATATGTGGCGCTGGGAAACGATGAAATTAGGGCTTTCGTCAAATCCCTAAAGAAGATGATCCATTTACGCAAACTGTTAAAATAGCGTCTCTTTGATGTATTTTCCCTGTTGTAAGTGAATTAGTTAAATCCCCAAACTGTTTTAGTGAAATGATGAAATGAATGAGACTAGATCATTTCATCATTTCACTGAAACAGTTCAGAGTTCGATAAAATCACTTACTTTCATTATGGAAATGACACAGTGAAGAGACGTTATTTTTTAAAATAATGTCAAAATGCTGTCCAGGGGGGGACATCTGGGAGGTCGAGTCCTTGTACTTCCATACCATACAGGTCAAAAATCATCGTAGCTATGGGGAATTTTTAAAAAAAATAAAATTTTAGAATTGTTTAAAGACGTGAAATGGGTTAAAGGAATGGGGCTATTGGGATAAAATTACGTATTTGAAGAGCTCATAGGGAGAACAATCGAATCCAACCGGTGCGATGGACCAAGGTAACATAGGATTCGAGTTATTAATGGGGAAGCCCTGTAGGGGGAACCCCTGGAGGGGGCCAATTCCACGTAAAGCTCACGCATCCACGGAAAATATGGCGGACCAAGCTCAGCTCCTTAGGGAGGTGAAATGTTTTCAGACCCCATAGGATTAACATGGGTTGATTGAATATTAACGTCGCACTGTTCAGTTTCACGAGGGCTTTAGGATTAACATGGGAGCATGATATTTTAGTGCTTAAGCCTTCCCCATGCCTACCCAATGGGAGTCAAGTATATGACTGGATGGGTCTCGGCAAGTGGAACAGTTGGTTCAAATATCAAGTCCGAGACTCAAATAGGAGCCAAGATATTGTGAATTTAAAATTTAAATTTTTTTTTTAAAGTAAAAAAATTAAAACCTATGTAAGGAATAGACCTATAAGCATGAAATTATAAAAATTGGAAGGGTAGTTAGAGAGGGATCGAATGAGCTAGGTCCGAATGGACTCTGAGGCGGGAGTGTCGAGATATTGGCCAAAAAGCTGTCGAGGGGAGGGAAATGCACAGCGCTGGGGGATGCGTCCCAGCAGATCCTAACCATAACAAAAGTTATGATGACCCCCTAAATGTCAGTCCCCTGGCACTAAAAAAGTGGCATAATGTTTTCATTTCATCATTTCACTAAAACAGTGCGGGGATTTAACTAATTCACTTACTTACAACAGGGAGAATACATCAACGAGACGTTATTTTAACAGCTTGCGTGAATTGATCCTCTCCTTTAGGGATTTTACGAAGGTCCTAATTCCATCATTTCCCCCCCCCTGCGACATATATATGTATAAACGTTTCGAAAACGTTAAATGTTAGACAAATTAAAATACTTTGCATGTGTTAAAGTCCACCTTTTCTTCTGAAAACTGAGATTTTATGCATATTGAAATTTTTTTCATGTTTAAAATTATTTAAAATGCAATGAAATATTTGAAAAGTTCTTCATTTTAAGAAAATTTTATCTCAACTGGACATCAAGCATATCAAAAAAATGTTTTAAATATCAAAAGTAACATAAAAAATGGCGTTTCTTGCGACAAATACCTGACAAGGCAATTTTTTCTGAAATTGTCTCAGATTCGAATCAAGGGCCACTAAAATATCTTCATCATGGGCGTAGTTACCAGCCGTATCAATAATACGGGGCCCCAAGCTACAAGGGCTAACAGGATTATCATATCTAAAAAGACCTTCAAGGAAGTTTGATGCAGGGCTCCTCAGAAATAGCTACGCCAGTGGCCTCCACTGAGCCATTCGTGGCCTGCGAGTCACAGGATGAAGAACGCTAATTTAAAACATTATTTCGAATGGAGAACAAATACATATATAAACACTGATTTTAAACTTACTTTACTACACTGGCTTCCAAAAGTTAAGGAAAAGCCGGTTTTTTGCGCCTTATTTGCAAATGAATGAATGTAGAAACACTAAATTTCGATGATATGTGCACAAAACAGTTATGTATTGACTCCAAGATAGAAGTTAACATAACAAAAATTCAAAAATGATTTACAAGAAAAATAAAGGTAATCTCGCTGGAAAAGACTATTATTGTGGAATAAACAATAATCACAGTTTTATGTGGTAAAATGTCACCGAAACATAACAAAACTGGCCCATCCCTACCTTTGAATGCATTGGCGGGATCGAATTTCGATGCTGTTAAATAAGTTGCTGGTTGCCAAAATGGGAAGCAAAGACCTGGCACGAGTAAGCTTTTTTCTAGCTTTCCTAAAGATCTTGGAGGAGAACTTAACCCGTTCATGACCATGATCACATATATGTGATCACGCGTTTCTCCTACCAGGGCCCACGGTATAATTTCTGTTATTGAGCTTTCCCTCCTCGTAGGCCCATGATAACACCGGTGTGATCAGAGTTAGGAACGTTTTATGTTAATTTTTACAAGCATTAGATGGCGGTTAAAGACCGTTTTTTTTTCGAATAAGGTTTCATAAAACTTTGAACTTCAATATATACTTTCAGCTCCGTGTTTTTTTTAATTATTTCCGAGATATTTATGAAGATGAACAACTGTACATGCTTATTTTTCCGGAGAGTCGAACATTTAGAGGTTTGTGGTCTATTGCTCTATGGATTTGTTGATTTAGTTTTCTAATATTTTCTGTATTCATATTTCAATGTATGGGATTCTTGTCAATTTTTTTGAAAGTGTATGTATATTTTTTTTTTATTAAAATGAAAACATTTTCTTTAAAATTCGGAATTGTTTTTTTAAATGTAGCACAAATTTTTGTACTTCATGTTCAAATATTATCAATGATAGTAAATTGTATGTTTTAGAGTATTTGGTTGCATTTAAAACTTTATATGAATTTTTAAAGGAAATTTTGCTTAGCAGATAAATTGGAGCGGTCCCGTGCGTGCGTAACCTCTCCAAACGTACGGGCCTGAGGAAGCGCTTCTTTCTCCTTCCGCTGGTCCTGAAGGGGTTAAAGCAGCAACATGTCTATCGAGATAATCCCAAAGAGGCTCCATCGGATTTAAGTCTGGAGCTCAAACTAGTCATTCTATTCTCTCCAAACCAAGACTCTCAAGATATTCCTCAACAATTACAACTCGTGATTTCGTGCATTATCCATCAGAATGAAATATTAGCCAATTGCACCGGCATACGGACATATGGATCAAGGATCTCGTCCCGATACTCACATCAGTCAGAGTTCCTTCCTGGAACACATGCAGATCAGTGTGACCACCGAGTGAGATCCCTGCCGAAACCATTGTTCCACCCCCTCGGTAACTGAGTCTTTCAACAGTGTTGGATTGATGATATCTGGTGCTTCGTTCCCTCCAGCTGAGCAGACGTCCTGAATCTCTCGCCGGTGTGTAAAGAATACAGAAGCCCATCGCTGTCTGGCGTTCTCCTGCCAGGATAAGCGTCTGTCGAGGGGTACACACACAACTGGTCGCCTTGCACAGAGACCTGAATTATAAAGACGCCTTCGCACCGTACCAGGGGATATTCTTCTTCCTGATGCTACAGAGGGGTCTGCAACAAGTTGCGGCACAGAAATCTTTCTTCTTCTCGGGCTGAAAGAATGATAAAACGGTCTCCAGCAGATGTTGTAGCTAGTGGTCGGCCTGGAACATGTCTTCTGGACACAGATGCGTCGGTATAATATTGATTCCAGAGACGGTGGACCACACATAGAGACACATTAAGACGCCTAGAAGCATTAGCCTGTGACAAACTCATTTCGATCCATCCGACGACCCTCCACCGTAGCGAATCAGGCAAACGGGCTTCTCTCAGACATTGCGAGATCCTACTGCATATTGTCAACAAATCTGCTAACAAAAGTTGTAAATCAACAAAAGTTACGCGTGTAATTACAAACGCCTGATATATGTATATTTTTCTCTCACTCGTATATATCCGTTGTTACCAATTTTAAAAAAAGGGGTAGCTATTGTTTTTGCATACATTTGTTAAAAGTTCGTTTTTATCATTTATATAAACTATAGGTTTTATTGCTACTGCCATTTTTCTTACGGTGAGCTTCGAATAACATGATGTTCCTTAACTTTTGGCAGGCAATGTATTTGAAGATAATACAAAGAAACACACACAGTTTTATGTTCTTCTGAGAGTACTGCAATAAGGATTTTCAATACAAAACATGTGAAACAGTAATATAGTGAAATTTGACTATTTTTTGTGTGAGAAAAAATGGCTCACGCGTGTTTTAATGAGCTATCTCGTGAGTTTTGTCTTTCAAAACTAACGAGGGGTTTTCCTTTAATGCTATTGAACTGCCACCGTATTGCAAAGAAACGTGAGATGCAGAAATGGAGAGTATGCTCTTGGAGTGAGTGAATATTAACGTCGCACTGTTCAGCAACACGAGGGCTTTTGGCGACGGACCTCAACTTTAAACCACTGCAAAATGATGAGAACGTCCCCTGAAATGGCACCACTTCTCCTAACTACAACACCACACCAACGGGAGGACGTTTGAGCTCTCGACAGATTTAACATACACCGCTTCCCTTACATGGCGGATCTTCAGTGGTACAGGGCTTAAACTCATGACACGCCAGTCACGATCCGATACCTTGACAACTTGTCTACCTCGGCCGAGTATGCTTAGAAGTGAAATACTACGGATGAGAATAATCGCTTCATATTGAACACATTTTCTATGTTTACTCTTAATTTTTTTGAAGAAATATCTCAAGTTTTCCATGAGACTAATTGGATGTTTATGTAGATTGCCTTTAGATGAGCTGCATGTTTTTTGGTTGTATTAGGTAAGTAAATTTCTTGATCTTTCATTTATACGCTTCGGCTAATTGATCAGTTATATTTATTTGAGAAAATCTGAGTTTATAAATATCTTTGGGTTCTACACATCTAATTCCGTGTTGATCTCGGATAGAAATCTGTAGAATGCGAAATCCTCGGGGTGTTAATTAATCTTTTATAAGGTCATTTTTTTTCTAATTATGTTATGCTGAAGTATATTTGGGATTGATATTAATTTTTTAAAAAGAAATTCATTTTTGGCTTATTACCTAAAATTAATTTGATTTTTTAAAACCATTTTTTCGTGAAATATGTTTCTCACAGCCTATTGGAAGCTATTCAAAAGTCATTTTGTCTTACATTTCTTTTTATATTACATTACACGATACTTAAAAAACGTAAATTGCAAATACTAAAATCTACAAAAGAAATAAATTCGATACGTTGTTGCTGTTACACAAGGATTTATTGGAAGGATGAATCCAAACATATAAAACAACTCAAGGATCGCACAAAAGCATTGATAAATTATAAAAAAGAACAAACACATAAAGTACTAACCAGGACAAAATAATATGAAAACAAGAAAAAAAGTTAAAAATGTAAACAACAAGAAAAGGATCGTATGAGAAGTAGTTTTTACAAACTGTTTATTACAGTTCAGGCATTCCGATATAGTTTGCTTATCTCGCCACGGTTTGGAGACTTATCTAGTTCTGGGCATATAGAAAGATCCTGTACATTCATGACGCCTGAACTACACACTTGGTATGTACTGGATAGAAGGATGCCTATTTTATTCAGATGATGTGTCATGCAATCAGGGTGTGTGTGCCACAGACTCTTTCCGAGACTTTTGACAAAGCTTTTCCAAGTGTCGTGAATGTTAGTCCAGGATTTTCATGTTGAATAAATTCGGTATATTTTGCATTCGAATGCGTAAGGCTTTAATCCTATAACTTTCCATGAGATTTCAGAAAACAAGGACATTGTGAAACATTACAAGATGTACTAACGTATCTTGTTCTCTTCTCGCGTGCTTTAGGAGGCCACGGTAGCCAAGTAGTCAAGGTAACAAGCTTGTGACTGGTGTTCGAGCCTAGTACTGCTGAAGACCCGGACTGTAGGGGGAGGGCGATGCACATCAAATCTGTCGATGCTCAAACGTCTTCCCGTTGGTTTGGGGATGTTGCAGCTGAGGTGTAGACCTGGCGTTAAAATGACAAGATCCGTTGCCAAAAGCCCTCCAGCACAACTGAATAGTGCGAAAATATTATTCATTCCCTCACGTGTTTTAAAGCTGCATTAAGGGCGCAACGTCTACATGTTTTTTTAACGTTGGCGCAGGCTCGTCAGCTTTAGTCATCGGGAACAGTTTTCTTGCAGGTCGTCCTTTGCGCTTGTGACTTGAAAATTCAGAAACAGGCTGTAGCCAAATTGTTAGCAGCATAAATCCTTATTGGTAAAACAGCTTCCCATCGTTATTTAAAAACTAAGGGGGGTCAGGAAACTTAAAACGGTCTTGTGACGGATCTATCCACGATCTTTCTACAAATAGTCCTATTGGGGAATTTTCGGTCTTAAAAACTGAATTTTTTATAAAGCTTCCTCCCAAAGAAGAAATCGTGAACATGCAAATTAAGTCTAGTATAAAAAGTCTAAACTTTCACTTAAAATGCCCCAAAGAGGGAGCAGCTCTCCTTCTGCTTGAACTTTTTATCTTCACGCATAAACTTTTTTCAAACAATTGACTCGGTCAATCAGGATGCACCATACCAAGCATGAAAATGAAAACTTGGTTCTACATCCAATTCACCGCCCATAAAAAAGACCGTAAGTTAGAAAGGGGAGTGATATAGGGTAGACTGCCAGCGGAGCAGTGGTTAATCAGTGTGAAGTGAGGTGCAGATATTTAGCAATCGATAACTGTTATATGTAATTTGACGATCTGTCACTTAAAATTTAATTTAGATTCGGTAGCTAAGAAGTCAGAGCGATTGAATGGACGTAAGTATTTTAAGTAATTAAAGCCTTCTCGTATCGTTGATTCTGTCTTCACAGTTAATAATTGCGTATATTTATTGACTTTGGTTGATGAAATTTGTGTTGTGGTTAGTACTGTGATTAAATCGTGATTTTGAATATGGGTAGTCTTCCTTCCATTTCTCCCACACCTTTAGACATAGAGTGAGTGAATATTAATGCTGCACTGTTCAGCTACACGAAGGCTTTTGGCGACGGACCACGTCATTTTGAACAATAGTCAAGTGACGAGAACGACACCAGAGCTGGCACCACCTCTCCTAACTACCACACCAACGGGAGGATGTTTCAGCTCTCGACAGATTTAACGTGCATCGCTCCCCTACACGGTGGGTCTTTAGTGGTACTGGGCTCGAACTCATGAAATACCTGTCATGATCAAATATCTTGACCACTGGGCTACTGCAGCCCCAGTTTAGGCACAGAGTCTAGGCCTTTACAGTCTTATAAAGGGTTAAGCAGAATTAGGTGATTTCGTCATAACGCTTGGACTGTTAACACACTGGCGATCTTTCTTCCAGATAGGATTATGTACTTACTGAAACATAATGCTCTTTTTGATGATATGAAGAATTTTTTTGATGATTTAAATCTGTCACACTAGATCTAACAAGGTGAGTGCAAGAGGTCTTGGGGATCGCGGATTTAGTTCAAATTTTGTAGTATGGTAGATTAAATTTCCCTGTTGATGGATATATTATATATATATAGGGTTATAAGGACCACTAATCAATAACCTTTTAGATATTTGCTAATGAAGATGCAATTTACTCGTTCAATTCAGTTTTGTAGCAGACGATTACACGTAATGGGCTTAGCGTAGCAGCAACGGATCCAAGTTCCTCGTCGTTAGGAGCCGGGTTCGAATCCGTGGCGAGTGAATAACTTTTTTTTATTATTTTACGTCTATTTTTACATATAAAGATATATAACGGAGTTTAGATATATTGAAAGTGAAATGGCTTGAATAACTAGAAACCTTGTTAGTTTTTTGACATCATTCGTATAAAGTAAAAAGTAATATTTATTTCAAAACAATAAAAGCATTTCGCAAGAATGTCGGGGGAAAAGACCTTTAACTGCTAGTTATTCGTGCCCAGAAATTATACATTGCGAAAGGAAACAATACATAAAGCATTTATCAGAATAACAGAATTAGTATATTAATATGACTAGCTTTCTTTCCCCTCATTTTGCGTACAATGGTGAAACTTGTCATAAAGGCAAACGAAACATATTTTCGAAAAGCATCTCGCGCATCAAATTAGTGCAATATTACCCCTTACGTGTAATAGAGTTTGCTAAAAAACTGAATTTTACGAGTGAATTGCATCTTTCATTGCAAATATCTAAGAAATTATTTAGTAATGGCCCTTATCCCTTTATATCTTTCATCAACAGGTACCCCAAGACATTCATTCTCCTTGTAAAATATAATTGTGTCGACGAACTTTACATTGCAGTTAAATAAAACAAAGACTAAACCTCAGTTGGTACGACGTCATAGTATGGACATGTACCCACGAGTGCGTGGGAGAAGTCTCTGTGATTAAAATGTGCATCTCATTCAAACATTTTTTATAATCCGCCTAGTTTTCATAGTCACGAACTCTCGGTGGAAGTTGTTCTTAACATGGACTCAATGTACACTCTGGAGCATTGAAAATAGCGACCCAAGAAGGAAGCTAAGTAAAATCGCGAAACTTTGCAAATAAGTACAGCGTAATGTGATATGCAAATGATCCACGTTTTGTGCCAATATGCATGCTCATACACGCCGAGGTGGCGCTACAATCAGGAAGAGGGTGCTATATAAGCCAGCGCATGCAAATTCGAAGATTCATAAACGTGACGATTACCCGCAGATTGTAGGAAGACTTTGGTAAGCGAAACATGCCAGGTAAACATGCTAGAAGACATTTCTTCCAGTTAAGCGAATTTGAGAAAGGCCTGATCATCAGGATGAAAACTGCAGGCTGGTCGACGTGCCGTGTTGCTGGTCAGGTGGATCGTTCGGAGTGTGCCGTTAGAAATTGTTGGGAGCAGTGGACACGAGATGGTACCCACGCGTGGAAAACCGGGTCTGGAGCGACCAGGAAGACTACGAGGAGAGGGGATCGAAGGATCGTGCGGCAAGCACTTGTGGACCCCACAGTGACTCATTGAACGATACGAGCAGACGTAGACGTAGCAATTGTTCCACAAACAATTTCCAGACACCTTGCAGAAGCAAATCTTAAATCCAAGCACCCTTTCTGTACACTCCCTTTAACACCGGAACATCGGCAACTGCGTCTACAGTGGTGCCAAGCCAGATCAATGTAGAATGTCACAAATTGGCAAAAGGTTGTGTTTAGTGATGAATCCCGGTTTGTTTTGGGGACAGATGATGACCGTGTACGGGTGTGGAGGCGCCCTGGTGAGCGGTACAATTTCCCCCATACTGTTCTACGTCACACTGTCCCCACAGCTGGTGTAATGGTCTGGGGGACCATAGCCTATGATAGCCGGTCCACTTCAATTGTGATGCGTGGAACCTTAACGGGCCAACGTTACGTTGATGATATTCTTCGACCCCATGTAGGACCTTTCCTAAATGGTCTCCCAGGGGCAATTTTCCAGCAAGATAATGCTCGTCCGCATACAGCAAGAGTTGCTCAAGACTTTTTACGTCATTTTCAGAATATTCCATGACCGGCACGCTTCCCTGATTTGTCCCCTGTAGAGCACGTGTGGGATCAACTAAAATGGCAGATGCCATCGTATCACTTTGTACATGATTTAGAGTTGGCTCTTCAAGATTTGTGGGTTCATCTGTCTCAGGACAACATAAAGTTTCTAATCAACTCAATGCCGGACCGTGTGGCGGGATGTATTGCAGCTGGAGGTGGCCCAACGCGCTATTGAAGTCAAATCTAATCCAAATCGTCTATGGTGGAATTGGGATTCTCCACGCGTTTTGATTTCAAATCCATTATTTTCAAAAGTTAAATTTTTAATGTTGAGAATTTTTTAATCCGCCCTGAAGCCTTAAGTTTATAACCGCTGATGTATAGTATAATTCAAATATGCAGTCTTGAAGTTGCAGAAAAGTTTTTGTTACTATCAGTGTAATGGACACCCAATCCAATAAAAAGATTAATAGTCTTCAAATATCAGTAACAAAACATCACGTATAAAGATATGCAACATGCTTATAGTAAAGACACGTTGTACTATTATTGCCATGTAAGCAGTGGAGCCGCGGTAGCCTAATAGTATAGTCACAAACACGCGGCTGGAGTGTAGCAGGTTCGAGTCGTGATACCACTGACAATCCACCGCACAAAAGAGTGAGTGAGTGAATATTAACGTCGCATTGTTCAGCTACACGAGTTTTTGGCGATGGACCACGTAATTTTGTACCATGGTCAGGAGAGGGGGGTACCAGCTTAAGTGTCGTCCACGTCACCTAACTACCACACCAAAGGAAAGACATTTGAGCTCTCGAATCACGCAAAGGAGACAAATGCACGTTAAATCTGTCTTGGCTCCTCTCTTTGGTGTCATGTGTAGATATGAGAGTGGAGGATGCCAGTTCACAGTTATTGTCCTTATTGCTTGATCGACGTTGAAAGTTGCGAGGTCCGTCAGAACAGCCCTCGTGTTGCTTTATAGTGTGACGTTAATAGAACTCTCACCTCTGACGTAGCTATCTGTGACGAAGTCCTAAATCAAAATTTCTTCGGGGACTTTTTTTAGATAAGGGAACCTTGTTTGTCGGACTGTAGTTACACATGATGGGGCCCCGTATCATTGATACGGCGATGCTATGCCCCTGTCTCTCACACATTAGGGAAGGTGATCTGACACCGATTAATCGAAGAATCCATTTCTGGGGCCAAAAAATTGATTTTTTAAATTGATATGTAGCACTGAAACGATTCAGTGAATTGATATTTCATCCTAGAAAAACGGCATTTGATTTTTTCTGATTTGGTAAAAATTATAAAATTATTTACAATTAGTTGAATTACTGTCTTTAAAACCCGTTATATTACAGTGTTGGCGGTTAAATGGTCAATTGACAGGCACGAACAAAAAAACTGTTTTTATCATCCTGTTCACTCAATAGCCATGATATATATGAGTATTGTGGGATTATCTGTTCCTTCTGAGCGCCGTTTTTCGATTGTCGGCAACATCACAAGTGATGAGCGGAATCGCGCTTGGATCTAAGTAGACTGCTGTTTTTAAAAAAACTTAAGAGTCTAAACATTGGGAACTATAAGCTATAATATCAATTTTCAAAACTTTTAAATGTAACAAATACATTTAGAAAATGTCTTTTATATCTGATACTTTTTGATATGGTAGTAAAAATAGTTGTAATTGTCGAATTCCATGAACTAAAAAATTCCCTGAATTTACTGATAAGAGATCTATTATTATGGTACCTTTCTTGTTTTTCTTAAAATGGATTTATATATACATTGTAAATGCAGACCTGAAAAAAATCGATATTTTGGACCTCGATTTTTTTGTGAATTGATTCACCAGGTTAAAATTGGAATCAATTCAAAAATCGATCTTTTTCGGAAAGAATCGTCATCCCTATCACACAACCGCCATCGTATAAACACGGAGTCTCTACAAATTTATTGTGCGTCAGAGCTCTCGAGTATTAACAGGACTTGAAAACGAGATTCGGTTTAAACACAACCGACGACCAGCTCTTTGTCATGACCCATCGGAAACCATGGCAACAGAAAATGAAGTACAAAATATTTACATTGCAACAACTTATAAAATGAAGCACTTTTATTTTTCAGCTGCAGGAATGCTATTAGGAACAGACCTTGTTTCGAACTTTGGTCGAACAGCTGCCCCCCCCCGTCTTCCGCACTACGTGAACACTACGTCCTGTACAAATTGAACGTGTGTGAACCTTTTTACATGACGGGAATTTAGATGACACCTGGACTCGAACCTAGGATTTGACAACACCTAGTTGCCAGTTCGTGACTTTAACTACTCTGCTTCGAGTGAATATTTACTTCGCACTCTTCAGCTACAGGAGGGCTTTTGGCGACGGACCACGTCATTTTGAACCATGGTCAAGTGACGTGGACGACACCTGAGCTGGCGCCCCCTCTCCTAACTTCCACAACACACCAACGGGAGGACTTGTGAGCTCTCGACATATTCAACGTGCATACCTCCCCCTACACGGCGGGTCCTTAGTGGTACTGGGCTCGATCTCGTGACAAGGCCAGCCATGATCCGATACCTTGACCACTCGGCTACCGCAGCCAGTGATCTATTAACTACTCTATCACTGCCCTAAAAAATTACCGTAACGTGCTTAAGTATGGACTCTTAACTTTGTTTTGAAAATGTGAAAAAAGATAAAAATTTCTTTCACCAAAACTTTAAAAAAGAGTTTTTTCAAGTTCTCCCAAGACTCTCTTCTGACTGTTCATTTTGTTTTTAACTTGAGAGTGTTTCTTTTTTTTTCTCCACTTCACTGGAAATTTTACTTTTTTTTCGTTAAAAGGTCCTTGAAAACATTATGTATCTTGTGATTTAAATTTAACCACAAATTACTAACCGTTTTGATATTTTCCTAAAAGATTGCATAAATAAATTATGGTATAGTTATAAAAATCTAGAGGGGATTCATCATGTTTCTCGAGTAACGTATTTAAGTGCATAAATTCTTTTATCGTGTACGTAAAGTAAAAATAACAGTTTTATGACATAAATCTCCTTTGAGTAAAATACATATTTGCTAAAATAGAAAGGGCTCAAAAAAGAGGATGAAACTACATACAAGGTAATAGGGAAATGTAAAAATTTAATGTACTTTACAGTTTCGTACTTCTAGAAAAAAATTGCACCCAAAATATTTTAATTTTGTATTACATTTTGACGTAACATTTCAACATTTCGTTTAGAATGCACTAATCCATGTGTAAGAGCCACAGTAGTGTTTTTGACACACTAATGTGCCACAGTATCCGAGTGTGGTCATGGTCACAAAATCGTGGCAGGTGTTGGAGGGGAGTGGCTATGTCTCTTAATACTCAGTGACGTAACGGAGAATATTAAGATTCACCCTGCAAAGTCGGGTTTTGGGCCCAAAGCCATATGTGAATTTAGTAAGGCTTTGCGCCCCCACGATGCGGGGATATACATTACGAAACTGCTGATGCCACAGAACATCTACGTCCGAGGTAGGTATTAAATCGATCGCGATCGACCGGTAGACCACTTAAATTAGGTGTGTCTAACTCAAATGACCTTGCAGGCCACTTCGGAAAAACATTATAATCTCGCGGGCTGCACATAAAAATATATACAATTATATCAGATTTGAAAACAAAAAAATATTTATTTGAGGAAAAATTTAAAACAAAATGAATTATTATTAATGTTTTCATTATATATATATTGTTCATGCATAAAGACATAGATAATGTAATATATGATGTTTATATAATATAATAATAAAATGATCAAATAATGTTTAAAATAGTGCAGTTGTCTTTTTCTTGAAAATTACGGAGTTCCTTTTGAATTAATGTTTCGTTACTCATTACTAAGACTTAGAAGAGTTAATGCACGTAAGCCCCTTTGAGAATGCGAGATCAAATTAGTTCAATCGCGCTAAATGTGACTGAGTGAGTGAATATTAACGTCATCCTATTAAGCTACACGAGGGCTTTTGGCGATAGACTTCGTCATTTTGAACCATGGTCAAGTGACGAGGACGACACCCCCCTTTTCTTAACTACCACACCACACCAACGGGAGGACTTTTGAGCTCTCGACAGATTTAACTGCATCGCTCCTCTACACGGCGGGTCTGATACTAGGCTCGAACTCGTGACATGCCTGCCACGATCCGATACCTTGACCACTAGACTACCGTGGCCCCTGAACATGGAACAGTGGGTGAGTGAACACTTACAGTTACTCCCAAAATTGAGGGTACACCTACTTTTAAAATGGGAATCAATGTTTAGAATGAAAAAATTGTATTAAATGAGGGAAATAATTAAAACCTTTAAGCATAGATGCGTTTATTAGATCATAATTCATTATTTTGAATGATAAAATAAAATATTTGATAGATTAAACATACATATAATAACTTATAAAGAAAATTAACAGAAATTAATAGCCACAAAATTGAGAGTACATACATCGATTTTCCTGCATAAATCATAAATAATAAAGTTAATATTTAGTAGCATACCTTTTTGCTGATATGACAGCTTCCAATCGCCGAGGCATCGATTCCACAAGATGTCTTGTGGTCTCGGGAGCAATATTCGGCCATTCTTCTTGCAATACCGATTTCAATTGTTCCTTGCTTGTAATTTGATGTTTTTGCACAGCTCTTTCAAGGTGGGGCCATAGATTCTCGATAACATTTAAGTCGGGAAACTGTGGAGGTGTATTAAGTTGATTCCGACAATGGTAAAGCAGCCATTCTTTTACAACAAACGCAGTGTGCTTGGGGTCATTGTCTTGCTGGAATATGAAATTCGACCCCAGTGTCCCAATTTATCAGCACTTTCTTTCAAATTATTTTGCAGAATATTAAGAAAAGCCATCTTGTGCATGATTCCATCAATGAATACTAGCTTTCCCACCCCCAACACAGCCATACACCCCCAAACCATCACCGTCCCACCTCCGTGCTTCACAGTAGGAGTTGTGTGTTTTGGGTGGTGTGAGGTATTTGGTTTACGCCACACCATTCGACGACCGTCACTGCCGAAGATGTTAAACTTACTCTTATCGCTGAAAATGACTTCGTTCCAAAACTGTTGAGGCTTTAAAATGTGTTCTTTAGTGAATTTGAATCGCTTGACTCTATTCCTCTTACCAATTAAGGGCTTTTTTCGAGCTACTCTACCATTATAGACAGCCTTTCTTAGGACTCTTCGTACCGTTTCTGCAGAAACCGATCGACCTAAGGTATTAGAGGTACTGGCTGCAATTTTAGGAGCACTAATTTTAGGATCAATCTTCACTTGATGTATAACTCTTCGCTCGGTTATAGAGTTCATAATTTTTTCTTTCGCTCTTCCTTCGTTATTTGCCAGTATACCAGTCTTTTAAATTTTTGCAGGATTTTTGGATACAGTTAACACTTCGTCCAACTACTTTAGCAATATTCCGCTGGGATTTACCTTCATTTGACAGTTTATTAACAAGTTTTCTCTCTTCGATCGTCGTTTCCTTCCGATTCTCCATTTTAATCAAGACATCAAATCACAAACATAAATTTGTTATCAGATAGCCTTTGAAAACCTTCCTTTATCATAGAACTATTATCAAATTTCTATTTAAAAAATTGCTAGTAGTTTTGCATAGTGATTAAAGAAGTGTACCCTCAATTTTGTGACATTAAAATGGTGTAGTTTTTCTTTCAAACCTTCATATTTTTGTTTCAATCAATTTCCACATCTTACGTTTAATGTTATTTGGAAGAGTAATGTATGCATTTTGAATGTACAAAAGTGCGTTAACATAGCGTATTAATTTCTACACCTGGTGATCCGATGGTGAATTCGGAATTAAGTGTACTCTCAATTTTGGGAGTCACTGTACGTCGCACTCTTCAGCTGATCAAGGTGTTTTTCGACGGACCTCATGATTTAATTATGGCCCCCTCACGATGTCCTCTACAGTCCCTCCAAGTTTGTGCACAGCATTCGGGGACATTTTAAGATCTGAAATTAGTTTACTAAATAAATTTAAGAAAAATGTCCCAATTTTATTTTCCTTGCATTGATTGATTTTTATAGTATCTTTTACACCTTTTATGACATAAAAAGTTAATTAATAAATGCAATCATTTTAAAATGGAGCGCCTTCCAGGATCCTCCGTTTCCACAATGTGGCCCCTCGAGCCCAAGCAATTGCCCATCCCTTGCTCTATAAAGGTTTCACTTTGTAGCGAGTTCTCCCATTTTTCCCTTCAATTTTCTTGTTCTCTGCCCTTTTTTCCTTTCCCTTCGAGCGCCGATTACTTCGAACGTCTAGAACAGAGTAATTGTTCGATATAATGCGGAATAAAATAAAGTCTTCAGTATTTCTATGAGGAAAGTGTGAGAAAAAGAGAAAAACTATGAAGGTTTCTCCAGAAATACATTTTCTAAGTCATTTAAGAATATTTCCAAATATTTCTTAACGATATGCAAAATCTCAAAACAATTATTAAAAATGATACAAAAATATTTTCAGAATAAAATTTTCACCCGATGGAAAACATAATCTCAAAGAACCCTTTGCTATTTTGGATAATCTTTATTTCAATCAAATGGATGCACTGATCCAAACATGAGGCGAAAACTGGAGCCTTTAAGAAACTTTTTATTGGATTGAAAAAAATTTTCACATTTTCCAAGCAATGACACATCTTTCAGTCGGAGTGACATTTTTTTTAACAATGCAATATTTTAGCACTCCATCGTATGTCAAAACTTATCAAACCTAAAGGCAAAGATTTGTAAGTCCTTTTCACACAACATTATGCAAACTCCAAAAAATTTCCCAATTCTTCGATATCAGACTTTGCCACGTATGTATATACATTCAAAAGTTGCTTCATTTCAATAAAAAAAACAGTGAAAAGTTTTCAACCGGCCTTTTTTCTCCTTTTTTCCACCCTAGCTCAAATGTTGCAAAATCCGGTTAATATTTGGATTCCTCCCAAAAGAATTCTATGAAATTTCGAATGATCTCACTCAAAATTTAAAAAACGCTAAAGAGAAACCAAATTACATAATAATGAGCTACCACATTAAAGTTAAAAAGGTGTTCCACAGATATCCCTTAGACCTAAATGTTTATCTTTTATAATGATTCAAAATTTATAAAACAAAAATTATTTCATTAGTTATGCATGTTTACAACCTTATGGGGGCCGTTGTAGCCTTGTGGTCAAGTAAGTGAGTGAATATTAACGTCGCACTGCTCAGTTACACGAGGGGCTTAGGTGACTGACCTCGTAATTTTGAACATTGGTCAAGTGATAAGGACACCTGATCTGGTACCCCCTCCCCTAACTACCACACAATTCCAATGGGAGGACATTTGAGCTCTCGACAGCCTTGTGGTCAAGGTCACGTATTTGTGGCTGGTGCATTACGAGTTCGTCCCCAGTGGCGCTAAAGACTCGCCTTGCAGGGAGGAAGGTGATACACGCACGTTAAACCTGTTGAAGCTGTTGGTGTGTTTGGAACGTAAGGAGAGGGAATGCCACCTCAGGTGCCGTCCTCGTCACTTGACCATGATTCAAAATTTCGTTGTTCGTCTTCAAAAACTCTCAATTAACTGAATAGTGCCACGTTAATATTCATTCACTCAATAGATTGCAGCAAATCGATCATACAACAGCATTTTGGAAACATCAAGTCACCAACTTATAACCACCGTTGTTTTTTGCAGAGTCATGGATCCGATTCCTGTCGTCGTTTAAAGAAGACCGATACAAATTTAATCCATCGAGGCTCAAAATCCTCTGGTTCACGTAGAGTTTGATAAAGGGGTCAGCTGAGATGTCCTCGTCACTTCATTCTAATTACAATGTAAGAAATCAGTTGATAACAGATCTCATGTTGCTGCTAAGTGTGGCATGAAAAACAACTATTCAATTAATTATTATTGGTATCAGGACTTGACTGCAACAACCCCAAACCCAATCTCGCGAACATGATTATTCGGCTAATGTAGGCGACCGTCAAGTGCTAACAGCCACCACTTAGGAACTTACTGGATGTTAATATAATCCAGTCATATCGTTTATAAGTTCTTATATACCGAATTAATCGGAAGTTTTAATAAGATTAGTGGGTAAGGCTTTCTTTACGTCTCTCTATAAAGCAACATGAGGGCTATTGGTAATGAACCTTGTATTTTTTAACCTCGGTCAAGTGACGAGGAAACACCTGAGGTAACACACCTCTCTCCTTTTCATACCACTCCAATGAAAGACATCGAGCTTCGACAGATTTAACGCGCATCATCCCCCTCTACACGGTGATTCTTCAATGACCCACGGACCCGAGCCCGCGTACATTGTTGTTGTTACTAATGCCACCTGATAGGCAAAGACAAGACCAAGGCCAACGAAATCCATCATGGCAAAGTGCTAAATGACGCCTAGCCTTAACCATAGCTTTGAGCACCATGCAGATGGCAGAACGATTTAGCTTGGTTTCACCCCAATTTTGAGGCAGGATACGCTGGAGGTGGTCAGGAGCCTCTCACCTCTCCTCCGCTTCCACCAACATCACGAGAGAATTTGCGGCTCGACGGCTATTTAAAGTACCCCCATGCCGGGAAGGCATTATACATTTACAAACATTGACAGCGTCGCTAATCACTATATTCGATGGGCGACATTCCCGCGTACATAACCATAACCACTAGGCTACCACAGCCACTTCTTAAGACAAGATATAACAGTGAATGATATTGAAAAAAAAAAGTTATTTACGAGTGTAATTTGAAACATAATTTTACTCAAATGATTACTTTTTCTTGTAATAATGAATCACATTAAAAAAAAGAAAACACCATCGCCAGTATGTGCACAGTGTTTTAAAAGGGCCCTTTTAATGTTGCGCAGCATTTTTATTTCGCGTTCAACACGTAATGATATCACACGAGGGATTTGCAAATGGGAAGCCTGAACACTGAAGGTAGTTCCAGTGTGTTAGAACTTTTCGAACATTCGATTTGGAACGGATAAAAAAAGTACGCGAAACGTGCTTCTCTCATAGAAATGGTCAATTTAATTATTCGCAGTAAAGAATCTCTTTATCTCAGCCTCCGTTAATGACTTAGAAACTCCTGAGTCGAGTTTCTCAATGGTAAAAATGCCTCTAAATACTTTTAAACGGTATACGGAACGGAGAGAGAGAGTGTGAATGAAATGGGAGGGGTTAAAGCTAATTTTTTTATTATTATTTTAACTATCGGAGAAAAACACCATGTGTATACAAATGAAATGACTGTAATATTCGATCCTATCATGGTATCCTGAATAAGTAATTCTTAATGATATCTCTTCCCCCTCAACATTGATGGCCGTGGTAGCCTAAGAGTTATAGTCACGCACTCGAGCAGGCCAGTCATCAGTTCAAGTATTTAGTGCCGTTAAAGAACTGATGTGTGGCGGGGACCTATGCACGTTAAATCTGTCAAGACGCAATGTTCTCCCATTGGTGTGATGTGGTGTGATAATTTGGAGAGGAGGGTGCCATACACACAGCTGAGATGTCATCCTTGTCACTGGACAATGGTTCAAAATTATGAGGTCCGTTACCGGTAGTCCTCATGCAGCTCTTAGTAGTTCGACTTTAATATAATTCTCTGGATCAGTCAAATTATAGTGTCGTAATTTCACCATCTAAAAGTCATCCCGGTAACACTGGAGTTTGCGTCATTTCTTCGCGAAAAAGGTGCTGCGACGGGCAAAAAATAATTTGCGCGAATACAGTAGAACCTGTTTTTGTGTGGTCCTTTTTTTATGCGATTTTTTTAGTGTGATCTTTTTTCTTATGTGGTACATGAATTTTAAAGGCCTTGATGTCACTGTAATGTTTTTTATTTATGTACGAATATACACTTCAAGACGCTCTGTTCATTTGTTATAAAGTCTCCCGACAATTCAATTGCTTTCTCTCAACGCCCCAGCAGCAAGCACTTGATTGAAGATAAAACTGTCCATGACAGTGACATTGTCAATAATTTGATAGATATGATTTGACTGACATGAAGAACCGGATTTTTTGAGAGCGGATACAATATATGCTGGGATTCAGCTTTCCAACAAATTCGAAGAGCATTTGCTCAAATTCTGAAAGGAGAATGAAATTTCAAAAAGAGCTTCGATCATGTATATCTGGTTATTGAGACGTTTACAAGCATTTGACCTATCACAATCGTCGTCACAAAAACTTATCGATTGAAAAAAAATCAATTAAAATTGTATTTTTAAGTGACGAAAACGATTTTGAACTAAATCATCACAGGAAGATGCACCCTTAAAATTACGATTAGTAACAGTGAATTATGTATGTGCATTTTGAAAATTTCTCCATGCATACAATGAGAAATTAAATATTTTTAAAATGCTCCCATTAGTAATTTAATTATTTATTTTGTTTGAAAGCACTTTCTCATAAATTTCGTAAATAATTGACGTATTTTCAAAGGGCGACCTCTTATACGGTCCTCTCCTACGCATAAAAATAAATTTTCTGTAGTATGTCGACAAGAATTTGTTTTTTATATATAAGTATTTACGAAATTCTTCGAATATTTTTTGTGTGGTCCCTATCTACCGCACACACACAAAGAAACAGTTTAAAATTTTACAATACAAAATTTTTTTAAGAGTGAAAGTTTAAAATTAGAACTCTCTCTCTCTCTCTCTTTTAAAATTTCAGACGTCTATAAGAAGCTGTTACAGCTTTTAACATTAAAAAATGTTAGATTAAATAAAGTATATAAAACCCCTTAAAAAACATTATTACACGGAAAAAGTAATTTTTTAAAAAAATCTGCGTATTATATAAAAAAGACAATTATTTTAATATTCCCTCCGCTTCACATATGTGCACAAAGCCGCTTTTTTTCTTCTATAAACAATTTTGTGTTTTGTATCATTTTAGGATAAAATTAACACACACAACATCATGTTAGAATATGGTTTAGAGTTACACTATATAGGGTTTTATGTTCTATATTTTCATTAGTGTAACTTGCCATAAAATGGAAAAATTAGAATGGATCATTTTATTTATTATTCGAATTCTGGAGAGAGGAAGCTTATGGGGTGTTTACTATGTCTGAAGAAAACTTTATGAATAGGGGGAGGGACACAAATGCTTTTTTTATACTTTAAGAAATAGTACGGTTCTTTTCGTACGTGTTAGAGCAGGGATAGTCTAGTGGTTGAGTGAGTGAATATTAACGTCACACTATTCAGTTACACGAGGGCTTTTGGTGACGGACCTCGTCATTTTTAACCATGGTCAAGTGACGAGGACGACACCTGAGCTCGCACCCCCTCTCCTAACAACCACACCACACCAACGGGAGGATCGCTCTTCTACACGGTGGGTTTTAGTGGTACAGGGCTCGAACTCATGACATGCCTGCCATGATCCGATACTTTGACCACTGGTCTACCGCAGCTCCAGCCTAGTGGGCAAGGTCACGTGTTTTTGACCGATGTTGTGTCGAGACACAGATTCGAGTCCTATACTTCTGAAAACCCAACATGTAACCTGCTGCACATTAAATCGGTCATGACATGGATCCTGACGTGGATGTCGTGTAGAAGTTAGAAACACAGTTCAAAATAACGAGATCCATTGCCCCATGAAAGGAGGACATATTTTACGTGCCTGCTCTACACGACGGAGCTTCTGAAGAACTTGGCTGGATTTCAAGACTCGCCAGCTGCGGATCCTTAGGAGCGCAAAAGTGTTTTGACTTTTCGGTACTCCTTTGTTTAATTCATTTTGATAACTTCTTTATTTAATGGTGACGTAATTCATAGCCTCGGTCAAGTGACGAGGAGGACACCTGAACTGGCACTCTTTCTCTAAATTGTCACACCACGCAAATGAGAGGACTTTCAGCTCGACACACTTCTAGTCCCCCTCGAACACGTGGGTTTTCAGTGGCAGCAGAACTCGAACCCGCAACACTGTAGCCACGAGTTCCTGACCATAACCACTAGGCTACAACACCCTAAAAATGAGAGTGCGTGAATATTAATGTCACAATTTCAGCTACACAAGGGCTTTTGGCGACGGACCTCATAATTTTGAATCATGGTCAAGTGACGAGAACTTGAGCTGGCACCCCTTCCTCTCCTAACTACTACACCACATCAACGGGAGGACATTTGAGCTCTCGACAGATTTAACGTACATCGCTCCCCTACACAGCGGGTTTTTAGTGGTACTGGGCTCGAACTCCTGACAAGCCAGACACGATCTAATAACTTAAGCAGTAGGCTACTGTGGCCACTAAAGAAAGTGAAGAGAGCCACTTAGAAAACTACCTTGCTTTTTCACATTTAAGTAAATAAAAAACCAGATAAGCATATAAAAAAATGTCTTAGCACGCGCCTTTTGTATGAATATTTACCGACAAGCAAATAACTATGAAAAAATTGTGGATAAAGTGAAAGATCACTTCCGAATGTAGAAGCGAAAGCCATGATACAGTTTTCCATTTTAACACATAAGAGGGTTTACTTTAGGGAGACGCTTTTCTTTGTTCTCTTTCTTAAGTTGAAAGGATTGTCTTCAGAAACCAGTGTCAAAAGAATTCAACAGAGGACATTCACGAAGACTGCTTCCCCTTACCTTTCTTAAAGATGAACGAAAGCGTTGGATAAAAGAATACTAAAAAAAACATACTACAGGCATACTAACCTTTAAAGGTTTGACTCACTAAAAGTTTGGATTTTATTCATGAGGCATTTCATTTCTTAAGACTTTGCTCTAAAACTTCTGGAATTATTGTATTGCATAAAGTCGTGAGTGTGGCTGTAAATTTGTCCTTATACAAGTTGTATTGTAATGTTACCGTAAAAGGGGCAGAAATCTCAGTTAATCTACCAATTAATTAGGGTGATCCATTTGAGATCGGAAACTTCTTTCTTTTCTCAAATTACCAAGGTAATTTGTAAATTACCTAGATAATATGCACGCGTGCGAGTTACCTACACTTGCCTCCGAAAGTCTGAGTACAGACGATCATATTTAATATTCATTCAAAGATCGCTAATTAACTAGTCTTTCTGAATCAATATTATGTTTATTGATTCCTGTAACGCCATAAATTCAAATAGTATGAGCAATAATCACCTGATTATTTCATAACGTAAAATAATACAAATATTTATAACTTGAAAACGACACAAATCGTGTGCGTCAAAAGTCTGCGTACATTGGAAAAAGCCCTTATAATAATGGATTGTTTTTTAAGGTATCTAACTACGTTCAGAATCGTGATTTTGCAAAAGCGTATAAATGGATAATATTTATATTTAGTGTCACTTAATTAAGAAAATGTATATAAAAATGTTTTAAGAACAGTATTGTTATAAAAAAAAGTTATCTAAGTACAATATTTTGACAAAAAGTAACATAGAATGAACAATTTTCAAAATATTCTCTTTTTGTGAAAAAGGCTTCTATTATAATAATATTTTGTCTGTATATAGCCCAGACCTCTGTACAGAAGCTCAACTAGATATTTGAAATATATAATTTAGAAGTGGGTTTATCTATATGTGTTTTATGACAACAGAGGGGAGAAATTTTAAGAAAAACACGCCGATAATTATTTCAATTGGTTGTAACTCTGAAAATAATGTGAATTTTTCAAAATTCGTAGTTGAGCCTCTGTACAGAGGTCTGAGCTATATACAAGCAAAATATTATTATAATAGAAGCATTTTTCTCAAATGAAAACGTTTTGACAAAAAGTTATTCCAAGTTAATTTTTTGCCGAAATATTGTATTTAATTTTTTTTTTTGTCAAAATGTCCTTAAAACAATTTTATATTTGTATTCTAATCTAAGTGACACTAAATATCATTAAAATTATTCATTTATGCTCTTTTTAAAATCACAGTTCTGAACGTAGTCGGATACCTTAAAGTTAATACTTTTTAAGGTATTTATGGAAAAAAAATCTTTACAATATTTTGGGCTGTAACTAAAAGTTAATACTTTTTAAGCTATTCTGCTTTTTCTACAACTCTCTCAAGGTATTTGGCTGGGATTCAAATAGCTTAGTTGTCTAATCTGTGGCTGTTTTGTTCCATTCTTCTAATGTGACAGATTTGAGCATTTTCTTGGATGTCATTACGTCCTTCCTGATTATTCACTAGAGTAAATAAATATCACAAATACTGTATTGTGCATAAATCTGGAGACTGGGATGGCTTACGAAATTGGTTTGGGAAATGATAGAACAGCCATGGCTTCACAATGTAAGCAATTTGCTTGGTACCTTTGTCCTGAATGTAAAACTCATCCCTCGCCGCAAGTTTCTTGGCACTTGCCTTGATATTGTACTTCAAATATAAGTTCAAGTAATCAATTTTGTACATTGTTGATTCAATAAACTCCAGATAACCAACCAAAGGGCTTCCTATGCACCCCCAAACATTATATCTTCTCCTCTATTTTGATAGTCGAAAAGAGAGACTATCTTTCTTAAAATGTGTGAAAGAATTTTTACTGGTATATTTTTCTCGAAAATGTGAAAATTATTTTCAATATTGAATGTATTACATTTTTTTCTAATAATTATGTGTCCTATTTAGGTGTTTGGGGGCACAAGTTAGCTCTTCTCTGTTCTCTCAAGAGATTAATGGCTTCTTAAGTGGCCATGATAATCATTGTTTTCAGTTCTCTTCGGATTGTAGTTAAAGTCACGCTTTTTTAAAATATCTCAGCAACACTTTTGACTATTTATGAAGCTTCTACTCTTGGATTGAGTTATAGAGAGCGTATTACAAAGCAAACTTCTCGAGGGGACGCTGCAGATGGACTGTTGGATGGCTTGGACGTTGCTGCGAAAGCACCCAAGGAGCGAAGGGGGGATTGATCTGATGAGGGGCGAGCGCCTGATTTTTCTTCATTGGTGTGGCAACAGGAGGAGAAAATGTGCTCCGGAGAGAAAGGGAAAAATAATTCCTCTAAATGCGTTTGGAGGAAGCACGCGGCTATGATCGTGCGCGATATTTAACCTTTTTTATGCATCCTTGTAAATACTTAATAAATGTTTTATTTAAATTCAGAAACACACTCGTAGCAACATCATTTATTTTGCACTTAGTTTATAAATTTGTAAATGAGTTGTGAATTTGAGTATTGAACATTTTCTGGCGCCCCCGGTTTGACTACGAGTGTTAGAAAAAAAATTTGAATATAAGAAAGTAGAACCTGGATGCTTTAAAATTGAGACGCACGCCGTTAAAGACAGCCTTCGCGAAGGCTGTAAATCATATCTTCAGGAAATTATCGAAAATGATCCTGTAGATAAGAATGCCGTAGAAACGGCTTTTAAAATGCTTGGTGCAAAAGGCGTTAAACTGAAAAAAATCGACGAGGACATTTTAGAATTAATGATCGAGTCAAACTGTACGCAAGAAGCGTACAATTTTGAATCTGAAGCCATTGAAGGCTATGCTGAAAAATTGCCTGGCAAGTCCGCGTAAAAAATATGAAGACATGCTTTGGGACAGAAGGACAACCATAGCCTGATCCATCTTCGTCTTCCTCTCTGTGTCTTTCTAAGATTCAGTTCCAGCAGTTTTCTGGAGAGTTGACGGATTGGCTACGTTTCCACAACCAGTTCAAGAGAATCCATGAAGATGAGACCATTGGTGATGGTGATAAGTTTCAATATTTAATTCATGCAACAACTCCAAAATCCCGGGCCAGGGACATAGCTGAAAGCTTTCCGGCGACCCCTGAAAATTACAGTAAATTTTTCGAATGCCTGAGAATGCGGTTCGGACTAGAGGATGTCTTAATTCAAGTTTATGTCAGAGAACTATTAAAACGGGTTCTACAGAACACAGAAGTCAAGAAAGTCAATTTGTCTTAGCTGTATGACAAGATTGAGGCCCAGCTACGTGCCTTAGAGTTCTTGGGAGTCACCAAAGAAAAAAATGTTGCCATGTTATTCTCGATGGTGGAATCCTGTCTTCCCGCTGAAATTCTGGGCGCCTGGGAGAGATAAGTTGGCTATTCATCAGATGAATCAGGTAAGAAAGACCCTGATTCTCTTATGAAATTTTTATCTATAGAAGTATCCAGTAAAGACAGAATAAAACCAGCTAGGAATAGATTTGATTCTGAGAAATTTAATTATAAGAAAAAATTAGGAAATCTTTCCACTACTATAACTGCTACAGATTTATTTAATAGTAACTTTAAAAACAGGAGATATTTTAAATTTAAGAATAGCGATAATAATTGTATATTTTTTGAAAAAGCGCATGCCTATGAAAATTGTTATAAATCAGCTTCTATGGTATATGATGTTAAGAAGAATGCTGTGATTAAGAGAGGCGTGTGTTATATTTGTTTAAAAAAGGGTCACATGTCACCTTCGTGTAGATCAAATGTTAAATGTATAATCTGTAAGAGACGGAATTATGCTGTGTTATGCTCTAAATTGCCTTTGAGATCGGGTTTGGAAACCGAAAGTGCAAGTACTGAGAATAGCACGATTGCTAGTTCATTTATCTCCAATGTTTTGGCTAATCAAGCTTGCACTTCTGAAGTTCTCTTGCAGACTCTTGTAGTTGTGTTGCAAAACGGAAACCATAAGAGTTTAGAAAGAGCTTTAATTGACACTGGATCTCAAAAATCTTATATTTTAAAATCTACTGCTGAAAAATTAGGATTTAAGTATGAAGGAGAAGAAGAATTTGTTCATTCTTTGATTGGCGGTTCAAAAACAAAAAGGTATAGACATTGATATTATAAAATTTGTTTAACTGATATTGATAATTATTATACTTGTAACCAAAATGTATGTGACCAAGAAATGATATGTAATGATGTTCCGAGTATCAGACTTGGTCCTTGGATAAATGAATTAAAAAATAGAAAAATTAATTTGTCAAATAGCGATCATAATTTGGGCAGGAGGGGGAGATAGAAATATTACTGGAGCAGATGAAGCTGGAAAGCTACTTACTGGAGCTAAGTTCTATATAAAATTGAGCCCTATAGCAATAAAAACTAAATTAGGTTGGACGCTTATGGGAAAGACCTATAGAAATGAATCTAAGTTGGATAAAAATCATCAAAGGCTAAGAGACAAGTTTCTAAAACCTCCTTTGAAGCTCGTAAAGCTAAAAAACTTAAAATACTCAAATAAATTGAACAATGCAAGCTTGCAAAGGGCAATATTTATGCCGCTGGGGCTTTTTAATGCATACTGGTATGTTTAATTTTCTTTTTTGTTATTTTTTATCTTTAACTTTATTTTTCTCAAAATGAAAAATTTTCCCTCACGCGCAGGAATTTTCAAAAACTATTTCTCATATCAATATGAAATTTCATGCACACATGTTCAAAATAAGGCTTTTTATAACTTACACAGGAATTTTTAAACAAATTTTTATATAAATTTTTTTATTTGTTTTAATTGAATTTTTTCATGAAATTTTAAAATTGTCTTCATATATAATTGCATTTTAAAAATACTTTTTTCTCTAAATGCTTTAAAAGTGTGTATAAATTCAAAAGGGAACATTTTTTATATATCAAATAAAATTAACTTTGTAAATTTTTATCAATTTTGTTCTTCAGAATTCTGTGCGATGTAAAATGCTATTTTCATATTTTTAAAAAGATTGTTTAAATTTTATTTCTCTTTATATTTTTTTAATTTTTTTGTCAAATTTTCTGAAAATTTGAGAAATAATGTAAATATATATGAGTATCATGTGGTAAAAGTTTCAAATTGTTTTGTTTTATTGCTAAGTTACATTGGTTTAAAGAAGGATGTTTTCTTCGAGTGCACGGATATCTGTTAAGGATCTAGTGATCCCTTAAGAGGCTGGCAGTCAAACGTTTTATTAAATCCTGAAAAATAGGTTGAAAAATAGGTGGAAATCCAACCTGATAACTTTAAGACTATGGTATTAGGATTAATTTGGAACCTCAAAGAGGATTGTTCATCATTTAATATTAACTGTTAGAAAAATGAAGGTAACGTTATTACTAAAAGGTCATCGTTATGCATAGCTAATCATATTTTTGATCCGATTGGTTTTACGGCTCCTGTGACTTTAAAACCAAAATTAATTTTACAAGAAATTTGGAAATTAAAATTAAAATGGGTTGAAAACTCTCAGAAATTATTTTAAATCAAGTTAAAACGAAGTTAGAGCGGGGCTCCCTATACTTGCAGGTATTAAAATGCTTCGATTTTTAAACTTGAGCTCTAATGGAATTAAATGGATAACATTGCATGTGTTTTGCGACGCTAGTAAAAAAGGGTATGCCGCTTGTGTATTTTTGAGGGTAGAATATGAGGAAAATGTTTTTGTGAAACTCATACAGGCAAAGCGAGGGTAGCCCCTTTGAGAGATATTTCTATCCCGCGTTTGGAATTATTAGCATGTACTGCAGGAGCCCGACTTGCGGCTTCTGTTAAGAACGATTTAAACTTTGCAGATGTGCGAATTTTTTAATTGACAGGTTCCATGACGGCGTTATCATGAATACAACGCATTAGAGATTGGAGTGTATTTGTTTTCAACAGGGTGAAAGAAATCCGAAACCTTTCCGATGTTAGTAGCTGGGAACATTCGCCTTCAGAAAAGAATTTCGCGGACATTTCTTCTCGGGGCTGTAGCGCTCAACAGCTTATTTATTTAAGATGGTGGAAAGGTCCCTCCTGGCTGTCCGAAAAGCCGGTTCAATGCCCGAGATCAAAACAAGTCCCCGATGAAGAGGCGATAAATTTAGAATGAAGGAAATCTGTTTGGGTTAATACCGCTAAGAAAATAAAAGTTTAACTGGCACTGCGAGTATTTCTAATATTACTTAAAAGCTGTTCGCATGATTGCTTGGATATTTCGTTTCTTTAAAAGTGCCAGGAGAATTGATGTTTGTAATACTTCGGAAATAACATTTTCTGAATTTGATCATGCTAAAAAAATTGTAATTAAATCAATACAAATAGAAAATTTTGAGGGAGTAACGAATGAGAAATTGCGTCCTTTAAAACCATTTTTAGATCAATTTGGAATTTTCCGTGCTAGAACAAAACTTAGTTTTCGGGAACATACAGACAATTTTAAGTTTCCTATCATTTTACCTAACGAACACCCAGTTGTTCATATGATGATCGTGCGTAAACATGAGGAACTTATGCATGCAGGTGTAACTATTGTAATGAATCATTTGCGAGAAATTTTTTGGATTTTAAAAGCGCGAATATTAATTAGACAAATAATACAAAAATGCACTAGATGCAAAATATTTTCGGCTCAAAAAAGGAAGTGGTACCATCTTCTTTACCGAAAGATAGGGTGAGAACTCTAAAATATTTCAAATTGTAGGAGTTAATCTTGCAGGATCACTTCAATAAAAAGATGAACGTAAGGGCTGGGTAGTATTATTCACTTGTGCTGTATTCCGTGCACTGCATTTTGAACTTATTACATCTCTTTCTACTGCAACATTTTTACAATCTTTAAGAAGATTTATTTCGAGAAGAGGCCGACCGACCATTATTTATTCGGATAATGAAACCAATTTTGTTGGGTCTAATAACGCACTAAATTCTATTGACTGGGATGTAGTAACATCTAAAGCTAATAACCAAAAAATAAAATGGAAATATATATATAATATATATAATATATATATATATTTAACCCTGGTGTTGCATGGGGGGGGGGGCGATTTGGGGAAAGAAGGGTTCAAATGTTAAAAGAAATTTTGAGAAAAATGTTTGGTAGAGCTTCATTATATTACGAAGAGTTAAGTACTGTATTACGTAAATGTAAACATGTGATCAATTCTAGACCCTTAACTTACATTTCTGAGGATGTTAATGATTTATTACCATTAACACCAGTCATGTTTTTACAAAAAATCGAAACGTAAGATGAAACTGACATACATTGTCTAGATCATCAAGAAATAAGTAAGAGAATTAGACATGTTCAAACCATTCGGGAACATCTTAGTAAAAGATTTAATACTCTGGCAACTGAGAGAACTAACTCAGCATCACCGGAAATCAAGACCCTTAACGGTGGGAGAAGTAGTTGTGGTGGAAAAAAGTTTAAGGAATCGAACTATGTGATCTCTTGCTAGAGTAATTTAACTTATTCCTGGAAAAGATATGCATGTTAGAGTCGCTGGAGTCAAAACTGAGACTGGGGAACTGGTCAGACCAGTGCAAAGAATTTACAATCTAGAACTGCAAGAACCAGAGATTTATTTATCAAAAGATCTGACTGATTCTGTCATTCGCACGAGGAGAGGCAGAAAAGTAATTTCTTCTAAGCGGTTGACATATGTCTAAAATGTATTTTGTAGAAGTTTTGTTTACTGTAAATTTTGCTTTGTTTTAACACCAGCATTCTGTAGCACCTATATGGTTAATCATACTGTTGTATTTTATATGTTGTGTTTGAGAGTTTTTTAACAGCAGAAAAACTCAAAGGGGGAGAATGCTGCGAAAGCACCCAAAGAGCGAAGGGGTGATTGACCTATTGAGGGGCTAGCGCCTGGTTTCTCTTCACTGGTGTGTAAACAGGGGGAGGAAAAGCGCTCCGGAGAGAGAAGGAGAAAGTAATCCTCTAGATGCGTTTGGAGGGAGCAGACAGCTATGAGCGTGCGCGATAATATTTAACCTTTTTTATGCATCCTTGTAAATACTTAATAAATGTTTTATTTAAATTGAGAAACACTCGTAGCCTCATCAATTTATTTTGCACTTAGTTTATAAATTTGTAAGTGAGTTGTGAATTTGAGTATTGAACGTACGTTAAAATGATAATTTATTTGTAGTTTATGAATATTTTGTGAATCAATGAATGTCTCTTATTAACAGTTTCAGCTATTGCTTTAAAATTTCCCCCTTTTCTGAAGATCTATAATGACTCTGTGTGTGTCTTTCAATAATACATCGGTCTCTTTTCTGTTACCTACAATGGAATCACATGAACTTTCAAATCTCAAATCCTAATTAAATCGTACATATAAAAGAAGTTTGTAATTACTTAAAACACGATTTAGAGCTATTATTTAACAATAAAAGGTCTTTAAAAGTTTTAATTTGTAAGGACACAGACTTATGGGGGGTATTTGATGATTTTTTTTTTTTATTTGGGGATCATTCTTGTTTTTTCATGTTAAGGTGAATTTTGTTGCTGTTTGAATAAGGAGATTTTGAAGAACTCCTGAGAGGTATATTGATTTTCTGAAGCGATATTTTAATAGTAATTACAGAGCAAAATACTGATTGGTACACAATATTGATACGCATACTTTCGGAGGCAAGTGTACAAGGGGCATTGGTTAAAGTGAAAATAAGACCTTTGGTTGAATAACAGGAATGTTTTTGTACGTTTCAATTTAAATTTTGTTTATTTATTTTTGATATCTGAAGACTTAAATTAATATAAAATCAAACAATCAATACATTAGTTGATAGAATCAACCCTCTATCAATCGAAAAACTACAGCTCAAAGAATCAAACAGTTTAACATATTATTGAAATTAAGGAAATAAATTTGCGAAATATGTGATAAAATTATGCTTGCTCTTTTTGCTCTTCACCTATCAGAATTCTGTGATCAATGGCGTAGGGTCTTAGCTGGCCATGTAATTTAGTGAACTGTTATTTATCTTATCGTTGCTATATCGGTATGTGCAGCTATACTTTGTAATATTGGAAATTTTAACTTTTTTTTCCGGAAGATACTGGCAGTCGAAATTAAACTCCTTGAAGGAGTCTTTTACCGAATACACTTCCTATCTCTTCCACTCTGTTTCTGAATGTTTAGGATAAATTATTCTGGGATAATGCAACGTTCGGACGAAATTTCTGACAGAAAGGACAAAAGAGAGAAGCGAGCTTATGAATTTTTTTGACGATACTGAAACCGCTCGTGTAAAGTTATCTAGTTAATATGCGAAAAACTCTCGATTTTACATTTTAACAGAGTAAATCGGTTAATCTGCAGATTAGCAGCGTAATCTGCACATTAACAGCTTTCGAGCTTTAATGGTAATAGAATTGACGATAAATTATGATCGTATAAGAATGGACCATTTAATATTTAACGCACATATAATGTTAATTCCAGACCTTTAACTCAAGTTTTCAAATGATGGTTGATAATTACATGCCATTTTGAATGATGTTAAAAAACAATTCATTTTCAATAATTTTTTCATTTTCATTTCTTCGGCTCCGGTTGTTCAGAGGTAGCGTGCCCACTTCGTGAGCTTAAAGTTTCGGGTTCGACCCGCAGTGTCGACCCCTGGAGTCGATAGATTTTCTGGATGCGAAAATCGTACGCACGCATGTCATATGATTATATGGCATGTAAAAAGTCCCTTGAATATCAATTTGGCTCTGGTACTCTCGGCAATATTTAATATTTGACAAGATTTTGAACTAAAATGTTAATTCAAGCGTCCGAATTCGATAACGAGGCTGCCACTAGAGGGTGCTACCATAAAAAGGCTGTCCCGTTTGGGAACTTACCCTGTCTGCAAAGGCTAAGTTGCTAAAATGGAGCTCCATTGGGAAAATATAGTTTTATTTATTTATTTTCATTAATTTATTTAGATTGATTGAATCTGTTTATTCCCATCCCGATAGGGCTGCTGGCGACGGAATTCATAATCTGAATCATAATCCAAAAACACACGATTTGCTCATTTTATTTTGTTCTCTTTAGTAAGTTCGCAAGCTTTATCAACGATATTATACGCCACCGTGACGCTTTGGCTAGTATGGCAGAAATCTAATTCACACAAAAAAATGAAATTTTTTTTATTATCTCATTACAATTAAAATCATAATGAAGAATTCGGTTGATAAATTATGATAAACAGTTATGTTCAAGGTTAGCTATAGTTCCGAGAGAGAGAGAGAGAGACTTAGTATATATATATATATATATATATATATATATATATATATATATATATATATATAGGTGTATAGATTCTCGAGTGTTTAGTAAGTAATGTGCAGTATCTAGGTAATTCGCAGATTACCTAATTTGAGAAAGGCTCTCGAGTAGCTGGATAAGGCGACGTTAATAAACACTCACTCAATCACCTAATTTGAGAAATGAAACAATTTTCCGCACTTTAACGGATCATTCTAGTTAACGTGCAGATTAACCAGCTAATACACACACATACATATTAACATGTGTGTGCGTATATATGTGGGGGATAGCTATGGGCGCATGTATGTTTCAATTAAATAACTTATTAGTTTTTATAGTAAGCCTATTTAATCTGAAGAAATTAATCCAAACTTAAATGAAATGTTTTTATTTTCTATTGGCTTTTGATAATGCAAATGTTTTTAGCGTATCTAACGGATGGATGTTGGTAATAATGTTATAATTTGTTTTTCTTTTTAAAGGTTCTATTTCATCAATAAGACATATTCTTTATTTTGGAAAATAACTTTTTCGTATAAAATTTGGCTCATCAAACCATATTGACTGTTTCTCAAATTACTGCATATTTCCTAAAGTATAAACTAAGAACCCTATACTGGCTCTATTTCAAAAATACCCTAATTCATCCATAAGAGCAAGAATTTTATTAGGGAGAACACAAAACATCAAAAGTGTTTCTCCCGTTCAATTTCGTCCTCTTCTGCCTTTCAGTTCTTAGTCCTCACCACTAAAATTCGCGGCACTTTCGCTCCAGAGACCATTTGTGAGTTGGAAGAGATGTGGAAAAGCATTTTGTTTAATTTTATGCTTTACTTTAGCCCACGCTGTCTGTATTAATGCAATGCAAACATTGACATTTCTGCAACCCCTCTTTAAAATACAAATTGGCCGTTATTAAAGTTACTCTATTCAGAACTCTTTGTAAACTTTAATAAATGGCTTTAAAGAACTTACTTTTATATATGAATTATTCAAAGGACAGGACAGAAGCCCTATGAAATTAGAATGTGGAACCTTTCGTCTTAATGGAAGCCATTTCGGCGTGAATTTTAAGTATGTGGGAAGGGTAGGGTTTATCCTGAAAAATATTATGAGATTATAGTACTTTTGTTCAAACATATATAGCACATATGCTATCATAATAAAGTTTTCAAGGCTATAATACGGAGGTAAAATAAAAAAAAAATTAAAGACACATTAAAATTCTCAAAAACAAATGCAGAATGAACTGTACTGCATTAAATTGAAATTTCTATGTACGTGCAAAGAAATCCATTTCACTTAGTAATAACGCTAAGAAAATATTAGTTTTAAAATATTAATAAATAATAATAGTGTGTATTTAAGTTTACAGTTTCACATTATTCATTGATACTAAAAACAAAAAAATTCGATAGTACATATTGTGTATCACAAAAAGTTTATGCGGGAATTGGAGGAGATGAACTATCTCACTAAATTGCGCAGCAGTTGTACCGCAGTTAAAGTAAATAAGGAAAAAAATTATGGAACAGCGCATGTGCCACCGAATTATGAAGTTTACGACTTACATCTTGTTAATCAAAATCACCCGGTCCGGGGGTTGGAGCTTCAGATGACAAGTAATAGGTGTGGAGGGAGGCCAAGTAGAATGGACACACGGAGTAAACTCAATAAGTCCTTAATTTCTCTCAGTGAGAGAGTGAGCAGTTTATTTACGTCGCACTGGAATAAATAAAAGACTAGCACTATAAAATTTCTATTATTTGTTTGATTACTCCTAGAGGTTGCATTTAGAAGCTTCACGAGAAGTACTGGTGAAGGACTTGAAGAGTTTGAACCACGGTCTTGTGATGAAATCGACATCTGTGTGCGAAGAAGAATTCTTCTGGGCCTCTTTTTTATCAATGTTGGGATCATAATTTTCAAGATTTAGAATATTTGCAATGTTGATGTTTGGGAGATTGTCGAAAAAATTTTTACCTAATTTTTGAATATAAGCTTTGAAAGTAAGAATTTTAAGTACTTTATAAATTTCTCTATTCTCGGTGTGAATCTGCATGCTCTAATAATGCTTCTAATAAGAGAATGTTGCGTGTTTTCCAAAAGTTTGATATTAGAATTACCTGCATAACCCCACACAGGGCAACCGGAAGTTAAAAGGGGCCGCAAGACGGCAGTGTAACGAAGTACTTTTTTTTGTAAAGTATTGTGGGGAAAAGCTTTTAAATGTGGCTTCTAGAAATAAAATTCTCTCTTGACTTTTTAACTGAAAGGTTCGTGGGAAGTTTTTAAAAGTAATTTTCACACGATTGAGATTGTTAGGTAGCAAATAACAGAAACTAAACATTCTTCCCTTTAAGATAAAGAAACTTCAAAACTTCCATTTATTCTCCGCTTTAAAGAACTTGTTCACATCTCAATAACCGGAAAAATCTATCCTCTTTAAAAGTCTTTATCTTATCGAAGCTTTTTTTTATTTTTATAGTAAAAAAGTTTTTAACCGGGAATGAAATTAATTGCTTGAAAGTTTCTTTTCAAATTTCACCTTGAGCTTGTTAGAAATGTTTTGAAGCTTTGAGATCTCAACCACTTTGTGTGTGTGTTTCAGGAAGTGGGGCTTTATATACATTATTATCCTGTAGGATGCAAATTGTTTCACTCACAATTTACACGATTAGAATTTTATGCTGAACTCCTATATTATAAGAAATATTCTGTGTGCGTAGTTTTGGGAATTGCAGGTGGGCGCCGTAGCCGAGTGATCAAGGTATCGGATCGTGGCTGGCCTTGTCACGAGCGCAATGATAATGTTCACTCATTGTGAAAGAAAATTGTTTATTATAATTTTCCGAATTTTGAGACATTTTAGTAGTTTTGAAATATTTTGTTTTGCATGAAAAGCCTGTTACCGTATATTACGCGCACTGTGACGTTTGGGAAAATTAATGGTTAGCGTGAGTGAGTGAATATTAACGTCGCACTGTTCAGCTACACGAGTGATTTTGGTGACGGACCTCTTCATTTTGAACCATGGTCAAGTGACGAGGACGACACCTGAGCCAGCACCTCCTAGATACAAGGCCTGGCCACTGATTTGTGACGTCACTACTAGTAGGGAGAAATTGTCCATCGCCTATGGCAGTGTTTCTCAAACTGTGAGGCGCGGCCCCCTGGGGGGCGCGATAACCCTACTAGGTGGGCGCGAGCATATCGAAAATAAAAGATTTTAAAATAATTTACTGGAATGAATTAAAACAAAATACTTTCAGACATAATAAAAAATGCACTTTAACTCTGGTATAATTTATAGGTGCGTGTGCGCGATATTAAGTCAACAAAAATAAAAATTTCTTCAATACCTAATTAGCTATCTTTGATCCTATAAATAAGAAAACTTTTATTTGATTTGCTGTAATCCCATGATGAGAGATTTTTTTTACTACGCTTTCTGTTTAAACCTAACATACAACTCTTTCAGAGAAAAAACAGATTCCAGACGCAAAATCGAAAAAATTTAGGAACATAAAAAATTCATTACTGCCATTATTCTTTAAATACTGCACATTATAGCTGTAATCTGTTTAACCTTCTAAGTTATTGGTACAGTTAGTTATGACCCCTCTCTTTATGTGTTTGTTTCTCATTAAGGGAAGTTGTAAGTAATGGATTTCTCTGTTAGGCTTTTTTTGCATGCAAAAGACTTTTTATGATATTTGGAAAACCACGGAGAGCACACACACACACTTTGAAGGATTACTTGGGCAAGACTTATTTTTACGAGTTTTCTATACATATGAAGCATAACGCGAAAAAGGTTTTACACAATTTCATATAATCATAATGAATACACTTTTTACCCGGAAGTGGTTGCGCGGGACGCACAGATTACGAAATCGTTAATTCTGGCAAAACTGTTTATTTGTTACCAAAGAAAAATTGAAAAGTCCTTGAAAGTAGATAAGTAAACTTTCTCATAATTAAATTATTCACTGGAATCACGATTTGTATCGTGTACAATAAAATAATTATTTAAAAAAAAGGATTGGGGTGACTCAATAACCCCTCTCGATCATATCGAGTGCCGTGCCTGCTCCCGGGTTAAAACGCGTTGAAGTCTTTTCGCTTTTAATATTTAAAATAATACAGTTATTCTTCATCGGAATTTTATATTATTGTTCATTATTTGTTGTTCATCATCGTTGTTGCTCGTCTACGACCTTGTCCTGGTCTTCGGCCTGCACTTCCAGTCTCCAAAAAACGGTTTCAGATCCTGGAAATCACACTTTGTGACACTCCAATGGCTTGCGCTACTTCGGCTTGAGTTTGGCTCCCTTCTAACCTACCAACAACTCTCCAAGCTTCTGAATCGGTTAAATGACTTCGCTGAGACATCGTACTCATCGAAACAAAGCAGTCAGTGAATGCCAATCATCCTTGTCATCATTTCAGTTGAAAGTCAAATTTCATTCGCTGCCGCTGAAGCGACGTTTTTGACGTCCAACTCAAAATTAGCATACTCCACAGTTTGAAAATCAGAAAAATTTGCATTTGTGATTCTCTTCTTCCATTTTCGGCAAAAAAAATTTCTCTTACATCTTTATTTTATATAAAACTTACAATATCCTTTAATTGTTTTGAGCAGTGTAGCTCAAAAACGGGAATGTTTTTTTTATCAATCCGTCCATTAAAGGACCATGCCTATCAAATTTCAAACCTGTAGATCAAACAGTTCACAAACGGAATTACATCTATGTCCAATGCCCCTTAATCTCTTGCAAAACACTTTTTGTAGAGGATCTTTGCTTCATAAAAAGAACCTTTCAGCCAAATTTTAAGTCTGTAGGTTTCATAGTCCAAAACCGGGAATATTTATCTATCACGCTTTTCAACCCTCGCAACTTCCTTTGGGGGAGCGATTTTTACAAAACGTTTTTTTGTAGCGGACCTCCTCTGCCAGCCAAGATCTGATACCTTAATCACTGGGCTATCGCGGCCACCTAACTTCATCAGAAATAACGCAGAATAAATTTAAAAATAAAAGAAATAAAATATAATTAAAGAATTAATATTCGACTATTTGAATTCGTATTAATCAACGACAAGTTTTAAAAAATATATTTGAACTTGAATTGATGAATGAAAAGTATTTTATTAACGTTTTAAAATTCAATATATATATATATATATATATATATATATATATATATATATATATATATATATATAATAAAAAGAAATATGTATTATTTATCAAAAACAAGAAATAATAGATAAAGAACATAACAAGAAATAGCGCAATAAAAATATGAAAGCTGAACATGAAGAACAAAATTATAGAGAAATAAAAGAACTACAAAGCTCTCCTGTTTATATATATATATAAAAAGGAGAGTGAAATAATAGTAGGTATTGAATAAAAGGATTTATTTAAGAAAGAAAAAAAATAGCTAGAGTTTTTTTTTTATTTCAAATGCTAAGGCTTTTTATCTAGTGTGCTTTGATATTTTTTCCACTTATTAGTACATACAATAAAGGTTGACAAGGATATTTTTGAATCAATTAATTAATGAAGTAATATTTGACTATTTGAATTAATATTATTCCACGACAAGTTTTAAAAAATATATTTCAACTTGAATGGATGAATCAAAAGTATATATTTATATATATTAACGTATGAAAATTTGAAAAAGATATATATGTGTAAGGGATAGAGTGAACTAATAGTAGGAATTGAATAAAATGATTTATTTAAGAAAGAAAAAAAAAGCTAGAGTTTTTTTTTATTTCAAATGCTAAGGCTTTTTATCCAGTGTGCCTTGATATTTTTCCACTTATTAGTAGTACATGCTATAAAGATTAACATGGATATTTTTGAATCAAAGCAGTACTTATTTTTTGAAAAAAAATAGTTGGATTTAGAATTTATGTAATCGGAAAAATATTCATTAAGCATTTATAAATAAGCATTTTACGAATATCAATCATGTTAGCATAAAGCCCATACCAACTTAAATCAAATTTCAGTGCTCAAGAAATGGTTTCGGATCATGGCTTGCTTTGTCACGGGTTCGAGCCCAGTACCACTGAAGACCCGCCGTACAGGGCGTTAAATCTTTCGAGAGCTCAAACGTCCTCTCGTTGGTGTGGTATGATAGTTAAGAGAGGGGGTGCCAGCTCAGGTGTCGTCCACGTCACATGACCATGGTTCAAAATTAGGTGGTCTGTCGCCAAAAGCTATCGTATGGCTGAACAGTGTGACGTTAATGTTCACTCATTAAATCAAATTTTATGCGTGTATGTCAGTTATTGTATGAGCAGCACTTTGAAATATTTTCATAAATTTTAAAACTTTTCTTTAAAATATTAAATGTTCATCTTTTTATAGTTATGGACATAAAAAATATTGTACATAATACATATACATTTGTTACGAGCAAAAAATAGTAAAAACAATTAAATCAAAGGTTTTTTTGTAAATCATATTATGTCTCCTTGTTAAATGATCTTTCGAAAAAAGTTTACAAAATGATAAAAAGAGTTGTTCGGCAGATTTTTTAACTTTGTTAAGAAAATTATTTTTCATTAATCACATGCGATCGCTACACTTCCTTTTTTTCCTAATTTGCTTCTTGATGACAAATATTTACGAATTCGAGAATAAAAATTACATCGTCTCAAGAAAAGTTATATCCCCCCCTCCCCGCAAAAAAATAAATGTTTCTTAACCGAAACAAAAATCAGCTGTCAGATTCCATTCTTAACAATTGCAACAAAAAAGAATTGTTTTATAATTTTTGTATTTTTATTTAAAAAATATATGAATCACTGGACAACACATAATAATTTTCTAGTGTTTTCACTGATATTCTGTCCAGAAAAAATTATAGTACTAAAACTTAATCATAGTTTTTGATCGAAACTGATAAAAAAAAAATGCACTTTTCTTTTTTGAATACTCTCCTCTGAAAAAATTATCCTTATTATTTCCTTTCAATTTACTGAAACATAAAAAAAAAGAACTATAACTACAAAACAAGAACGATCCGTAAGAACCCATGCATTCCTGAACTCTGCGACAAACCGAAATATTCCAAGATTTCACGCTCCAAAGAATCAAAGAAAACAGTTCGGAAGCCTCATCTACCGTGAACTACAGCGCCATCTGGTTGAAACTGGAGATGAAATGGTCAGAGTGGAGTTGCATGGACAGAGTATGTATGTTCTTTGGGAGCTTCGTTCTCGTATTTACCATGGGTTTTTAGTGACCTCGGTGTTGGGGAGAACAATTGGTCGGTGTCTACGAAATGGAAGGCCTCTCGATTGGAGGACTTGGATGCGGAAATAATTGATTTCTCCCGAAAAATCTTTTGTGTTCGACCGTCGAACTAGATAAGCCGCTAAAAATTCTATTGACTTCAAAGAGTTTTGTGAAGATTAGAGTCAAGGGAAAAAAAAAGAAGTAAGATACTTTTTATACCTTGGGATTGATATTTTTTCTGTTATGGGTTATGTATGATATTTCTCGCGCTTTTAGAAAAGTTCTTTGTTTCAGAAAATAGTATTTTATGGAGTATTTTTTTCATACAAATAGTACAATCGTTTCTAATAGGAACGATTTCATCACTTTTGGTTGCGTTTTGTTTACTTAATATCTTTCACGGTAATGAAAATCAGAAATAGATTGTATCTCTTTTCTAATAGGGGTGCTGAGATATAAAAATGTAATTATTTTAATAGGTTTTAATAATTTTATGATTATAATTTTAACTAACGTTTTTAACAATACCTGTATAGTTGTTTTTTAAAGTAAATGTGCATGTCTTAAATTTGTCTATTAATAACTCTTTTTTGTAAAAAAGAAACAATTTCAAATTAAAAATTGATATGGTTATAAAGTATATTAATATGGTTGTTTTGGTTAAAGTTGATTTAAAGGAATTTTTTTTAGATTATTTATATAAATGTTTTATTAAAAAAACCTTCGTTCCTGTAACATCTCATCGGGTTATATTTCTTACTATTATAAACCTCAATAATTAAATTTTTTCTCTGCTAAATTTTGCTGTAAATACTTGTATTTAGTTCATTTTTAAGGATTTTGGAATAACGTAATTCATTTGATTGTATTCATCATATGGAAATCTTGGGTAATGAGAGAGAGAGAGAGAGAATTTTATAGTTATTAAACAATGTAAATTCAATCGATCCCTGTACACATTCAGTTACATTTTGTTACTCATGAACAATATTTTTATACTTCAATTTAAAATGTTTCTTAGTTGTGTTGACTAGTGATACCGGGCACTTTAAGGATCTTTTCTCGAACTTTTTGTTTTAAATACTGTGAATATATGCTAAAACGACTCATTTCATAGAAAGATCAGTATACAAAAATTGCTGAATAAGTAATAGAAATACAAAAACTGAAAACGTCTGAAGAATTTTCGGCAGGGTTCTAAATGGAATATATGAAATAATAATATATTACGTAATATTATTATTATATTAAATATAATATATTAATATTGAGTTATCAGTATATTTATCCATTTCTCTTCATTAGAATTCTTTAGATCTGAAAATATTTCTAAGTTATTTAAATACTTTAAAATCATGTTTTAGTCAAATTAACACAAAAATCTTACGCTTTTAATATTGTAGGACAATTTAATAGATTTATGAAAGAATAGCAAGTTCATTTTATTTATTTTCCGCTTACTGGTACAAAAGTTACAATCGTTTTAGAATGGGTGGCTGACACTTCTTATAAGTGGTTAGCAATACGCTTTTTATACAGAATGCAATTATTTGGAAAAAGGGATATCTTGGGGAGATACTGAAAAAGTTATGAAGATAATTAACTGAAGTTCTTTGTGTGAATTTTGGGTAATATTAGAATTGTTTTGACTTTTTGAAAATTACTGCATTACAAATTTATACATTTTAATACAAATTTAAACTTGTATAAGTATAAAAAAGGGCTTTTTATAGGCATTATGATAGTGATTAAGGAAAAATGTTATGTTTTTGTAAAAAATAAAAATTTCATTTTATGTTTTCAGTTATTTTAAAAATGAATATATTAATTTTATATATAAATGTTAAAATAAAAAATTTTTCATAAACTTTTCTTTGTTTTATTCCATTTTTAAGCAAAACTTTTTAAAAAAGTTATTTGAATGTTTTACACGTGGTCAGGTATTTTAAAATATAATTTATGATGTATATGGGACGTAAATTTACGATTCAAGCATGATTCTTGATTGCTTTTGCAAGAATTATGTATGAATACAGTGTCTAAATATATCATAGATATCTACAGAAACTTAAAGTTTTTTTCAGTAAAATATTTTTAAAACCCACTGAAGAATCAAGGAATTTATATATTTAAATTCCATTTTTGAATTGATATTAATGAATCATATTAAAAAAACTTTCCTTGAGTTTTCGCAGCAGATTATAAGTAATTTACATGCATTCAAATTTTGAATACAATATAAATCTTTAAACCGTTTTTTTTTTAATGGAGATTGTTTTTTGCTGATAAAACTCTTGGATGTTTGTCTCTGAAAATATATATCTGTCATATCGAAGAATGAAATTTTAAGTAAAAACCTAGCGATTTCGAAAAGAAAATCCGAATAGTAAATTCCTTTTACAATAAAAGGAATAACAATTAAATCAAGGTAAGAATTCTCTGATTTACCATTGATATAACTGATCATTGAAGTTTCAATATCTAAATACAAAAAAAAAACTGTACAGCCCCCAACCTTCATACCGTGGAGAAAAGGGGGTAGGATTCTAGGGGATCCAAGCTGACCCCAAACTGACGCAAAGTACATATTTGCGCTTGGGGTCCCAAACTTAACTTTAGGGGGGGCTGTAATATTCTCTATTGCGCTACTCACAAAGAACATATGGATAATTAAACAACGTTACAAAAAAAATTGGCTAGAGAAATTTGAACAAATTCCAGTAGATGTAAATATGAGGACATTAAAATTTTAAAAAATTTCGATAATATAGGTGCTTGTGAAACACAATTTATTCAGTGAGACGGTTAGTTTGAAGTTACGGTTAGAGACTGATCGGAATAAGCGCCTCATTTTCTTGACTGCCATACAAAGCCAACGGAAAATAGTTGAGCGTTGACAGATTAAATGTGTTCTACATGTATGACGGGTCTTGAGTGCAATCAGGATTCGAGCAAGCGATTTGACTGACAGATTGTCAATATTGAGCTCGCCTTTAATGTATTATAGTAGGGAAGAATCAACGTGAAACGGAGGGTTCATCGCAGTATAAATCAACACGAGGACCATTGACAACCGATCCCACAATTCTGAATTTCAGTCAATAGAAAAGGATGACACCTGAGCTAGCAGCCTACTCTCTGAGCCTCAACAAAGTTGCATCAGTTCCTCTACATGGCGAGTCTTCAATGGCTCAAGTGAGTGAATGAATATTAACGTCACACTGTTTAGCTACACTAGGGCTTTTAGCAACGGACCTCATCATTTTGAACCATTGTCAAGTGACGTGGATGACACCTGAGCTGGCACCACCCTCTCCTAACTACCTCACCACACCAACGGGAGGACGTTTGAGCTCTCAATAGATTTAACGCGCATCGCTCCCCTACATGGTGGGTCTTTAATGGTACTGGGCTCGAGATCGTGACAAGGCCAGCCACAATCCGATACCTCGACCACTCGGTTACCGCGGCCACCACTAGGGCTCGAACTCCAGACATGCCGAGCACGAACCCGCACAATTATACCTTTATCGCAGCCACAAAAAGAGTTGAGAGAGAGAAGAGTTGACATAACTTTGGTTAAAAGAAATCTGTTAGAGAGGTACATGCTTTTTCGAATCACATTCAAGCGATGAGAATGACTCCTGAAGGGATACTCTACTTTTCTAAATCGTACACAACCCTAACTTGACAAATAATTCGGTCAGAATCAACATCCATCAACCTAATTTCACTACGAACCTTATAGTAAGTTATTAAGTTAAACAACAGCGGTCCTTTTCTCTTTATGTATTCTCCTTTCGTTCTACTCGGCCGTGAACACAGTAGCCGAATGGCCATGGTCACGAACTCGTGGATAACAATGTCGAGTCATCAGTTTGGTTTCAGGCGCTCTAAAGACCTTCTATGGAAGGAAGTTAGTGTATGCTAAATTGGTCGGAACTCAAAATCTTCAGGTAGGCGTGATGTGAAATTTTGCAGAGTTTAGTGCTAGCTAGGGTGTCCTCTTCATTTGACCGAAGCTCATCTCCAATGTCATGTGGCCGTGGTAGCTTAGTGGTCAAGGTAACGGACTCGCGGCCGGCGTGTCATGAGTTCGATCCAAGTACCGCTCAAGACCCGCCGCTTAAGGGGAGCGATGTAAGTTAAATCTTTCGAAGCTCAAACGTTCTCCCGCTGGTGTGATGTGGAAGTTAGGAGAGGGGGAGTTTCAGCTTGGGTGTCGTCCTGGTCACTTGACCATGGTTCAAAATGCCGAGGGACGCTGCGAAAAATCCTCGAATAGATGAATAGTGCGTCGTTTATTTACTCACTCACCCAATATCCCTCATACAGCTTCAAAAATTCGAATAAAATTCAATCAAAAAATTCAAATCAATAGAAGTCATGGTCACGAATTCGTGGGTGGCTTTTTTCTTTCGAGTATTATCGGGTTCGAGTCCTTGTACCAGTAAAGACTCATCATGTAGATGGATACGTTAAATTTTTGCAATTAAGTTTTCACGTAAGCGGAATGGGGAAGATTACAGAGTGGTGGGCTAATTCGATATCATTTGATCTGGGTTGCCATTGTAAAGCATATAGCCTGGGTTTTTAAAATAGGGAGCAGAAAAAAGTTCAATAAAAACAAACATATATCTACATTTTATCCATATTTCTGTTGATAAAACCCAATGTTTTGCTCTTTAAACGAAGAAAACAAGGATTCGAGAAAATGTTGTTTATTGCATGTGAGCTCAATTTTGTACATTTATAACTTATAGACTTAACTTTGTTTTTAAAAACATCCCTATCGTTTTTATGCAACTCGTTACTTTTTTTACGGAAATCATTTGTAAAAAATACTGTAAAAACATACCTTATAAAAGATGTATGAAAACACTTTCAAACCTGTAGGTAATGTTGTATAGATGGGAAATCCCACAGTTTTTATAATTACAGATGATTAGTTTAATATTCAAACATTCCGTGGCTTTTTGTATTGCCCTCTAGTTTTCAAATTTGACATGCTTGAACATTAAGGAGGCGGTAGGGCCTATACCGACAATGTTAAATTGAGCCATTTTAGGAACCTGTTTCTCAGAAATTGCTGAATATAAAAACTTCAAATTTTTTTTGGCTGTATAATAATTAGGCTTTTTTATTTAAATAACAGTAAAATGTTTCAAATATATTTACTTTTTTCAAAAACATTCATCGTAAAAGTATCGCTTTGAAATTTGTGGAAATTGTCATTTTTTTACGATAACTGCTTCTGAGCAAAATATTTTGGGAAAATCTCAAAGAAAGTAACTTTATTATATATAGTTACATATTATTTATATGCAGTAAAAATTGTAAGTATATTGATTTTTTAGATTCTTTGAAAAAGGTACACGTAGTTTGAAAACAATCATTCTGAGATAATTGCATTTTAAGTGTAAAAAGGCACTTAATTACAAAAATAATGAATTACAACATGTATTTGCCCTATTTTATTAAACATTAGTATCTTAATTTTTTTAAACATAAAATAGGAAACAAAAAAGCCTTAAAATGTTCAGAAAATACATATATAGTAATTTTCAGTTTTTGTTCAACGAGATCTTTTTAGCATTTTGCATCAATTTTCTCAAATTATGTAAGAATCTGTGAAGAATTTTTAGCTTCAATGCATTACAAATGTCAAATTTGACTTTATAACATCATAAATATAATTTAAACATGTATCAATATGTAAAAGTCAGGATTTGTGGGAATATGTGATTTTACGACATTAGAAAAATTGAATTATGGATTTGTACGTTTCCATGCAAACACAATTTCTAAAAGTTTCAAAATTCAAAATTTTCTCTAAACTGTACAAAAGATTTCAAAAAAAGTCAAAAATAAAACTGTTTTTATGTTTTTAAACATGAAATTTGTGTATTTTTATGCATGCAACAAGCTTCTCGCAACGATAAAAAGCATTACACATCTGAGTTACAATTAATTAGCTATTATTGAAAAACCTTTGAATATATATATATATATTAAAGCTTAAAAACTTGTCTAAACAATAAATAAACAATAATATTTGCAATGAAGTGAAATATTTAAAATATATTTAGTTTTCTCAAAAACATGTAACATAAAAATATCACTTTGAATTTTTAAAAAAATTGACATTTTTTGTCACGATATATGGACTCCAGTCAAATATTTTGGGAAACTCCTCAAAAAACTCACAGGAATATATATAGTTACATATAAGTAACATAAGGGGAAAAAATTTATGTACATTTATACCTTATATTCTGAGAAAAAATGAATACAGTTTTTAATAACATCATTTTTTTGAAAAACTGAATTTTTACTATAAAGTGCCATTTTATAACAAAATCATGAATTACAGCATGTGTTTGTCCCATTTTATTAAACATTAGCATCTTTGCAATTTATTTTGCATAAAATAATAAACAAAAGTCTTAAATTGCCCAGAACAGCATTTTTTCAATTTTTTTAACGAGAAAACATCAAAATTTTCTCAAATACTGAATCAATTTTTTTAAACAATTTGTAGCTTTTTCATACATTAGATATCAAATTTGAACAGAAAGCATCATAAATATAATGTGAAAATATATCAATGTGGTTTTGGTGTGAATTTGAGATGGTATTTAAAAATACCTGATTATACGACGTTTCTTAAGTTTTCGTTAAGTTTTCGTAACATTATCATTAGGTCTTGTTGTTGCAGACAGTTTCTAAGTTTAAAACTTCAAAAGTTACTTTAAACTGGACAAATGATTTCTAAAACAGACAAAATAAAACTGTTTCTATGTTCTTAAAAATGAAATTTATGCATTTTTATGTATCAAGCTTCTCGCAAAGACAACAAACATGCCATTTAATGTATCACACATCTCATACCTTTTTCTCAGAAACTATTAAACAAAGACTCAAATTTTTATTTATATTAATTAGACATATTTATACTGAAGTGAATTTTTTTTAAATATAATAAGTTTTTTCAAAGACAAACTTTTAGTTCACAGAACAATTATTATTATGAATTTATTAAAAATTGTAATTTTTTTGTTATGATAACTGCTTTATATTTAAATGTTTTAAGAATCTTTCAAAATGTCACTTCAGTATACACAATTGCATTTAAGAAACATGCACACACAGTAAATTTACACAATTTTAAAAAATAAATTTTAAACATGCATACAGTAAATTTACACAATTTTAAAAAAAATAAGTTTTTGAAAACAGAAATTTTTTTTTATAAAAAAATCTTACCTTTGTATTGAATTTAATCCAAATTTTTTAAATATACAAAAAATTGAAGTATTTTTGAAATATTTTTAGCGTTTTTCTAAGCCTTTTAAAGTTTTATTTAGTTATTACATATTTAAACTAAATTTAAAGTGAAGAACAGGTTTAAATTTAGGTAAAATCACTAAATATTAAATATAACATTCAAATTAAAACCACGTTTCAAAATTTCGCAGAAAATTTTTTTGCATATCTAACACAGTTAAATTTGCAGTTACTATACAGGTATCTATTGCGTATTAATAAAAATAAATTGAGGCTTTGCAACTTTGCTCCAGATTTAAAAAGACAATGTTTACATTTCTATCTGTCAAATGGGCGTGGTTCATAAGCTGATTATTTTTTAAAAATCATTTTAAAGTACTTCTTATTCATATAATGACTTGTGTGTTATATCAATGGAAAGCTCCCGATTAGGGGTTTATAGAAATATCAAAATCTCAAAATCGATTTTTAAAAGGGGTCTACCCTACCGACTGCCCTTTAAAAAAAATTGAATGTTGATTGTATTTTGAACAATTTTACTAACGTTCTTGACGATCGATTCCCTGCTGACCATTATTAACTTGTGTTTTTCAGTTCTTATATTATTTTCATTTGTAATTTTTTTCCAAAATGAGCTTTTTTTGTATATGTAATGAGTGTTAGTCCTTAGCTCATCGATTAGGGTGCGTGATTTTGTTTTAAAACATTACTAATAATTTATTTTTCTTCCGCAGTTATTGTTATGTATGCATCATTAAGTCGTCGAGGTAACATAACAATTTCGTTTAAAGAATTGATAGCGTAATGAATGGAAATTTCGAAATATTAACCATATGCACCGAATTAAGATGTTACATGAACGTAAGGAACTTTTCGTTTTTGTTCAAAAATAGTATCTCTAAAGATGTATTTATCGTTGTTTTAAGTATTTTTTTTCGAAAATCATACGTAATGGTGTTTACTAGAAAAATAGTCTCTTTAAATTCATGTATTCCAATGAGTGCGTAAGTGTCCTGTGCAATTTTAGTTAGCGAAACATTAGCAAGGTATAAAAGTAAAATTTTGTAAAAAATGATCGATGTGTCTTAACATACACTTATTTTTCAAAAAAAGGCAAAAAAATTAACTTTTTATATTTAAGGAAATATATTTTAGAACCTTGATTGTTATATTTTTATTTTTGGTTAAAAAAACAATGCAAATTGTTATTTTAATTCTGGATTTTGATCCACATTGCAGAGAGTCGATAAATGCAATCTTGCTCGAATATCGACTTCCATTGTCTTTCTTTTGGAATTGCAGTTTCGCGATAAATTATAGTTTTAAAAAAACTAAAAAACACTCTTTTATAGTTAATCGAACTAAGTTGTAACTTAATCTTTTAGTCCCCAAATTAGAAATTAGTCGCCAAATCTGGAAATGGGATCTGAAATTTGTCGCTAGATGCAGGATGGGATCCAAAAATGGGAATCATTATACCTGATGATCCTGTTCCGGAGAATGAAACTAAATTATTAAATTATTGTATTGTCATCTATCCTGGACAAATGAGCAAAATTTCGAATTAATCTGATCTTTTAAGGCTGTTTTCGTTCAATGTTACAGAATAGGACCCGATTTTGGAATATTTTTTCCAGATTTAAAAGAAATGAAAAATTAATGATATTCTGGCTTCACTATCCTATAGGGAGCAGCATTATTTATCATATATCCCCTTTTTAACCGAGTTGATGTCTTCTTTCTGGTATAAAAGGTGTTTCGCATTTGTGTGTGTGTTATCCTATACCGTAATGTTCAATGGGCTTTGCCTTCACGTGTTAAAACAAAAAAGAAAGTTTTCATGGAGTATTTTGAAATTTTTAAAAACACTATATTCTCTGTTATCAGAGGTACCAGTTATATTATTGCAAATTTCTATGGAAATTGGGTCATTTTTCTGTACTTCGCGTTTAGTTAGAGCTCTCATACTTTTACCGAAAACAGCCTTAAAGTAGGTAAAAATTGAGTTAAAAGATTCCGTTACATGCAAGTGAAGCTTATACAAAAGTGTTAAAAACATTTTTTATCAGTAAAAATATTTGTTAATACTTTTTCAACAGAAATATTATAATAATAGTAGTATTTATTGAAAATGTTCTGTTTGATGTATTTGGAAGCAAGGTGCAGCCCGCTGCCCAGCATTGCAATTTGTGTTCATATTTAACGACTCTTCCTTTGCTCTCCCTTTTAGCTCAATATACGGGACAGTATCTTGTGGGAGCTACTTTGTTTCCAGTTGGGGGTACTAAAGTGGAAAAATTACATTCCATTACTCGTAGACTGCCAAAACATTTTGCTCTCACCGAATTTTTTTTTATATTTCTATCGCTACGATAGATTTTGTGTATGCCTTTTTGCCTCGGAAATCTCGAATTTTTTTCACCTCAATATTTATTTCATACAAAACAAACGCGTTCCAAATTCTGATGTTCTAGCAAAAGAAACACTTTTTTTTAATAAAATTATTTTAAGTTTACAATAAACTTTGTCTAAATTTACGAAATCATGACGACGGATAGCAGTCAATTTCGCGAATGTCGATGGCGATCGCTTCTATTTGATTGCGAATGTTACAGCACCATAAAATACGACACCATCGAATGATCTCGATTGTGCATAGTTTGGCTGGTTTTGCGCGATCAAATTAATTCGGTGGGGCATGTTAAGGGGTTGAGCACTTGGCACATAATTGAGGAGATGGCGTTAGTCGCATTGTTATTGCCACCAAATCGTGACAGATATTGTTTATGTCAACTCATGAGCTCGATTCTTAGTGCCTTTGAAGACCTGCCGTGTAGAGAAGCTTTTTTACGTTAAATCGGGCCCAGTTCAAATTCCTCACGTTGGAGTGGTGTGGGAAGGTTTGGAGAGTGAAGTGTCATTTCAAATGCTTCCGCGCTACTTAACCGTGGTTCAGAATCGTGAGGTTCTTCAAAGTAGACTCGTTTTACAACGTAGTGCGACGTAACTCTAGAGTGAACCAGTTAAAAAAAATTGTCAATTTTTGAAAAAAATCAGAATTTTAGGGTAGTCGGATACCTTAAATGGTTAAAGTATTTCTTACTCTGTGTTTGCATGATTTACTTTCACTCCATTTATGTAGAATGTGAAATATCATTCTACCATTTGCTTGGTCTTTGACGAACGATTTAATTAATAAAAATCACTCGGCTACAACTTATATTCTTTTTACTAGTAGCATGCTTTAAATTTTTGAAAAATTAAAATAAGTGTTTTAAGCTAGACCTATTTTTTGATGACTAAATTACACTGGTTATACACAAAAACGTATTTATTACCTTTGGATCTGATATTTTTGAAACGTGAAGCTGCACGAAGGCTGTTAGAGAAAAGCATCATAATTTTGAGTCTTGGTCAAGTGACGAGGACAATGCCCTCACTTTACATGCTAACAAGCCACGCCAATGTTAGAAATTTTATCCTCGGCAGATTCAACACGCATCGTCTCCTTTGCATGGCGCGCGTTTTACTGGCACCTGGAATCAAACTCACGACCATAAGTTCATGGTTATGGCCATTCGCCTTAAGGGGTGTTACATTTCTCCAGAGGACAGAAAATATTAACAATTTACAAGCAGGTATAATTCTTTTAAATTTAAATTAAATAATTCAAATCTTTTACACATTATTTTTAAAGAAATGGAGCTTCAGAAAAGTGTAAAATGTTTAAAATATCATAATTTTAAAAGTTATAAGCATACGAAAATAAGAAACATTGCTATAAGATATATTAATTTTTATGTTGCGAATGCTATTTTCTATATATAAAATAGTAGCTTTAATTACTAGCTATAGGTTGATTTATAAAGTTAAATGCATCCTTATTACACTGTAGTATTTTTATATAAATAGAATAAATAAACAATATTTTTTAAAAAATAAAAAAAATTACATTTTCAAAATTTTTTAAAAAAATTTCAATATTTTTCAAATATTTTGAAATACAAAAGATATATTATTCTTAAATAATGTAGGTTTTAAAGAGTGATACACTTTATAAATTTTTTATGCGTCACAGGTTACAATTTTTGAAAATAGCGTGCACAATACAAAAATTACTTAATATTTACTACAGAATTTTCATATGTGTATAATTTTTTAAATTATGATTATATTTCAATTATTTTGTAATTTTTTGAAGCCACAATCCCTTGTAAATAATGTGTAAAAGATTTGAATTATTTAATTTAAATTTAAAAGAACTATACTTGTTTAAAAATTGTTCAGATTTTCAACCTTTGAGACAAAATTAACACCCCTAAGTCTCCTTGCGAAAACATTGGCTAATATTCCACATACGTGAAATTCATGAATGTCCAGGGCAACTGAAAATGTAACTATCCCCCCCCATTTCCAAAATATTATTAAAATTTCTCGTTGCTTCTATTTGAGGTAAAAATTTGTTTTATACTGTTTAATTAGTTTTCCCCAATTAATTTCATAAATTTCCGAAGTTATATGTATCATGCAATGGTAAATCAGCATTTTATTAATGTAAATGAAAAGAAAATTGAAGTGTACATCTGAAGCAAAATTATTATAGTTTAATTTTCATTCTGTTGTTTGAATTATATTTTTCATATTTGTTTACTATAAGAAAAGTAATGTTTTTTCGTCTAAAGCTAGGTTTCTTTTGAAATTAAAAACTTGAATGAATATCTTGAATTTGATTTTGTTGAGAAATTTAAGTGATTTCTTATAGTATAATTCATTTCTCAAGTTATTTACTCAAAAGTATTTTGTTACTTGCTTCTTTCAAATGTAGGAAAATTCTACGTCAGTAATTCACGTAATAGATTGTAATATGCCTTGAAACTGCACTGTAATTACAGCAGAATAAATTAACAGGTAATAATTAATATATACTTAAAATCCACAAAAGTATGGATTGAAAGTTCGCACAGCAAAACTAAATCGTAATCGCAATATTTCATTTTAACAATGAAGCGCATATTCGCTATCAAGCTATACTCTCCTTCTATACGTAGATGTTCTTGTAATGGCGGAGCTTTCTCGTGAAATGTAATCCTTACTTTTATGGATTGATCTCAATAAATCCATTTTCGTCGCCAAATTTTGATCGCCTAAAATCACTTGTATTCATCTACTGTTATTGAAAGAATAATCTCTCCTGTCTGCAAATGACTTTTCCGGTCACAGTACCATATCTCGGCAGAGAAGCTAACAGAATCTGAAGTTTTCGTAGCTATATATTAAAATCGAAATACAGTTGATCTTCGTGATGGAAGAAGTTCTTAAATATAAAACTGCATAGCATAAATACTTATTTAACTTCTAAAGGAAAAGTCAGATAAAACAAAAAAATTTCCCGAAAATAAATAGCCAATAACAAATCTGGCCAATGAAGATAAATCTGACTTCTTTTTTAGGAAAAGAAGAGAAGTCCTTCGAAAAATAATGAAACTGAAAAGAAATACTTCAAAAAAAGTACAAAGAATTCCAGTGTCCTTTGAGAGAATGTTAGGAAACTTTTATTTGAACTTCGAGCAAACGAAAAAATACATTTTTGAAAACAAATTGGCAAAAGCTAAAAGTCTCACACAAAACCTAAAAAAGTGCCATAGTGTTTCCATAAGATTATCCGGTTTGATTTTAAGCCATGCTAGACCAAACTCAATTGCACCATTAGATCCTTTAACAAAAAAATACGTTCTAAAAAACAAAAGGACTTGATACTTTTTGGGCTAATCTCTTTCTATTTGGAAACTGACGCAGAATGGCAATTTTATTGCGAATAAAAAAATATTTTTAAATGTTGTGTTCAATTTCAAGAACCAACTCAAGAGATCACTATATCAGCTTTATCAGCTGAAATAGTGATACTGAACCCGCGTCTAGCCTTTTGAAGTGACTAGCCTTACCCAACTAGCCTTTTTAAGTGACCCGGTCATGGCCCATTGCTGTGAAAAATCCATTTGCTTATAAAATTTTGATAGAAAATTCTTTGTCAAGGAATAAAATACATCAGTTTTGGTTTTTGCTGCCGGTGTCATTTGGGTGCGAATTGATGTTCTTTTTCTTATTAGTGATAATATACAACAGTGGAGTAGCGACCGTTTTATGAGTGGAACTAATTTTTAACTATCCTTCGCATCTTGCAAGAGAAAAATATTCGAAGAAAATAGGTTGTTTCAAGATCATTGGGAAATTGGCTATTTTGTAGGGAAAAACAAGCATGGGTCAGTAATTGTTTGATTTGTCACGAAAGGGTTCTAATTAAAAAAAATAAACAGGAATCGTTTAATGATACTTTTTCTCGATCTCTTTCAAGAAGTGATAAATAGGCTTTCTTGAATAATCTTTGCAACAGCAAAAAAGTGTTTTCTTAGTGGTAATGTAACAGCGGTAACAAAAAAACCGTTACTGATAAACCGTTTACTGATGCAGAAATTATGAAGGCGTGATTCTTAAATGCTTAAAATTTAGAAAAAATCCGTGACAAAATTAAAAGATGTAAAAAACAATAATTAAAAAAAGCAAATTAGAAGTTTTAATATTTTGATCAATTTCCTGTGTTATTTTGGTCTCCCCCCCCCTCTTCCATTAATCCTCATGTTGCGGCCCGCGTGAAATACACATCGTATGTATGCGGCCCGCATCAAAAAAAAACTAGCATATATGTGGCCTGTCTGAAAAAAAGACTGAGTATCCCTCTGCTGAAGGTTTTAAACAAGGTCTGCCATAGCATAGGGGTTATGGCAGTCGAATAACCATGGTCATTGTCTCGAACTCGTGGCCAGTGAGTTAGGAATTCAAGCCCTCCATGCCAAAGGTCTTTTGCACGTTCAATCCTTTGTGGTTCTAAGTCCTCAAGTGAGTGTGATGAGATAGTTTGAAATGGGCACCTTTTTCGTTACTTAACCGAGATTCAAACTCACGAAGCCCGTCGCCAGAAGCCCTCGTACTACTTTAGTACGACATTCATACTCTCTCTCAGTCACTCTCTAATGAGTAAATATTAACGCCACACTGTTCAGCTATACGAGCGCTTTTGGCCGACGGACTTTGTCATTTTGAACCACGGTCAAGTGACGAGGATGATACCCGAGTTGGCACCCCCTCTCCACACCACCCAACGGGAGGATGTTTGAACTTTCGACAGATTAACGTGCATTGCTCCCCTACAAGGCAGGAACAGTGCGACGTTAATATTCAATCAATCAATCAAACCTACACGGCGGGTCTTTAGTGAGCTCGAACTCGTGACAAGCCAGCCACGATCCTATACCTTGACCACTAGGCTACAGCACCCCCTTCAATCACTCTCTAATATGCAGGTATGTGTTGATTATTTCCGAGATATTGTGTGGTGGACAACGGGATAAAAGCTCAGATACTGTCCTCGTCATCAGACATTTTCAAAATGACGAGGTTTTTCTAAAATACCCTAGCGTGTTGATTTAGAATAGTGACCTGAATGAAAATCGAATCTGAAGAGCATTATTTTTCTGATGCAGCATTCATTCCACGACCTTGATTTGAGTCTAGTTTTCAAATTTGTTTATATAAATCAATATGATTGGTTATTACAGATAAGCCTCTTAGTTTTGCATTTCTGCTTGAGGCCGCGGTAGCCTAGTGCCGCTGAAGACCTGCCGTGTGGAGGGGCTGATGCTCATTTAATCTGGCTCAAACGTCCTTCCGTTGGTGTGGCGTAGAATTAAAGAGAAGGGTTGCCAAGCTATGGTAGATGACCGCGATAGCCTAGTGGTCAAGGTATCAGATCGTGAGTGACTTGTCGAGCCCGGTACCACTGAAAACCCACTATGTAAGGAAGCAATGCATGTTAAATCTATCAAGAGCTCAAAATTCCTCCCGTTGGTGTGGTATGGTAATTAGGAGAGGGGGTGTCAGCTCAGGTGTCGTCCTCGTCCCTTGGCCATGGTTCAAAATGACGAGGTCCGTCGCCCATAGAGGAATAGGGTAAAGTTAATATTCTTCTTGATTCACTCTCTTTACAATTCTGTCAAATAATGAGTGTACATGTGCAGCACTGAACGATTATTAACGTGGAACAGGGCAACATCGCTAGGGATTTTGGTGACGTATCTCACTATTTGAACCTCGACTGGCAGATGATTTGTTAGTTATCAAATGCCAGGCCATTGACCATCAGGTCATTAGGCAACGAGCTCCAATATTTCTTCATAATACAGTCCTAACTTTTAAATGCAGAGCACACATCTGGATGAGAAGCATCCATGACTTTTCCAGAAGCACACAAAGCACAAAAGGGGGAGTCAGCCAGATTAAAACGAAACAAATGAGCACAAAGGCAGTCATGTCCAGGCAATAATCTAAACTCAGCAGCAGCTCGAAGAGATTCCGAAACAAAGTTAGGTTTCATTAGCACCCTCCATGATATATTTTTGGCTGCCCTTGTGGCGGCATCTCGAAAGAAATTTTTTAAAATCTTATTTATTTTAAGTTTTGCTGAGTGAAGAGGTTGATCTAAATCTGCTATATCAACGGCCACTCTCTACAAATCTTTTGTGATGATGCATTCGACTGGCACAAATATTTGTGTCTTCATTTGCTGTTTTATTTTATTACAAAGGGTGTCCGAGATCACCGAAGTTTCGAAATTGTTTCCGAAAGAATTTCCCATCTCGTCTCAAAAAAAATTCCCTGATTTCAATATTCGTAAAATGCTGTTGTAAAGTTTCAAAATTAGGGTAGGGAAGGGGGTTGATAATGGATGCCTAAACATTTGATGTTAAATGTTCTACTGAACAGTTTTAAAAATAATTTACAATGGTGTGTAAATTTGCCGATTCTAAAATTGTAAAAATAATTAAAAAAAGTTACATTGTAATTAAAAATATCAGCTAAATAATACAGTTTCGATAGGGATGTTAACATTACAACTGATCAAACTTTTTAGATATTTTCATTTATTATGACCTTTAACTCATATATTCCAAATATTTCATGCGATAATTTTCAATAACTCAATAATCATCACAATTCCTGTTTCATATTTTAATACTATATATATACTATAGGGGGTACTATATATATATATATATATCTTTAATATATATATATATATATATATACATAATGTATATTAAGGGGTACTATATATATATAATGTATATTAAGGGGTACTATATATATATATAATGTATATTAGGGGTACTATATATAATGTATATTAAGGGTACTATATATATATATAATGTATATTAGGGTACTATATATATATATATATATATATATATATATATATTAAGGGGTACTATATATATATATATATATATATATATATATATATATATTATTAAGGTACTATATATATATATATATATATATATATATAATGTATATTGGGGGTACTATATATATATATATATATATATATATATATATAATGTATATAAGGGTATATATATATATATATATATATATATATAATATATATGTAGGAAAGTTGTGTTCTTTGCGATTTCGAATAATTGGAATATTTTAAATTTCCAGTGTACTTCGAGAGAGATATGTGGGAGATGGTGGCCTCAAACGAACTGAATTGAATTGAGAGGCCAATCGAGGAACTCGGAGCGTCTGACGTCAAACGCATGAGGCATCTCAATGCCCAATCAGGGATTCGAGCGATGACGTCGAACGCTTATAATCCCTAAGCGCGGGATCGTTTTTTTTTTTGGCTTGCTTGCCTTCACTCGCACACCGGACACGACGGAGTGAGCTCGATCAGAAACGGCATTTCTTTAAACCTAGAAATGTTTGACGCCCCCATCTCTACAGGTGAATCCTGTTCTCTTTTTCCGAATTAACTTTTAATCTATTTTCTTGTAAGCAATTTAAATCTATAAATATAATCTGTTTTCTTACTTTAATAAATTGATTTGTTCTTTAAATTTGGTTCATGCTTTCTTTCGTTAAGAATTATATCATTGCCCCTAGACACCCGTCCCACAAATTGGGAGCTCGACCGCGATGTTAAACTCGTTTCTTCGTATTAGGCATTTGCCTATATATATATATAGCAATAGCCTTATTCATTATTTTTTCCTCGTGCTCACCTTTCAGCGACTTTTCTTTTTTTTCAAAACGTCGAGACCTCACCCGTCCGTCGGTGTCAATTTCAACTTCCTTTCTAATGTATTTTTTTAAAGTTTGCTTTGGAAAGAGTTCGCCAGCGATCCTGAGTGCGTCGTCAACAATTCCAGTGAAATTCAATTTGCATCGTTCAGGAATTTCGTCGTGATACATTCTATTTTTCCGGGCGTCGTCGCCGAGAATCAGCGAATCGCCAGTTTATTTTAAAGAAAGGCCTGCCAGCGATCCTAAGTGCGTCGTCATCCATTCCAGTGAGGATCAGTTTGCATCGTTCAAGATTTTCGTCGTGATCCATTCTGTCTTTTCGAGCGTCGTCATCGAGGGTCAGCGAATCGCCAGTTAATTCCCGCCAATGATCCTAAGTGCGTCGTCATCCATTACAGTGAAGATCAACTTGCATCGTTCAAGAATTTCGTCGTGATCCATTCTGTCTTTTCGGGCGTCATCACCGAAAATCAACGAATCGCCAGGTCAGTGTGGTACTTTCTTATCAAATAACGATTGCAGAAATTTACGAAACTATCGTCTGTTCATGTCATTTTAAAATTCTTTTTCATGTGATTAATAACTAGGAATCGTGAATATTTTATTTTTTCCTCGCATAAATTCGTTTCGTAAAAGTGTTTTGTAATAAGAGTATGTTGTCTAATTAGCGGTGGTTGTGGCTAACTAAATGATTTGATTGCGAATAGGAATGATTTGTGAAAATTGTGCATTGTTTTAGATAATATTTTTAGCAACTGGGAAATAGATATTTTGTCTATTTTTTAAAATACTTTTTACGAATATTTTGTGGTTTACTTTTAATTTATGATATGTTATTAATTTTAAGGAATGCTGCTTTGCTATAGATTCTTCCAGTGTGTTTTTATTGACTACATTTCGAGAAATTGAGATATTACTGTCATAATTTTTCGATTTCGTTGTATTAATATTTTTAGTGTCGATTTTAGAATTTTTTAGTATTTGTGAATTTTATTCGTATACCTGTTATAATTGTATTTTTATCTACGTTTTGTCTCTCCTCTTGGTTGAGTAAGGGAGCTTTTCCTGCGTTATTGTATAAACGTTTCGCATCCGGATTAAGTATTTAGGGGAAAATTGGGCTTGGTTTAAAATTTTAAATTTGTTCTCTGAGCCGTCACTCTTGATCTTTGGTTGCAAAAATGGCATTTCTTCTCTCAAAGAAAAAGGAGCATCTAATAGAACTCGCCGAAGAGTTAGGGTTGATCGTCGAAGCGAGCTTGACTAAACCCAAGCTAAAGGATCTCATCGTGAAAAGCTCAGATTACATCGAAGATGATGTCAAGGTAATGATCGATAGCATTGTGAAGGATCGCATACGTACAGAAGAAAAAGAAGAGAAATTGCGACGAGAACAGCGAGAATATGAAGAGAAATTGCGACGAGAACAGCGAGAATATGAAGAGAAATTGCGACGAGAAGAGCGAGAATATGAATTAGAGAAGTTGCGAATACAGGCTGAAAAGAATGCTAATACTATGAATAACCCCGAAAATGTACAAGCACCGAAAGTGATCCACGAAACTTTTCATAAGTTTAATATGAAGGACGATATTAGCTTGAACCTGACATTATTTGAACGACATGCGGAACTGACATTCTTGCCGAAGAAGGATTGGGTACAGAAGCTTATAGGACTGATTCCTATCGACATTGCTCATTTGATTGCCAGAGAGCCAGCGGATAAATGCAACGATTACAACCACGTTAAGGGGTTACTGTTAAAAAGATTTAAGTTATCCCCGGAGAAACTTCGTCAACTCTTTATTTCTCACCGAAAATCTAATGAACGAACTTGGCAAGATTTTTTCTACGAAATACAAACATACTTCGATGGATGGATTTCCGGTTCAAATGTAGAAACTTTCGACCAGCTGCGAGAACTAATTATAGCCGACCAAATAAAGAAGAGTGCACCGTACGAGCTTCGGGAGCACTTTTTAGATGAATGGTCTACTATTAACTCACCGGCCGAGATAGCAGAAAAATTTGAAGAGTATGAAAGTGTCCGAAGAACATTAAGACCGAAATTTTACAATTCATTTGCCAAGGGAAGATACGAAGCCAGCGGATCAAGCGATACTTACTTTCAAAGAACTGAATATCCCCAGGGTGGAAGTAATAGGCGTGAGAGAAAACATTTTCAATTGAACGGTACCTCCTACTCCGGGAAAAGTAAACGACTAACCTGTAGCTACTGTAAAGGACCAGGTCATTATGCCGTGGATTGTACGAAGCGCCCCAAATGTTCGAAAATTAATAACTCTACAGACTCCTCAATCCAAATCTGCTCACGAATCTCTCGAGAAAGAATTAAGACCAGAAAAATAACCATGGGGAACAAGATTATTGAAGCTCTCGTTGACAGCGGCAGTTCAGTTTCACTCATTCGAGAAGATGTAAGCAAAGGAATCATCGAACCTTCGAAACTCTCGAAAGACATTTCAGTATTGATCGGACTGGGGAAGTGCGAAGTCAAAACAAAAGGGTCGTTCCAGAGAAAGATTGAACTAGATGGAGAAGAATATTCTCTGACGTGGCATGTCGTACCTACGCCGAGTTTGGAATTTCAGGCAGTAATAGGTTCAGATATACTGGAGCAAGCCTCTGTCTGCTTCTATAAAGAAAGTGTTCAGTTCCGAAAACATGAGGATAAAAACTGTTTCCTGCAAATGCAAGTTTACGAAGCAGAAGTGGAAGACGAAATTGTAGTTCAACATGTTACCAATCCACAAATACGAAGAGAACTGTTTGAATTAATCTCCAACTATGAGCCAAAGAAGACCGAAATGACAAATGTGTCCATGAGAATTATCCTGAAAGACGACATACCGGTTTACCAACCTGCACGCCGCTTATCATTTTCTGAGAATCAGGATGTCAACAAGCAAATCGACGAATGGTTAGAGCAGGGGATTGTAAGACCAAGCTCATCCGAATATGCGAGTCCAATTGTATTAGTTAAGAAGAAAGATGGTACCACCCGGTTGTGTGTAGATTATAGAAGACTGAACCGGAAATTAGTCAAGGATCGTTTTCCATTGCCGTTGATAGAGGATGTATTAGATAGACTACAGGGAGCCAAAGTGTACACAACGTTAGATTTAAAAAATGGATTTTTCCATGTTGACGTTAATGAAGATTGCAAGCACCTCACTTCCTTCGTTGTTCCAGACGGACAATTCGAATTTAATAAAGTACCTTTCGGTCTAAGCACCAGCCCCAGCGTATTTCAAAGATATGTGTATAGTATCTTCAGAGAGCTCATGCGGAAAGGCATTGTAATAATTTACATGGATGATTTGGTGATTCCTGCTAAAGATGAGAAAGAAGGTTTAGAAAAACTAAGGGAAGTATTAGAGGTTGCCTCGAAGTATGGCTTAGAAATGAAGTTTAAAAATGTCAATTCCTAAGAAGAAAAGTAGAATTTTTGGGCCACGTCGTCGAAAATGGGACAATACGTCCTTCAATTGCAAAAACAATAGCCGTCAAGAAGTTTCCGGTACCAACAACAGTCAAACAAGTGCAGAGCTTTTTAGGACTCACCGGTTACTTTCGCAAATTTATTCCAGCGTACTCTCAAATAGCGAAACCATTGAGTGACCTAACAAGGAAAGACAACCCATTTATGTTCGAGCAACCCCAAATGGAAGCATTCGAAAAGCTTAAGAAATTGTTGACTGAAAGTCCAGTATTAAGCATTTTTCAGCAAGGAAGAACTACCGAATTACATACCGATGCGAGTCAACAAGGATATGGCGCCGTTTTACTCCAAGAAGCAGAAGACGGAAAATTACATCCTGTCCAATATATGTCGCAGAAAACGACTCCAGCAGAAGAAAAATATAGTAGCTATGAACTAGAAGTTCTTGCTGTTGTCAACGCTTTAAAGAAATTTCGCACCTACCTTCTGGGAAATCATTTTAAAATCATAACGGACTGTTCAGCTTTTCAAAAGACTATGGACAAAAAAGATTTAGTTACTCGTGTAGCAAGATGGACATTACTGTTAGAAGAGTATGACTACGAGATTGCACATCGTTCCGGCCAGAGAATGCAACATGTAGACGCTCTGAGCAGGTACCCAGTCACCATAATTACAAGCGATACTCTCACCGCAAGACTACAAAGAGCCCAACAAGAAGACGAAAATATTCAAAATTTAAAGTCACTAATAGGAACAAATAATGCTACGGACTTTTTTATTAAAAATGAAATATTATACAAATACGTAGATGGCCGCGAATTAATAGCTGCACCAAGGGATATGCAAACCGAGCTAATCAAGTTAGCTCATGAGAAAGGGCACTTCTCATCCGCTAAAACAGAAGAAATTGTAAAACGAGAATTTTTATACCTAATTTAAGCAAACAAGTACAAAACGTGATCATTAACTGTGTATCTTGTATTCTAGCTAACAAAAAGTGTGGGAAAAAGGAGGGATTTCTAAATCCTATTCCAAAAGAGGACGTGCCATTAAGCACTTATCATGTAGATTTTATTGGACCTTTGCCGTCTACCAACAAAAGATATCAACATATCCTCACAATAATTGATGCCTTTACTAAGTTTACCTGGCTTTATCCCGTAAAATCCACCACCCTAGAAGATGCACTAGATAAATTAAAGCTACAACAAAAGACTTTCGGCAATCCCAAAAGAATAATAACAGACAGGGGTTCTCCTTTTAACTCCAAAGGATTTGGTGATTATTGTACCGAAGAGAAAATCCAAAATCTGCAGATCACCACCGGCGTACCCCGAGGGAACGGTCAAGTGGAGAGAATCCACCGAACTCTAATCCCCGTTTTGACCAAGTTGTCAATCGACGATCCTACAAAATGGTACAAATTCGTAGACCGACTTCAAAGAATTCTAAATAGCACCTCCAACCGAAGTACCAAATGGTCTCCATTTGAACTATTGACTGGCGTTACCATGAGAAATAGGGAAGACCTTTACCTGAGAAACCTATTAATGGAAGAGATGGTAGAAGAATTGCAGGAACAGAGAAACCAGCTACGACAAGATGCGAAAAGAAATATTCAGAAGATTCAAGCAGAAAATAAAAGAACCTACGATAGGAAACGCAAGAAGGGCACCTAGGTATCAAAAGGGAGACTTAGTGGCCATCCAGAGAACACAATTCGGATCAGGTTTAAAATTAAGGCCTAAATTTTTAGGACCATACAAAGTAATCGAAGTTAAACCTAGAGATAGGTATAATTTAGAAAGAGTAGGTAACCATGAAGGTCCTAAATTAACCTCTTCTTCCGCCGATTTAATGAAATTTTATTCACCGGGATGAGAGATTGAACGTTTTTAATTCATTGTGTACTGTGCTTCTCTTTTATTTTTATCTATTGTCATTGGTGTTTTTTGTTTGCGTGAATTGTGTTGTATTTTCTTATCTTAAATTTTTAATGTTCTAGACCAAATTATTCGACGTTATGTCAAATCACTGGGGTCAGTGATTCCAGGATGGCCGAACTTGTAGGAAAGTTGTGTTCTTTGCGATTTCGAATAATTGGAATATTTTAAATTTCCAGTGTACTTCGAGAGAGATATGTAGGAGATGGTGGCCTCAAACGAACTGAATTGAATTGAGAGGCCAATCGAGGAACTCGGAGCGTCTGACGTCAAACGCATGAGGCATCTCAATGCCCAATCAGGGATTCGAGCGATGACGTCGAACGCTTATAATCCCTAAGCGCGGGATCGTTTTTTTTTTTTTTTTTTTAAGGCTTGCTTGCCTTCACTCGCACACCGGACACGACGGAGTGAGCTCGATCAGAAACGGCATTTCTTTAAACCTAGAAATGTTTGACGCCCCCATCTCTATAGGTGAATCCTGTTCTCTTTCCGAATTAACTTTTAATCTATTTTCTTGTAAGCAATTTAAATCTATAAATATAATCTGTTTTCTTACTTTAATAAATTGATTTGTTCTTTAAATTTGGTTCATGCTTTCTTTCGTTAAGAATTATATCATTGCCCCTAGACACCCGTCCCACATATATAATGTATATTAAGGGGTACTATATATATATGTATAATGTATATTGGGGGTACTATATATATATGTATAATGTATATTGGGGGTACTATATATATATATATATAATGTATATTAAGGGTACTATATATATATATATATAATGTATATTAAAGGGGTACTATATATATATATATATAATGTATATTAAGGGGTACTATATATATATATATATAATGTATATTAAGGGTACTATATATATATATATATAATGTATATTAAGGGGTACTATATATATATATATATAATGTATATTAAGGGTACTATATATATATATATAATGTATATTAAGGGGTACTATATATATATATATAATGTATATTAAGGGTACTATATATATATATATATAATGTATATTAAAAGGGTACTATATATATATATATAATGTATATTAAGGGGTACTATATATATATATATAATGTATATTAAGGGGTACTATATATATATATATAATGTATATTAAGGGTACTATATATATATATATATATGTATATTAAGGGTACTATATATATATATAATGTATATTAAGGGGTACTATATATATATATAATGTATATTAAGGGGTACTATATATATATATAATGTATATTAAGGGGTACTATATATATATATATATAATGTATATTAAGGGGTACTATATATATATATATATAATGTATATTAAGGGTATTATATATATATATATAATGTATATTAAGGGGTATTATATATATATATATAATGTATATTAAGGGTATTATATATATATATATATAATGTATATTAAGGGGTATTATATATATATATATATAATGTATATTAAGGGTATTATATATATATATATATAATGTATATTAAGGGTATTATATATATATATATATAATGTATATTAAGGGGTATTATATATATATATATATAATGTATATTAAGGGTATTATATATATATATATATAATGTATATTAAGGGGTATTATATATATATATATATATAATGTATATTAAGGGGTATTATATATATATATATATATATAATGTATATTAAGGGGTATTATATATATATATATATATATATATATATAATGTATATTAATTATATATATATATATATAATGTATATTATAAGTATTATATATATATATATATATATAATGTATATTAAGGGGTATTATATATATATATATATATATAATGTATATTAAGGGGTATTATATATATATATATATATATAATGTATATTATTATATATATATATATATATATAATGTATTAAGGGGTATTATATATATATATATATATAATGTATATTAAGGGTATTATATATATATATATATATAATGTATATTAAGGGGTATTATATATATATATATATATATAATGTATATTAAGGGGTATTATATATATATATATATATAATGTATATTAAGGGTATATTATATATATATATATATATATATAATGTATATTAAGGGGTATTATATATATATATATATATATATAATGTATATTAAGGGTATTATATATATATATATATATATATATAATGTATATTAAGAAAGTATTATATATATATATATATATATATATAATGTATATTAAGGGGTATTATATATATATATATATATATATAATGTATATTAAGGTATTATATATATATATATATATATATATATAATGTATATTAAGGGTATTATATATATATATATATATATATAATGTATATTAAGAATTATTATATATATATATATATATATATAATGTATATTAAGGGGTATTATATATATATATATATATATATAATGTATATTAAGGTATTATATATATATATATATATATAATGTATATTAAGGGGTATTATATATATATATATATAATGTATATTAAGGGGTATTATATATATATATATATATATATAATGTATATTAAAGGGTATTATATATATATATATATATATATATAATGTATATTAAGGGTATTATATATATATATATATATATATATATAATGTATATTAAAGTATTATATATATATATATATATATATATAATGTATATTAAGGGTATTATATATATATATATATATATATAATGTATATTAAGGGTTATTATATATATATATATATATATATAATGTATATTAAGGGGTATTATATATATATATATATAATGTATATTAAGGGGGTATTATATATATATATATATAATGTATATTAAGGGGTATTATATATATATATATAATGTATATTAAGGGGTATTATATATATATATATAATGTATATTGGGGGTATTATATATATATATAATGTATATTGGGGGTATTATATATATATATAATGTATATTAAGGGGTATTATATATATATATAATGTATATTAAAGTACTATATATATATATATAATGTATATTAAGGGGTACTATATATATATATATATAATGTATATTAAGGGGTACTATATATATATATAATGTATATTAAAAGGGTACTATATATATATATATATAATGTATATTAAGGGGTACTATATATATATATATATAATGTATATTAAGGGGTACTATATATATATATATATAATGTATATTAAGGGTACTATATATATATATATATAATGTATATTAAGGGGTACTATATATATATATATATAATGTATATATTATAAGGGTACTATATATATATATATATAATGTATATTAAGGGTACTATATATATATATATATAATGTATATTAAGGGGTACTATATATATATATATATATAATGTATATTAAGGGGTACTATATATATATATATATATAATGTATATTAAGGGTACTATATATATATATATATATATAATGTATATTAAGGGTACTATATATATATATATATATATAATGTATATTAAGGGTACTATATATATATATATATATATATATAATGTATATTATAAGTACTATATATATATATATATATATAATGTATATTAAGGGGTACTATATATATATATATATATATAATGTATATTGGGGGTACTATATATATATATATATATATAATGTATATTAAGGGGTACTATATATATATATATATATAATGTATATTAAGGGGTACTATATATATATATATATATATAATGTATATTAAGGGGTACTATATATATATATATATATAATGTATATTAAGGGGTACTATATATATATATATATATATAATGTATATTAAGGGGTACTATATATATATATATATATATATAATGTATATTAAAGTACTATATATATATATATATATATATAATGTATATTGGGGGTACTATATATATATATATATATATATATATATATAATGTATATTGGGGGTACTATATATATATATATAATATATATATATATATATATATAATGTATATTGGGGGGTGTTAAATATAGATATATATGTTTTATGCATGCTGTCCATCTGACGGTGGACTAGCCCCAATTGTACAAATTATACAACTGTCCATACTCATTGCTCAAATTGTAAAACTGTAATTTTCATGTATTATGTAATTCTATCCTCCCCCTCCCCTCTTTTCGCAAAATTCGTTCTTGACGCTCCTCTTCTATTAAATTGGCAACATTATATGAAACAAAGCACATGGTTGCCAATTCAGCGAGTACGACACATATAAAATTGAGTTTGCCAACTTGGCAAGTTATCTAGAACGTTGCCATTGTTGCGATAGTAATAAATTCATAACACCACGAAAACCTTTTTATCTAGAAACTTCCGAGATTTTTTTAATGTTATATAAATAATTGCCCTAGGTAAAAAATAAAATTATCAAACGAATAGATAAAGTTCTTTTTTCAATAAATGTGTTCTGTTCCATACTATTCGTTTCAAGTAATATTTTATGCATATTTTTAATGTAACTTCTCTTAAATAAATGCTATTAAGCAGGCTTATGCAATTTCGAGAAAATATCAGATAAATTTCTTCAAGGAAATTTAGTATTGCAAAGTATTGTACAGGAGACTTTTGCATATATATATTAGATACATTTATCTGGGGCAAAAATCCAATTTTATTCTACGTTCTACCAGCAGATACATTTAATGAAATAACATAAAATACACATCCCCTTTTGGTTTTTTGCATGTAACATTTAATGGCGAATTAAATTTACTATTGGCCAATAATTCCAAATTCACGAGTCTAATAATAGTTTTTTCATCATCAACGTATGAATTTTATCAATAAGGTGTGCATGTTACTTCAATATTATCTACTTTCATTAGTAATGACTAATTAATAAATCGGTCTAATTATCAAAACAGATGGAATAAAATAAAGTGCGTGTCAAATTCGGCAATTTTTTCTATTTGATAATGGTTTTATTCTAGCAATACTTTTTGGGTTAATTTTATGGTATTCTGATTTTGGGTGACCTTTAACATGATTTAAGAGTACTAGGACATGCTCGAATGAGTAAAATGCCAAAATAAACTGTTTGTTTGTGAAACATACATCTTTAAAAATTTTAATTTTTTTTTTTCATCTTAATAAAGATACTTTAATCATTTTGTAGAAATAAAAAAAATAGTATTTTAGTTAAATTAAACAAAAGAAAGCATTTTTTTTAAGTTGGACATATATTTTTCGAGATCTCGGTTCCAGATGTTTAGGTACCATTTTTTTAAAAAAATTATCTCCTAAATATGTAAAATATATTTTGCATATTTATAAAACAATACACTTTAACACGGAAATAAAAAAATGTCAGCAATTCTCTTGCCACATACAACTCAAGAACTTTATTTTACAAACTGAATATTCCATCTCCTTATCTATTGCCATCGAAAGTTCCGGAACTTTCCATAATTAAAATTACAGATAATTTTATAAATGAAAGCACGCACGCGCGCGAGCATTAATATAAAGCACTAGAGAAATAAAGAATTACCATTTGTTACAACACAAAATATAGTGAACCTATTTTTTTAGTAAAATTTTAAGATAGTTTCTGTAAAAAAAATTGTAGAACTTTGTCATTTTGATTTTTTTTTTTTCTTTTTCCACACATAAATATATTTTTTTTAAGAAACTGTGTACTACTTCGACTAAAAATACAGGTTCACTATATACACAAGCATCCTGCATAGAAGTATAAAACATTTGGAACCGTACAGTGCAATAGTTTTTTTAAGTATACTTAAAAGCAAAAAATGTTTTGGAGAAAAAGCGAAAAAATTAAATATTTGTAAACGTTTGTTTACATTTTTGTCAATTACTTTTTTTTTCATATTTTAAGGTTATTTTATCAACGAATATATAAGTGTAATACATTTTTAAATTCAGAAAAATGTGCACTATATTTAATGCTAAAATTGAAAATCGATTTTTTTGAATGTGTATGATGACCTGTTTACCTTAATAAATTATTTTTAATTTTGTCTCAAATTCACAAAACTGTATTATTAATAGAAAATTAATTTCTATTTGGTATTTACCTATAGTAGAGATTTACCACCAAAGAATTGGCGAAAAAATGAGTGTTTATTAACGTTGCACTATAAAGGCTATTGGCGACGAACTTCGAAATTTTGAACCACGGTCAAATGATGGGGACTACACGTGAGACGGGCCCTCCCTTTCCTAACTGCCTCACTGCGCTAACGCAAATAGTTGAGCCAAGACAGCGGACTCGAGTGAATAAGTCAGTGGATATCTACGTCGCGCAATATTCAGCTACTCGAGGGCTTTTGGCGAGAGACCTCGTCATTTTGAACCACGGTCAAGTGACGAGGACGAACCCTGTGCTGGCACCCGCTCCCCTAACTACCACACCACACCAAAGAGAGGACGTTTGAGCTCTCAACAGATTTAATGGACATCGCTCCCCTACCCGGCGGGTCTTTAGTGGTACTGGGCTCGAACTCATGACATGCCTGCCATGATCCGATACCCTGCCCAAAAAGCTACCGCATCCCCGACAGCGGACTCGAGCCGGCGTGCCATGAGTTAGAGCCAGTACCGCTGTAGACCATGCCTCATAGGGAGCGATGTACGTTTCATTTGTCGAGGCTCAAACGACCTCCTGTTCGTGTGGTTTGGAAATAAGGAGGGAGCGTGCCATTTTTTTCAGGTGTCGTCCTCGTCCCTTGACAATGGTTCTAAATGACGAGGTCCGTCGCCAAAAGCCCTCGAGTATCTAAATAGTGTGGGACTTCACTCATTCACATCAGCCACGGCAAATGCAACATGTATCTGCGTCTCTACACGGCGGGTCTTTAGAGACTTGGGTTCGAACTCATGACATGTTGGCCACGATCTCGGGACCATAACCACTAGGTTACCACGGTCAATATTATTTTGGAAGGGAACGAATGTAATATTTCATGATATACTCTTATTTTTTTTTTCCGAGCTGTTTAAAATTATTTGTTCTGGGATATTTGTACTACTTGTTTTTAACATGCTATATTAACGTAAAAGAGCTATAGGATTAAAAATATATGCTTACATTTTTCGGTTTAAAATTTCATGTGTGTCAATTTAGCCTCTATGGAAATACCTGAATCTATTATCCTTTGAAGGGAAAAAGCGTGTCAAAGAAAAATAAATTATTTTTCATTTTCTTAGAACTCAAACAGAATTCAAGAGGCTAGGCAATTTTCAGCCAGATAAAAATTCGTCTTTTTTTTTCCTTATATGGAAATAATTTTTTTGTAACTAGATGAAACAATTTTTTTCTAATTGCATGGCAGTATATTAAAATACAACTTTTATTTGGGGCGGAGGAAAAAGTTTAAATAGAAAAAAATATATCCATCTTGTGTGGAGACCATTGTAAAAAATGCGATATTCTCGTCAAACATACGATTGCAAGCTATATTTCCCTTCAAGTGGATACAGACTATGGAAATTATTTTTTTATTGAAACGACAGAAAGTTTTTCCATCTGTAACTTTGTTTCAAAATAGATCATAACGAAGTGTGCTTCACCATGACGTTTAATTGGAAAATTAAAATGGTAACTTGTTAGTAATGAAATGTATTGTTGCGATATCAATTTTTTGAATAATAACAGATCTGTTAAGGGACAAGGACTAACAACAGATAATTACGCAAAGAAAAATCAATGTATGTATAAACATTATATATATATATATAAACCTAAGTATAACTAGTGAAGATAGAGTAGGAAATATTAGTCTCAGTAGCACAAAAACAAACTCCTGGCCTTAGAAACCATGATTGCGGGTTTAAACAAAGTTTTAAGGCTAGCCAACCTTCACCTGTAATTTGCCTATACTACTGAGCCAAAGGGAAAGGAAGGAATAATATTAGGAGAAATTTAAATGTTACAAATAAAATACTCTATGCTATTAAAATATAACGATAAAATTGTAACCTACTAGTATTATAGATTTAAAGTCAATGCAATAAAGTAGATGGTAAGAATTACCTCGTGAGTAGAGCAAAATGTTATGTTTCCTGCCAAATACAGCAGAGTTAAAGCAGTACCGCATCAAAGTAAAATGAGTAAATTAGGATAGAATAATATGAAGTCTATGGATATGTGCATTTAAAAAAACCATAAATATTGATATAAAATTTTATAGAAAGTAAAACTGAAACATACACAAGAATATTTAAGTAAAATATAATATTATTAATTTATTAAACATTTGGCGTCATCTAATATATGTACCCATATATATATCACGTGTGTGTTCAAGTGAAGTGAATATGGGGTTTAGTGGCGCAAGGGTCAACTTTAGCCAAGCTGCACCCACGTGTGTGTTCAAATTTTCAATCATCAATAATTTAATAATTCATGCATTCAAGTTCAAATACATTTTTTTAAACTTGTGGAGGACACTTGATGTTAATAAACTTTTTTCACAGATATTAATTCATTCATTAAATTAAAAAATGAATAAATAGTAACAAACAAAAATAACAGTCCAACAGCATATAAAGGAAGGAAAGTCGTTCATTGTGTCCCTATAGCGCAATGGATAGCGCGTTTGACTTCTAACCCAATGGTTGGGGAGTTGAATCCCACCTGGGATGGTGCAATTTCCGAGAATGTGATTTACTTTTATCATACTATTTTATTAGAATTATTAAATTTAATGAATGAATAAATTGTAGCGAGAAAAAGATAAAAATCGTCCAACACCTTACTACAAAGGAAAATAGGAAATCGATTTCCATTTTGTCATTAAATATTGTGATTCTGTCATATTTATATTGATAAAAAATTTCTTTGTTGTCCTAAGTAGGAATTGACTTAAAAAATTTTTATATTATTTGTTAAACATATTTTTACAATGCACTAGTTATAAACAAGCTTTACTACGTTCTAGAAGCGGCTCCAGAATAATTTCACTAGTAGAAGTTCAAACAAATAAAAAAAACTCGCTTATCGTATTCACCGCAAAAAGATTCTGCTCTCGACTGAACTTTCCTCTATACTGAACAGGCGTTTTTTTTTCAAAGGTCTGAAAAGAGCAGAATTGAAATGGCTAGAAGGGTCGATCCTAAAGCCTCCTAGATTGTTCCTTGGCAAAATCATAGGGCTGCAGTAGCCTGTTGATCAAGGTTTCGGATTATGGTAGGCCTTCCATTATTTCGAGCCCAGTACCACTAAAGACCCGCCGTGTAGGGAAATGATGCAAGTTAAATCTGTCGAGAGCTGAGACGTCCTCCCGTTGGTGTGATGTGGTAGATAGGAAAGAGTGCCAGCTCATGTGACATCCTCGTCACTTGACCATGGTTAAAATGGCTAAGTCCGTCGCCAAAGCCCTCGTGTAACTGAACAGTGTGCAACAATAATATTCGCTCATTCACTCACTTGGCAAAATCATGTTTTCATCAAGTTTGTCACCAATCTGGAAACTCTGATCACATTTTCAATGGTTGCCATAACCTTATTTTTAAAGTTTATGCTGGCAAGGGAATTTAGCTTGAAAAATTCAATTATATATCCCGCTAGGACAGTATTGCTACAGAGAAACAACATACATGGTGTATTTCAATCTTCATTTTCTTATATTCGTATAGGTTTGTAATCAATTATAGGATCATTTCAGCTACCACCTGAAATATGGTTCCCAAAACATTTATCGGTTTGAGACGCTTAAATACAAATAATAAAATATTGAGAATTTATTATCTGATATCAAAAAGCGTAATATGCTATTTAAATCTATACACTATTTCTGATATGCAAGAAGAGCAGATATGTTAAATATGCAAAACACTGGAAATGCTTATTAATGAAATAAGACATTTATATGAATACACTCACACATAAACAATATTTATAAACTTACTATATTGAATGAAATTAAAATACGGTTTCGATTCTGTTTTTGGCAAATGCACAAAATTACAAGGTCAGTAATTTTTAACACCTATTTCAGTTCACTCAGTTCAACTCAATTGTAAGGCTTCCTTTCATAGTGAGACTATTAGCCATCCTGTCTTTAAAATTTTCAACAAGTACTTTTTCAAATATTTCGGATCAATTCCAATCTTTGCTCCGTAGATGGTATCCGCAAGCCCTTCAAGTGAATTGTTTGCATCTCATTTGCATGCATTTCTCTAATAAGATAAGCCCGCGCATTTTTCTAAAACGTTTGTCTGGAGAATATATAAGCTGGTTACGTCAAAATATTCATTTCTTTCCTCAAACCCCCTGTTGCTGTAGTAGCGTGATGAGACTGTCCATCTTGTTGCAAAACAAAATTATCGGTTTGGTAGTGGCCCATCTGGTATAGTGGTTAGCGGCGCTGACTGCTGTGCCGTTGGGTCTGGAGTTTGAATCTCGGAGAGACATGTATGTTTGTTAATGTATAGTGTCTTAGTGTCATGGGGTACTTTAAATAGCCGTTGAGCCACAAGTCCTTTCGTGAGGTGGGTGGAAAGGAAAGAGAAGTGAGGAGGCCCCTGACCACCCCAGGATGTTCTTCCTCAAAATTGGGGTGAAGCCGAGCTAAAATCATTCTTTTACCTGTATGGTGCTCAAAGCTACGGCTAACGACAGACGTCACTTTGCCCTTTGCCATGATGAGTTTCGTGCCCCTTGATCTGACCTTTGCCGATTAGATGGCATTAGTATCAATAACAACACATTGGCCTGGTAAGAGGAACTCTATGCTCAGACTTGTACGTAAGATTCATCAGGGCTTTTCAGTGTTCACATTAACTAGAGGAAGTACTAAACATTTTTTTCCACACTACATCACAGTATCCAAGAGGTCATGGTTTCTGGTTGGCGTTCTCCAAACCGGATTCGAAACCGAATGACAGTGAAGACCCACCATGTCAGAAAAGCTGATCACATTAAATCTGTCGATCACTAGTCCTCCAATTGGTGTGGTGTAAAAATCTAGAGAGAAAAAGGACCTCTCGGGTGTCTTCCTCGTCATTTCAGAATCTACGAAAAGTTCTGCGGGTATCTGAGTTTCAAGGAACCCTTATTCCCATATCTGGCAAAAAGTTTGTTAGAAGAAAGTGAAATTGTATAATGTTTTCATGCTACTGGTGTACTGTATGGCTATTGGACGAGCGCCGGCGGGCCAGAGGGCGGGATTTCAAGGCTTAGAACTTGGCTTCTGAGATGTTTTCTGGAGAAAGGAGTCCACACAGCAAAGAGAGTCTTCCGATTGGTTGTTGGTCCGAGATATTGTCCAAAAAGCTGTAGAAGGGGGAATGCATCCCAAAAGATACGGTTTATAGCAATAGTTTTAACCATTCCCCAAATATTAATCCCCTAGCCCCAAAACAGTTGCATGTTAAAATATTAGACAACGGTGTGCGCGCGCCTCGCAAAAATTGACCCTCATTCTTTTTCCTAAACTCGCAATAAGAAGCATAACTTCACAAAAATATTGCATGAAAAAAACTGCAGTCAATCGTAATAGGATAAAGGGTTAATGAACAGGGTTGCAAGTTGTGCTCATTACTTGACTATGGCTCAGAAGGATGAAGTTCATCTCTCACAAATAGCTTAATCTCGTGCAGCTTGACGTTGATAGACAATGAGACATGAAACTGCGAGCGTCGGAGATGCCACCAGTCAAAAGTCATGAAGCGTTCGATCAAGCACCAATTACAAGCTACGCAGATGAGAGCTTCTTCACCCAGAAAATGTTTCACCCAGATTCGTGTTTTCATGTGGAAACCCTTCACTTGGAAAGGTTAACACGGGAACGGACGCGCGGGGCACAGCCTCATAATGTCTTTAATTCTGGGAAAACTGTATGACCTTGTCAGTATGACCTTTTCATGACCTTGTCAGTATCCACCTATATGAGGGGGGCGAACCTCTTTATGGATCAACACGTGCCATTTTTTCTAAAGGAGTGAAATATAGATGGGCCGTCAAATAATTTTTACTGTTGATTTTTGAGAAAATAGTTTAAAACAATTAAAAACTTTATTTGCTACGAAAAAATCACTTTTGCATTGTATAGTTGTAAATTTTTTTAGTTATATATGTAATTCAAATTAAAGTAACATTATATAATATGACTTATGTTGATGCAGATTGTGGATGACAAATACCTTATATTAGGATTGCATGCTGAGAGAGAGAATTGGAGTCATCTGTCAAATGGTTTCTAAGAAATTAATTATTTTTGCTGTGGTTCATTTTTTTGACAAGAGGATGTGTGATTTGTCTCCAATTGTTCTGCATACCGCTGTTCTGTAACACACAGCTTTGACGCCTGCACTAATCCTGCCCTATTGACAGATGTTCTGTTACATTTACTATATGACACTTTTTTTGCTGAATGAGCCATGTTGCATAACAGTTAAAAATCGTAAATACAAGAGAAATAAACTTTAAAATACAATTGTGTTGACGACTATGCCATGCGTAGACAAATTTTGCATCATAAGCAACTGCTGTCCAAGATGTAACTAAGACAAAAGCAAACGAATGTGCTCCCTGCCGCTCCCCAACTAATCACTCGCGTATGTTCGTAATATTCCATAGTGAATTTTGTTATTTTAAAATAAAATCCTAGCGTGCCCAAAATATTGTGTCACATGCCCCTAGTTCGCCATCTCTGTTCTGTATGGCAGTGTCTTCATGGAAACTAAAACATATTTGTCATATATTTCCTTCCTTTTGGGGAGTGTTAAACGTTTTTTTACAATCTTACGGTACATGTTTTGACTAAGTTTCCCTCGTTACCCCTTTTGTTCCAAAATAGTTTCTTTGCACATGCTACATTTTTCCCCTGTCAACTTAGTGCTTTGATTGCTGTGGTGTACGACTTACTATGGTTTATAAATGTAAATGAGCAGAATATAAAAAAAGAAATGGACAATTTTGTGATCTCTATTGAAGGAAGTTGAAAGAAACTGATCAAGCAAAGGAAGAACCTGCTGAAATTATGCATATTAATCATAATAGCGAAAGTAAATTTAAGAAAAGTGATGAACATGAAATGTTTGAGTTGAAAGGAAAATTTTCAAATGCTACCTAAAGAACTCCATAAAAAAAATAAGAAGTCATAAATATAACACCAGATACACTTCGCCTTGTCAAAAAGACACAAGCAAAAAAATAAAGTTTAACATGCTATTTGTCGATCATCAAAGGACGATAAACCACAATAATTAGAACAAAATATGACAGTTTTGAATGCAAATAGCATTCCTGTAATGTTAACACAAAGTGTGATTTGTGTCCTTTAAGTCACACACATTTGAAACCTTTTAGTTAAAATTAATCGGGTTTTTTTCTCAAATTATCAAAGAAAAATTAAAAAGTTGTTAAAAGTACGTAAGTATACTTTCTCTTAATTAAAGTATTCTCTGGAATTACGCTATTTTTTTCGTGTACAATAAAAATAATTATTAAAAAAAAGGATTGGTGTGAGACTCTCTCTCAATCACCCCACGTGAACATTGACGTTAGTATCGCATGCGCCCGGGTTAGTGTATCTTAAGAGCCTGTTCTTGTTTTTATGGCGTGGATATTATTTGTGTCGGCTGGGTGGCGTGGTTGGTTTGTGGATAGCCTTCTGTACCCAAGGTTGCAGGTTCGAGTCCAGCCAAAGTCGGTGCATTTTCCTGACGCAGAAAATCAACAGCGGCCATGTCGTATGATTATACGTCATCTAAAAGATCTCTAGGGGTGCTCTAGGCATAATTAAATCCTGGTACAGGTTCGCATCGTCAGAGCTCAGGTGCCTCCCTCTAGGAAGGAAAGTGGGCGTCAAAATTACCTGCGGCGGTTGGTATCGGCCCATAGGGTGCCGCACTCAAAAGAGTCGGTGAATGTAGATGGATGTTCATAACTGTTCATAATCTGCCATTAAAAATAAAAAGTTGTTATTTGTAGTTCAGATGACATCCTCACCTTTGGAATGCGTTGGCCGCGGTAGCCTAGTAGTTCTGGTCACAAACTCCTGGTTGCAGTGTCATTGGTTTGATTCCTAGTGCCAATGAAAAACCAGCCGTGTAGAATTGCTGATGCACGTTGAATCTGTCGAGCTCGACGTCCTTCACTTTGTATGGTGTTGTTAGTTTGGAGTGAGTGAATATTAACGTCGCACCGTTCAGCTACACGAGGGCTTTTGGCGACACACCACGTAATTTTTAACCCTGGTCAAGTGACGTGGACGATACCTGGTGTTAGTTTGAAGAAAGGGTCGCCAGTTCAAATGTCGTCCTACTCTTTTCCCCGAGGTTCAAAATGATGACTTACTCAATCGCCTTTTAAACGCAATTTAAATTTAAGAAGGTGGCCACGAGAGCCTATCGCAGGGGTGGTGAACCTTTATGAAGCAACGTGCCATTTTTTCTTAAGAAATGTTTGAGGATGTATAGAAGTGCCGCCAAACAATTTTGACTTGTGATTATTGGGAAAATAATGAAACTAAACACTAACAACTTAAAGCTGTTTATTTACTACGAAAAAATACCTTTTGCTCTGTATGGTAAAAAATGTTTTAGTTAACGTGTAATTTTCAAATTAAAGTAACAATAAGGTTTATGTTGCTGCAAGTGGCCGCGGTAGCCGAGTGGTATAGGTATCGGACCGTGGCTTGCTTTGTCACGGGTTCGAGCCCAGTACCACTAAAGACCCGCCGTGTAGGGCAGCGATGCACGTTAAATCTGTCGAGAGCTGAAACGTCCTCCCGTTGGTGTGGTGTGGTAGTTAGGAGAGGGGTGCCAGCTCAGGTGTCGTCCACGTCACTTGACCATGGTTCAAAATTACGTGGTCCGTCGCCAAAAGCCCTCGTGTAGCTGAACAGTGCGACGTTAATATTCAATCAATCTATGTTGCTGCAAATTGTGGATGTCAAATAACTTATATTAGGATTGTAGGATGTTACTTTTAGTAGAAAGCATGCTGAATTGGAGTTATCTGCCAAATAGTTTCTAAGCAATTAATTATTTTTGATATGTTTCACTTTTTTGACAGAGGGGGGGTTGATTTGTTTCAAAATGCCCTTTTTACAGACAATGTTCTGTAACACGTACTGCTTTGTCGCTTTTACTAATCATGCCATATTTCTAGATTCACCAAGTTTGAAATTCTCTGTTACACTTACTATCTGTCACTTTTTTTTCTGAACTAGCCATGTTGAATAACAGTTAAAAATCGTGAGTATAACACAAATAAACTTTAAAATACAGTTATGTCACCGAAATTGTCTATGTTATGCGTATACAAACTTTGCATCATAAGCAACTGTAGTCCACGACGTAACTAAGGCGAGGCAATAACAAACGTGTGTACTCCCCACCGCTCCACGAGCGATCTTTTGCGTTTGTTCGTAATATTTCATAGTGAACTTTGTTATTTTGAAATAAAATGCAAATCATTTTGATGGTTCCCGTGCCCAAAACATTAATTCACGTGCCATTGATGGCACGCGTGTCGCTGGTTCACCATCCCTGGCCTAGTGGTTAAGGTCACGATCTCGTGACCGGCGCATCATGGTTTCTAGTCCACTGAAAACCCGTCATGGAAAGAGGTTGATGTACTTTAAATTTTGAAGTCCTCCCTTGGTGTGCTAATTAGGAGACGGGGCTCAGTGGGGTCGTCCTCTTATGGCCGAGGTTCAAAATTGTGAGATCCGTAGCCATTAGCTCTAATGTTGTTTCATCGAACTTCGGAGCGTTTTTGCTATGTATGTTTAGCAGATATTTTAAGTGGGCAGAAGCATAAATAATGCTGAAAGTTTTTCTAAAAATCGGAACTTGCATCATTGACCAGGTTTCGATCACGATGTGATTTGGTGATGATGACACTTTTACAGAAGATAAAAATCAACCAAAATACTAATTTCATTTATGAATATGACATCTCACATTTACAATCTAATAACTGTGTGTTTTATTACTTTACATGATAGCTTTAATTAGTAATTTGAAATCTCCTTTATGAAAAGGAATAATTACGTATGCACTATTAACGAGTCATTTAAAATCTCTTTCGAGAAGTTTTCAAACTAAGCTACGGAAAAATAAATTTGTTACGAATGAGCTGATTGGTTTTTTAATGCAGTTATTTATTTCAGCAAGCTTATTTTTTAAAAAATCTTCATTATTAGTAAAGTGAGCAGTGTATCGGGGAATATTGAATTCCCACAACTAATACTTTAATTTTTTATGCAAGTTGTTACACTAATTGCTAAGTAAAACTCGTTTCATTTTTACAGCAAGTTATTTAACGTTACTTTTCACGTTAAAGTTAATAACTGAATTCATTTTCACTCTTTCTACTTTGGGGGCGACGAAATGAGTTGGAATGTTCGTACTCCCCGAAGTATAAACTCTCATTCTAAGGATAATTTTCATCTGCAATTAACAGACAATTAGATTGAGAATAACGCGTGTTGTGTGTTTGCAGTCACACGCGCACTTTTATTTCTGTACCACTTACACCGTTTAATTATTCCTAATGAAAGCGACGCTATTTAAAAATTTTCTTGGTGCTTATATGGGAAATGTTTTATGTACGTAATTGTGTTTATAGCATTGCAGCAAGATTAAAATACATTAGTTCATTCCATTAATGCCGCGTGGCCGGTGATATCGAGGAGCTAATTCGGAGCCTAGTGCTTGTCAAGATTGGCCACTAGAGAGACTTATGCAAGTTAAATCAGTGTTTCTCAAAGTGTGGGGCGCGCCCCCCTGGGGGGGCGCGATGACCCTACAAGGGGGGCGCGAGCATATTGAAAATTTCAAGATTTAAAAAAATAACTGGAAAGAGAAGTAAAACACAAAATACTTTCTTCCATAATGAAAAAAATACACAACAACACTGATATAATTTATGTTTACCATCTGGCGCTTTTCCGTCATCAAATAGCTATCTTTGATCCCAAAACCAAATTAAAGAAAAAAACATTTTGTTTAATTTGCTGTATTTCCTCAATGAGAGATTTTTTTATTGCGTTTTAACATAAAATATTACTCGTTAAAAGAAAAACGAAACACAGACCTAAAAATTCTAAGAAGACAAACAATTGATCACTGTAATTATTATTGAAATACTGTACATTAGTTGTAGAAAAGAAAAGAAAAGGAAGATATGATTCACTTTTCAGCCAGGCTGCATAATACATTTGTTAATCATTTGATTGGCCTTCAAACTTACTGGTATGGTTATTTAGATCATTGGTATTTTTCTGAATACACTTTTAAGCCGGAGGCGGTGGCGCGGGACATCTGTGATCTCTATTGAGGAAATTGAAACTGATTAAGCAAAAGAAAAACCTGCTGAAAGAATACATATTATTCATGATTGAGAAACGCCATGAACATGAAACGAAAGGAAAATTTTCAAATGCTTCCTAAAGAACTCCATCAACCTAATATATGAAGCCATAAGTGTACCACAAGGTTCAGTTCACCTTGTCAAAAAGACACAAGAAAGAAAAGTTCAACTTGCTATTTGTTGATTACCAAAGGAGTCACGAGTTCGAGTCCAGTACCACTAAAGACCCTCCGTGTAGGGGGAGATGCACGTTAAATCTGTCAAGAGCTCAAACGTCCTCTTGTTGGAGTGGTGTGGTAGTTAAAGAGGCCAGCTCAAGTATCGTCCTCGTCACTTAACCATGGTTAAAAATTACGAGGTAGTCTCCAAAAGCCCTCGTGTAGTTGAACAGTGCGACGTTAATATTCACTCACTCGATCATGAAAAGCTCATTAAAACTACAATAAATTGGAACAAAATATGACAGCTTTGCCAGCAAATAACATTTATGTAATATTAATGAAAAGTGTCTCTGATTTGCGCCCTTTATTAGGTCTTGCACTTTTGAATCATTTTAGTTCAGTGTTTTATTAGATTTTTCTCAAATCCTCAAAGAAAAATTGAATAGTCCTTGAAAGCCGGTAAAGTAAACTTTCTCTTAATTAAATTATTCACTGGAATTCGATTTGTATCTCGTGTACAGTAAAAATAATTATAAACAAATGATTGGGGTGACTGAGTCCCCGCAGTACCATTAGCATCGAGTGCGCGTCTGCTCTTGGATTAAAACACTTTGAAGTCTTCTCGCTTTAAATATTAAAAGTAACACAATTATTCTTCATCGGAATTTTATATTCTTTTTCATTATTTAACATTAATTCTAAATGCTAATTCTGCGAGATTTAAAATTACAGTTCTTTTTAAACAGTTATTTACAATATAGCATTTATGTAAAAAAAAATCATTTTTACATTTTTTGTATACAATGTCGTGCACGCAGTTTTACTCTTTACAGTTCAGCTATTATATCAATAATAATGTTTTATTTCTTTAAAAATGAACTCGTGTGAAAAGCTGGTGTTTCAGCCAGTATACGTTTAATGTATTAGTACTGAAGAAGGTATTTTTATAAATAATTTCTTAATACTAAATTAAAAACAAATTTGATAATTATTAGGGACTTTCATGGGCTTGTCTTGTAGAGCAAAGTTTTTTCAAAGGAAGGTTTATAATATCAGAAATTGACACTCTGAGTTATTTTTCTATATTTAGCTGAGATTTATATTTGGTCTTCAAAGCAGCCACCGCAGAAAATTTCGGTTTCACAAAGGTAGAATGTTGAAAATGGTAATAGTATACGAAGTGCTTTTTTGTTTTTAGTACAGAGAATTCATCATCCACCTCTACCCAAAATTCAAAGAGCGGTTTATTACAAAATTGCCTTTTAAGTTTTCACTGTATGTGAAATGTATGAAGATTTCTTCTTCGGAAGTTGAGAGCCCTTCTGGGTATCTTGAAATAGATCCCTAATCCACTCGTAACTTGCTACCAAGTTGTCCTCATCCAGAAAATACTTTTTAAAATTCTTTGCCAACATAGTTAAATGATTTTACATGGTTTTAGAAACAACTTTTACATGTTGTTCTTCAGATTTGTAAGTTTTGACACAAAACGACCTGGGGCTTTTTCCCATCATTTAGTTTTAGTGGTGGTAAATCCAAAATGTAAGTATTTTTGAGAATATTTATTGCCTTGATTTAATTTTCGGAACCATTCTCGTCTGTGTACTTGTTGATCCTTCATTATCGTCGAATGTTTGCTTACGACTTAAAAATATATGTATGATTTTGTTTTAATCTACTGCCACAGATACTTAATTACCATGAATTACAATTAACGTGTAAATTTAAAAATTTACATTCACAAGCTAGATTTGGTAACCAAAAAGAATATCTAGTCGACCAAAACTGACTGGAATTGTACGAGGTTTTACAAGTTTTGCGCAGATGCCCGATAGGTTGCCCAGACTAACGCCCCAAACGTACCCTATAATGCCAAATGTGATGGATATGATATAGAGCTTCATAGACTAGACTATTTTTCTAATGAAATTTGTACTTTGAGAAACGAATGCTGAAGGAGAAATAAATCTTTAATTAAAATGTATCATTTTGCGAACTGTTCAATTTAAAAATTAGAAAGAAAAATTAACATAATAATAAGTAAGTAATATATATTTTAAGTAATTTTTTCTTAAAATATATATTACTTAAATGTTATATGTACAAAATTTTATATACTTATCGTATTAATTTGTACGGTTTATAATTAAGATCGTATTGTACCTTTAGCGACTCTCTCTCAAAGTGCATTTTTATTGCAGTAAATACATTGTTGTACAGGGGGGGGGCGCGACAAAAATTATGATTGAAAATTGGGTCGCCAGTATTGAAAGTTTGAGAAACACTGAGTTAAATCAATCTAGGGCAGGGGTACTCAACCATTTTTTTCTGCTGGGCCGCATGCCATCAGGGCCGCAAACATATGTTATTTATTTCACGCGGGCCGCAATATGAGGATAAATGGAGGAGGGGGAAGAGGAAATCTTTCAAACCAAGATAACATTGGAAATTTAAAATTTGGGAAATTGATCAAAAATCTCCTGTTTGGTTTTTTAGTTATTATTTTATTTTTGTCATTAACACTAAATTAGAAGCATTTAAGAAACACTCCTTCACAATTTCTGCATCAATAAACGGTTTCATATGATTACCAATAATATAACAAACCCCTTGAAAGAGATCTACCAGGAAAATTGTTATTGAATGATTCCTGTTTATTGGCATTTTTCAAATACAGCACTTTCGTGACAAATCAAACAATTACTGATTCATGTTTGTTTTTCACTACAAAATATTCACCTGCCCAATCGTCTTGAAACGATATATTTTCTTCGAATAATTTTCGCTTAGAAGATAGGAAAGATAGTTAAAAATTAGTTCCACCCATAAATTTGTAGTTTCTGTACTGCTGTCTGTTATCACAAGCCGTAACCGTTCAAATAGAAAGAGAATATCAATTGGTTCCCGTACAACACCGATAGCAAAAGCAAAATGATATATTTGATTTCTTAACAAAGAATTCACCACCGATGTTTTAATACACTGTTCTTAAATAAGGAAATTCTCAGAGAAATGGGTCATGATTGTGCCCCCTAAAAAGACTTGGTGGGTCGCAGGTTGATTATAACTGGTCCAGGGGCTGCTCAAAGTCACCCCG